>CM066031.1:5723394-6236338 GCA_033557465.1 Ichthyophis bannanicus | reverse complement strand
TTCCTGTTGATACTCAGGCCCAACTCCTCTTATTCTATACTATCCACTGCGCCTTGACAACATTGCCCTCTCTTCAGCTCCCACAATCAGACCCACCCAAGTGCAGTCATCCTTGGTTCCACCATGGTCTCTGTCTTCATCACTGCCAGCTCCACCGGGCAGAGCGCCTCTCTAGGAAACGCCTTCCCAGCTTCCCTTCAACATTTCAAGCATCTTCAGCAGCATTATTTGTTATGTTATGTGTTTATTTATTTAGGCGCACGTCTTTCCTGGGGGAGATCAAGGCGAGTTACGTTCAGATACAGTACTGTCAAATGATTCACATGGCCATGAAATCTTACTATTCCAATCTCATTTCCTCTTCCATAACTCTACCCATCATCTATATTTAGTTCTGACAGCTCTCTCTAACCAACTACCGCCGATCAATCCAGCACCTTATATACCTTTCCCACTCCTCATCTTCTCGCTGATCACTTGCAGAATAAGGTTCTATCTCTACGGTCCTCCTTTGCAAATGACCACCTCCTTTGCCCCCTGTCCTCAGGAACCTCCTTCCCCCATGCCTGTCAATCCATCTGACCTCTATTCACCCTTCCTCCAGTCCCTCTCTCACATGTGGTCTTCTTTTCACTCAGTTCTGTTGAAATTCTCAAGATCATCATGCCATCTCATAAAGCTATCTGCCCTTCGACCCAATTCTTTGTCTTGGATTTCCACCCCCTCACTAGCTCTGTTACCCTGATCTTATCGATCCTTAATAACAGTGTGTCTTTAGGTACCTTTCTGTCATTGAAACACACCTCAATACGTCCTAGCATGATTTAAAGGTGAGGTCAGAGAAGTTGTTGTTGCCAAAAAAGCTCTTTCAGGAAATGGAAAAAAAGAGCCAAATGACGAAAACTGGAAACAGCACAAGCACTGACAAGTTAAATGCAAAGCATTGATAAGGCAGGCAAAGGAGAATTTGAGAAGAAGCTTGCTGCGGAAGCAAAAATGCATAATAAAGACTTTTTCAAGTACATTTTGTAGCAAAAAAACCTGTGAGAGAGTCAGTTGTCCATTAGATGATTGAAGGGTTAAAGGGGCACTAAGAGGCAACAACGTGATAGCGGAGAGACTGAATGGAATTATTTGCTTCGGTCTTTACTGAGGAAGATGTAGGGATGTTATCCATGACTAAAGTGGTATTTAAAGGTGCGGAAGAATTAAAGGAAATATCAATACATTGGGAAGAAGTACATAAGAATATAAGAACATAAGATAGGCCATACTGGGTCAGACCAAGGTCCATCAGCCCAGTATCAGTTTCCAACAGTGGCCAATCTAGGTCTATGTACTGCGATGGCGCCCGCGCCCCAGGCGGTTGCCTAAGGTTAGGGAGCGGCCACAGTAAGTTATTTATTTGTTATAAGTGCCTATTTTCTTGTAGTTGTGAATGAAGTCCAGCCAAGCGGTAATTTTTTTAGGCACACGCAGGATTTATTATTTCCAGCCACACGGAACTCTCAAAAGGTTTCCAAACATCAGAACAAAAATAAGGATATTTTTCCAGCATCAAATCAAAAGCAAACAGGCTTCTTCTCAGCTTCGGCACTTAAACAAAACAGTATTTCTTCATACTATACAAACAGGGCACTGAAACTATGGTGCAAAGGAATTAGAAAAACACATCTTCTTTCTTGGTTTAAGATAAACAGAAAGTGTTACCCTTCTACCAGACAAACTTCTGTTTTTCTCCTGGGTTTCTTTCTTTCAGTTAGCAATCTCTTCCACTTCCTGTGTTTCAGGCTTTCCACTCTTTAGCATTTAGAGTGCTCCCACATTCAGCTACGGCTTACCTCAGGAAACCTCATTAACATATTTCCAGAGCCGTGCTCTCACGAGGAAACAGCTGCCAGGTTTAAACTTTAAAACACTCTAGCCTTTCCCATTTATCTAGAGGTAATCAGGCATTCCATCTCTGAATCAGAATCCTCCATTAAACCAGACATTTCTATCTCCATACTCTCCAGGTCGGATTCTACAGGAGAAGCACAGGAGTCAGCCTTCAACTTATCAGGTTTCAATTCTCTCAGGATTTCCAAACCTTAGACAAGGCAGTCTCCTTCCTCCTCTGAGGAATGGTATAACAAACAGGAAGTTCTTAGCCTTTATGGAATTAACAGAAGGTTTTAAGCTGCATACCTTATCCTTTGGAAATGAACTCTTAGCAGACTTCACTGCTGACGGCACACATTCCATGCACTCTTCGGGGAAGGGCTTCTGCTACCAACATGGCTGGCCAACTCCCCTGGATAAGCTTCTCTCCTGGAAGTGTTCCTTCTCTCTCCCTTACAGGGCCCTGGGTTAGCTTCCACTCCCCTGGCTGGCTTTGCCCTTCTCCAAGAGGATTTCTCTGAAGCTCCCTTAACTCCCCGGGTACCTGTTTCAAGCAGTTCTCCAGAGCTTTTGGAACCAGCTCCCTTCCTGAGACGTTCTGGGCTGTTCCACACTGCACTGGAATCAGAACTGGGAATCCTCGTCACCCACTTCCTTTCACAGTTCTCAGACCTCTCTCTGAGACCCTGCAAACCTCTCTTTCTTCTGCTATTCTCTCTTCCGGCTCTGTGTCTGTTTTTCATCTCTTCTTCCTCTTCGAGGTGTCGTCCTCGTCTCTGTATCTCTCTCTGTCTCTCTCCACTCACTGGCAGTTTATATGAGTGTTTGCCCTTCTGGCTTCCTGGCCCCACCCCTTGCTCTCCCTCGGGAGCAGGGCTGGTAACCATGGGGCTTGGGGTGTGTCTCCTTGCTACCTGCCTTCTGTGGAGAGTTTTTTTTTCTAGTTCAGCAGGTTTAACCCTTAAACCTCTGGTTCCTGCTCTACTGTCTGGGGAAATTGCTTGTTTTTTTCCTCTTTCTCTATGCTCCTCACTGGCTGCGCCATCACAGTACCTAGCAGTATTACAACTATTTTATAAACTGAAGAGTAGCAAAATCACCTGGACCGATGATATACATCCAAGGGTGTTGAAAGAACTGAAATATGAGATTGCAGACCTGCTATTAGTAATCTGTGAACTATCATTAAATCATCTCTAATACCTGAAGATTGGAGGATCGCCAACGTAACGCCAATTTTTAAAAAGGGTTCCAGGGGTGATCCAGGCAACTACAGACTGGTGAGCTTGACATCAGTACCGGGAAAAATGGTAGAAACCATCATAAAGAACAAAATTGCTGAACATGTAGATAGTCACGACCTAATGGGAGACAGCCAACATGGCTTTAGACAAGGAAGATCTTGTCTTACTAATCTGTTGTGTTTTTTAGAAGGTGTGAATAAACAGGTAGACAAAGGTGAGTTGGTTAATATAGTGTATCTGGACTTTCAGAAAGCCTTTTACAAGTCCCTCATCAGAGACTTTTGGCAAAACTAAAGAGTCATGGGATAGGAGGCAGTGTACTATTGTGGATCAGGAACTGGTTAAACGATAGAAAGCAGAGGGTAGGGCTAAATGGCCAATTTTCCCAATGGAGAAAAGGTGAATAGTGGTGTACCCCAGGGATCTGTGCTGGGTCCACTGCTTTTTGACATATTCGTAAATGACCTGGAAAAGGGAATAACGAGTGAGGTTATCAAATTTGCAGATGACACAAAACTATTTAAAGTTGTTAAAACCCATGAGGATCGTGGAAAATTGAAAGAGGATCTTGATAAATTGGAAGACTGGGCATCAAAATGGCAGATGAAATTTAATGTGGACAAGTGCAAAGTTATGCACCTAGGGAAGAACAACCCAAACTATGGTTACACGATGCAAGGTTCCACATTAGGAACCATCACCCAGGAAAAAGATTTAGGCGTCATTGTGGATAACATGTTAAAACCCTCGGCCCAGTGTACAGCGGTGGCCGAAAGAGCAAATAGAATGCTAGGTATCATAAGGAAAGGAATGGAAAATAAAACAAAGGATATTATAATTTATTTGTGTTATTATTTAAGTTTTTTTATACTGCTTTATCATTTCAATCAAAGTGGTTTACATTGTAACTTAAACCTGGTAAATGTACATTAAACAGGGACATTGATAACTTGGATTTTTCTGAACACTGGAGGGTGAAGTGATTTGCCCATAGGTGATTCGCCTATGACCCCAATGGGTTCTCAAGCCAGTGCTCTAACCACTAGGTTACTCCTCCACTCCAAGCTGCTCTACTCCACTGTTTTGAGCATGTCTCTCCCCTTTTAGTCCATTATCATTGGTTTCCTATCAATACCAGTTTTAATATAAACTTCTGACACTGGTCCACCGAGTGCTACATACAGGTTCCCCCGTCATCTTTCTGTCGTTCTGCACCTCCACGCACCACATCACATCCTCCGCAATATCCACGCAAACCGCCTACACCTTCCCCCTGCTTCTCAGGCCCAGCTAGAATCCACCCATTCCTCAGCTTTCTACTTCCTAATTCATTGATTTAGCAGCTTTTTATACTGCTGCATCTACCAGTCACAGCGGTGTGCAGGTAACATGTTTAACAAGTATAACTTTACATAGGATGTAGGCAATAAAATATAATTTAATTAAACCAGATGACGTAACATGTGACTTAGAGTGTGTAAACAGGAGAAATGTGATAGAAGGAATAGGCATTAACATTTAACAATAACAGGTGACAATGAGGGAAATTTTATGATACCTGGTTCATATCTGAGGAGATGTGACAGTGGGGAGAACAGGGAAAATAGCGAGAGTCCTGAATGGTTGGAAGGAGGATGAGGAGTAACTGGAAAATATGATCCTATCGCCCCTCTTTTCCTTCAGCATCACTGGCCACCTTTCCCCCACCGTATTCACTAGAAGATTCTCATCCTAGAGCACAACCGTGCCCCACACTGTCTCTCTGCGCTCACCATCCCCTGTGTCCCCCGTCGCACCCGTCGTTCTCTCAGTGACAACCGTGCCCCTCACTGTCTCTCTGCGCTCACCATCCCCTGTGTCCCCCGTCGCACCCGTCGTTCTCTCAGTGACAATCGGCTGGTTCTTCCAGCCCCCAATCGAGTGAAATATGAGTCTACCCAGTGTTCAGCTTTCTTCTGCACCTCTCCTGCTCTCTGGAACTGTCTCCCACCTCATCTACGTCTTTTCCTAAATTTAAATCCCTGTTAAGAACAGACCTTTACCCCCAGGCTTTGATCTAGCTGATGTCCGGGAGGCCGCTTAGGCTGCTTGGGCCTGGACAGTTACGATCTGCTGAACTATTGTGAATTGCTGGGCACTGCTGGTATATTCCCCTACTTTTTTGGGCCGACCCCCTTTCTGCTGCTCCTTATCCCTCTGTCCTATCAGCAGTTGTAATTCTTTTCACCCCCTGCCCTTGGCTTGTTTCCAGTCCCCCTTATTGTTAAGATTGAGAACCGCTCTCTATGTACCCCCAAGGGCGGTATACTAAAAGTAATAAATGATAACTAGGTGTCAGATGTGAAGTGTTCTTGGAAGCGATGAGATTTTAGTTGGCGGATTTTTAGTTCCTTGGTCCTGCTTCCTAGAAAGCAATACCCTCTGCCCTCCGACTCGAACCTTCCTATTCTCATTTTAAACTCTTCTCTGCCACACTGCATTTGACCTGCCCATTGCCAGGGGCGGCCCAAGGGGGGTGCGGGGCCATGTGCGGAGACTTGGTGCGGGGCCTCATTTGCATAAGTGGCCTTATTTGCATAAATATTTGCATAATGCTATCATACACTAACTTTTAGTAAACATGTCTCTTAATGAGTGTATGGATAAAGACAGACTAAAAGATTTCTACATTACTATAATCCAGTGCCAACCGCCAGGCACATTAGGAACTACTACAAACACTGCCCATTTAGAATCCATACCAAACCCGCCGTATCCTAACAGCACTACCAGGACTCACAAAGTACCAGACCCTACCTATCAAAAGGCAACACTGCAAATATTAAACCAATACATTTCAGAGAACAACAATACATGACCTACTAGGGAAAGAGAACAAGTGGCAATGTCAAATAGGAATTACATAAATAGAATACCTCAGCTCAGTTACACATGCAGAACATAGACCATCACCAAACAAGGAATCACAATGTAGAAACAGGAAGACAATAATTAAACTGGAATCCCAAAAGCCAAACTTGGAATGTACAACAACACTGTAGAAATAAAACTATAAATTAATTTCCTCTTGTAGCAAACAAAGCGCAGACGTTAATGATGCACATTTCCCAGAGCTTTCATATTCCAGTTAATAAATTCAAAATAAAGAGATATCTTTCTACCTTTTGTGCATTTTTTTCAGTTGCAATTGCTCCAGCCACTTTCTTCTGGTTTCTTCATGTTTTCTGCTAACTCTCCATCATCTGCTGTCCATTTGTCCTTTCTTCTCTCTTCTAGTTTTTTTTCCATTCTCTCTCTCTCTACATCTGCTTTAACATACTAATCTTTCTCCTTTTGCTCTTTCCTCATTCCTATTTCATCCACTCAAATTTTACCCCTCCATCCTCAATCCCCACTTACTCTCCCAATACCCGGCCAATTGTAGATTTTTTATCCCTCCCACACAAATTTTTTTTCCCCTCTCCATTTTACTCTCCCAGCCCCATCCCATTCTAATCCTCCCCCAACATCAGCTCCCTTGTAGTTCCAGCCTCACCCAGCATCCGCTCCCTTCTAGTCCCTGCATCAGCCTATTTCCAGTCCTAGCCCCCCATCAGCCCATTTCCAGTCCTAGCAACCCCCAACCCAATACCAGTCATAGCCCCCCCCATCAACCCACTTCCAGTCCTAACCCCCCATCAGCGCACTTCCAGTCCTAACCCCATCAACCCATTTCCAGTCAGCCCCCCATAGCCCATTGCCAGTCCTAAACCCCCCATCATCCCACAGCCCATTACCAGTCCACCTCAAGTCCTAACCCCTCCCCATCAGCCCATTTCCTGTCCTAGCCCCCCCCCACAGCCCATTACCAGTCCTAACCCCATCAGCCCACCTCAAGTCCTAACCCCTCCCCATCAGCCCATTTCCTGTCCTAGCCCCCCATAGCCCATTATCAGTCCTAATTCCCCCATAGCCCATTACCAGACAGCCCCCGTCAGCCAACAGCCCATTACCAGTCTTAACCCCCTCCCATAGCCCATTACCAGTTCTAACCCCCCCAACAGCCCACAGCCCATGACCAGTCCTAACCCCATCAGCCCACCTCAAGTCCTAACCCCTCCCCATCAGCCCATTTCCTGTTCTAGCCCCCCCATAGCCCATTATCAGTCTTAACCCCCCATCAGCCCACTTCCAGTCCTAACCCCCCATCAGCCCACAGCCCATTACCAGTCCTAATCCCATCAGCCCACCTCCAGTGTTAACCCCCCCATCAGCCCATTTCCAGTCCTAATCCCCATCACCCAATTTTCAGTTTAAGCCCCCCATACCCCATTACCAGTCCTAACCTCCCCATCAGCCCACTCCCAGTCCTAATCCCACCAGCCCATTTCCAGTCCTAATCCCCCATCACCCAATTTTTAGTTTCCCTTTCGTGGCTCTGAAACTCTCCCCTCGCGCTCTGAAAGCCGGCGCGTGTGACTGAAGCTGCGAATAGAAAGCGGATACAGGGGAGGGCAGGCTCTGCTTGGCAGGGGGGCCCCGCGGCACACTCGATTCAGCGGGAGAAGACAGCTTTTTTTTTTTTTTTTTTACTTTAGGATCAGAATGTTTTTTGCGCGGGGCCCCCTGAAATGCGGGGCCCTGTGCAAAAAACATTCTCGCTCAATGGACGGGCCGGCCCTGCCCATTGCATGATTACACCCAGGGCCTCTATTGTAAGTTTCTCTCCCTTGCTCTTTCCCTCCTGGTGTGAATGCTCGATCCTTTCCTGGCAGGAACTAGCCTTCCTTCTCTCCTATCTCTGATTCTAACTTGTTTGTTTATTTATTTATTTAAAAGGACTTATATCCCGCCCTCTCCTTTAATCAAGGCAGTATACACAACAACCAATCAAATTATATTGACATTTCTGTTATCATGCAGTGTTATACAGTGAATGTGTGGGTGTGTAAGTTGGCGTTGATTCGTGGTGGGCTATTTACAGCATGAGCTACTTTACATTATTATCTACAGGAGTGAGAAAGGGTGGGGGGGCTTGTATTAGTCCAGGGGCTGTCGGGCACCATTATGTGCTATCGCCGTAATGCTCGATGAAGAGCGTTGTCTTGAGTTGTTTTACAACTTGTTTTACATTTGTACCCCGCCCTGCTGCGCTAAGTGAAAAGCCGTTTGTCAAACCCCAATAAACAGCAACATCAACATAAATGCCTGCAGCGAGGCAAAACAGGACTGAGGCATCTGCTAAGCTAAACTATGAGCTGAGTTTTCTAGGGAGAGGCACACACGCCCTCCTCTGACACATAAGTAGAGGAAACGAAACTGAAACTAAAGCTTATTCTCCATTTCTCAGGATCATGGCTGCAGGGAGCACGGCTGAGAGTCTGCAGGACGAAGTTTCTTGTCCCATCTGTCTGGATTATTTTTACAGACCCCGTGATTACAGAGTGTGGCCACAACTTCTGCCGCTCCTGTATCACTCAGTCCTGGGAGGGGTTCGATACAAACTTTCCCTGTCCCCAGTGCAGAGAAACATCTCAGCAGAGGAACCTCAGGTCTAACAGGCAGCTGGCGAATATCACAGAAATGCTGAAAAATCTTCCTCAGTGCTCATTCAGAAGACAAGAGGAAAATCTGTGTGAGGAGCATGAAGAGAAACTGAGACTGTTCTGCAAAGAGGATCAGAGACTGATCTGTGTGGTGTGTGACAAGTCCGAGGATCACAGATCTCACCATGTGATTCTCATAGAGAAGGCCGTGCAGGAATACAAGGTGTGTGTCTGAATCTTTATTATCACAGGGTGTCCCGGGTTCACAGATCACACCATGTGATCCTCATACAGGACGCCGTGCAGGAATACAAGGTGCGTGTCAGAATCTTTATTATCACAGGGTGTCCCTGAGGTAACAGATCTCACCCTGTGATCCCCATAGAGGAGGCCACACAGGAATACAAGGTGTGTGTCAGTATCTTTATTATCACAGTGTGTCCCGGGATCACAGATCTCACACCGTGATCCCCATAAAGGAGGCCGCGCAGGAATACAAGGTGTATGTCAGTATCTTTATTATCACAGGGTGTCCTGGGGTCACCGATCTCACCCCATGATCCCATAGAGGAGGCCGTGCAGGAATATAAGGTGAGTGTCAGTATCTTTATTAGCACAGGGTGTCCCGGAGTCACAGATCTCACCCCGTGATCCCCATAGAGGAGACCGTGCAGGAATACAAGGTGTGTGTCAGTATCTTTATTATCACAGGGTGTCCCGGGGATCACAGATCTCACCACGTGATCCCCATAAAGGAGGCCGTGCAGGAATACAAGGTGTGTGTCAGTATCTTTATTATCAAAGGGTGTCCGAGGGACACAGATCTCACCCCGTGATCCCCATAGAGGAGGCCGCGCAGGAATACAAGGTGTGTGTCAGTATATTTATTATCACGGGGTGTCCTGGGATCACAGATCTCACCCCGTGATCCCCATAGATGAGGCCGCGCAGGAATACAAGGTGTGTGTCAGTATATTTATTATCACGGGGTGTCCTGGGGTCACAGATCTCACCCCGTGATCCCCATAGAGGAGGCCGCGCAGGAATACAAGGTTTGTGTCAGTATCTTTATTATCACAGGGTGTCCCGGGATCACAGATCACACCATGTGATCCTCATACAGGACGCCGTGCAGGAATACAAGGTGCGTGTCAGAATCTTTATTATCACAGGGTGTCCCTGAGGTAACAGATCTCACCCTGTGATCCCCATAGAGGAGGCCACACAGGAATACAAGGTGTATGTCAGTATCTTTATTATCACAGGGTGTCCTGGGGTCACCGATCTCACCCCATGATCCCCATAGAGGAGGCCGTGCAGGAATATAAGGTGAGTGTCAGTATCTTTATTAGCGCAGGGTGTCCCGGGATCACAGATCTCACCCCGTGATCCCCATAGAGGAGACCGTGCAGGAATACAAGGTGTGTGTCAGTATCTTTATTATCACAGGGTGTCACAGAGTCACAGATCTCACCCCATGATCCCCATAGAGGAGGCCACGCAGGAATACAAAGTGTGTGTCAGTATCTTTATTATCACAGTGTGTCCCGGGCTCACAGATCTCACCCCGTGATCCCCATAGATGAGGCCGCGCAGGAATACAAGGTATGTGTCAGTATATTTATTATCACGGGGTGTCCTGGGGTCACAGATCTCACCCCGTGATCCCCATAGAGGAGGCCGCTCAGGAATACAAGGTTTGTGTCAGTATCTTTATTATCACAGTGTGTTCCGGGCTCACAGATCTCACCCCGTGATCCCCATAGAGGAGGCCGCGCAGGAATACAAGGTGTGTGTGTCAGTATATTTATTATCACAGAGAGTCCTGGGGTCACAGATCTCACCCCATGATCCCCATAGAGGAGGCCGTGCAGGAATACAAGGTGTGTGTCAGTATCTTTATTATCACATGGTGTCTCTGATCACAGATCTCACCCCATGATCCCCATAGAGGAGGCCGCGCAGGAATACAAGGTGAGTGTCAGTATCTTTATTATCACAGGGTGTCCCGGGGTCACAGATCTCACCCCGTGATCCCCATAGAGGAGGCCATGCAGGAATACAAGGTGTGTGTCAGTATCTTTATTAAAACAGGGTGTTCTGAGGGTCACAGATCTCACCCCATGATCCCCATAGAGGAGGCCGCGCAGGAATACAAGGTGTATGTCAGTATCTTTATTATCACAGGGTGTTCTGAGGGTCACAGATCTCACCCCGTGATCCCCATAGAGGAGGCCGCGCAGGAATACAAGGTGTGTGTCAGTATCTTTATTATCACAGGGTGTCCCAGAGTCACAGATCTCACCCCGTGATCCCCATAGAGGAGGCCGCGCAGGAATACAAGGTGTGTGTCAGTATCTTTATTATCACAGCGTGTCCTGGGGTCACAGATCTCACCCCGTGATCCCCATAGAGGAGGCCGTGCAGGAATACAAGGTGTGTGTCAGTATCTTTATTATCACAGGGTGTCCTGGGGTCACAGATCTCACCCCGTGATCCCCATAGAGGAGGCCGCGCAGGAATACAAGGTGTGTATGTCAGTATCTTTATTATCACAGGGTGTTCTGAGGGTCACAGATTTCACCCCGTGATCCCCATAGAGGAGGCCGCGCAGGAATACAAGGTGTGTGTCAGTATCTTTATTATCACAGAGTGTTCTGGGGACACAGATCTCACCCCGTGATCCCCATAGAGGAGGCCGCGCAGGAATACAAGGTGAGTGTCAGTATCTTTATTATCACAGGGTGTCCCGGGGTCACAGATCTCACCCCGTGATCCCCATAGAGGAGGCCATGCAGGAATACAAGGTGTGTGTCAGTATCTTTATTATCACAGGGTGTTCTGAGGGTCACAGATCTCACCCCATGATCCCCATAGAGGAGGCCGCGCGCAGGAATACAAGGTGTATGTCAGTATCTTTATTATCACAGGGTGTTCTGAGGGTCACAGATCTCACCCCGTGATCCCCATAGAGGAGGCCGCGCAGGAATACAAGGTGTGTGTCAGTATCTTTATTATCACAGGGTGTCCCAGAGTCACAGATCTCACCCCGTGATCCCCATAGAGGAGGCCGCGCAGGAATACAAGGTGTGTGTCAGTATCTTTATTATCACAGCGTGTCCTGGGGTCACAGATCTCACCCCGTGATCCCCATAGAGGAGGCCGTGCAGGAATACAAGGTGTGTGTCAGTATCTTTATTATCACAGGGTGTCCTGGGGTCACAGATCTCACCCCGTGATCCCCATAGAGGAGGCCGCGCAGGAATACAAGGTGTATGTCAGTATCTTTATTATCACAGGGTGTTCTGAGGGTCACAGATTTCACCCCGTGATCCCCATAGAGGAGGCCGCGCAGGAATACAAGGTGTGTGTCAGTATCTTTATTATCACAGAGTGTTCTGGGGACACAGATCTCACCCCGTGATCCCCATAGAGGAGGCCGTGCAGGAATACAAGGTGTGTGTCAGTATCTTTATTATCACAGGGTGTCCCAGAGTCACAGATCTCACCCCGTGATCCCCATAGAGGAGGCCGTGCAGGAATACAAGGTGTGTGTCAGTATCTTTATTATCACAGGGTGTCCTGGGGTCACAGATCTCACCCCGTGATCCCCATAGAGGAGGCCGCGCAGGAATACAAGGTGTATGTCAGTATCTTTATTATCACAGGGTGTTCTGAGGGTCACAGATTTCACCCCGTGATCCCCATAGAGGAGGCCGCGCAGGAATACAAGGTGTGTGTCAGTATCTTTATTATCACAGGGTGTTCTGGGGACACAGATCTCACCCCGTGATCCCCATAGAGGAGGCCGTGCAGGAATACAAGGTGTGTGTCAGTATATTTATTATCACAGGGTGTCCCGGGGTCACAGATCTCACCCCGTGATCCCCATAGAGGAAACCGCGCAGGAATACAAGGTGTGTGTCAGAATCTTTATTATCACAGGGTGTCTCTGATCACAGATCTCACCCCATGATCCCCATAGAGGAGGCCGCACAGGAATACAAGGTAAGTATCAGTATCTTTATTATCACAGCGTGTCCCGGGGTCACAGATCTCACCCCGTGATCCCCATAGAGGAGGCCGCGCAGGAATACAAGGTGAGTGTCAGTATCTTTATTATCACAGGGTGTCTCTGATCACAGATCTCACCCCATGATCCCCATAGAGGAGGCCGCGCAGGAATGCAAGGTGTGTGTCAGTATCTTTATTATCACAGGGTGTCTCTGATCACAGATCTCACCCCATGATCCCCATAGAGGAGGCCGCGCAGGAATACAAGGTGTGTGTCAGTATCTTTATTATCACAGGGTGTCCCGGGGTCACAGATCTCACCCCATGATCCCCATAGAGGAGGCCGCGCAGGAATACAAGGTGTGTGTCAGTATATTTATTATCACAGCATGTCCCGGGGGTTACAGATCTCACCCCATGATCCCCATAGAGGAGGCCGCGCAGGAATACAAGGTGAGTGTCAGTATCTTTATTATCACAGGGTGTCCCGGGGTCACAGATCTCACCCCGTGATCCCCATAGAGGAGGCCGCGAAGGAATACAAGGTGAGTGTCAGTGTCTTTATTATCACAGGGTGTTCTGGGGACACAGATCTCACCCCGTGATCCCCATAGAGGAGGCCACGCAGGAATACAAGATGTGTGTCAGTATCTTTAATATCACAGGGTGTCTCTGATCACAGATCTCACCCCATGATCCCCATAGAACAGGCCACAGAGGAATACAAGGTGTGTGTCAGTATCTTTATTATCACAGGGTGTCTCGGGGTCACAAATCTCATCCCGTGATCCCCATAGAGGAGACCGAGCAGGAATACAAGGTGTGTGTCAGTATTTTTATTATAACCTAAGTGATGGTCTGTGGCTTACGAGAGTAATAAGGAAATCCAAATCACATCAAACAAATACTCCCAATATAATAGCAGAAAGTGAAAAAGTGAAGTATATAGTTTAAAATCAAATTACAATAAACAATTTTTTTATAGGAAGGGTAAGGTCTCAGAACTTACAGGCTGTCAGCGGCTTCATGCTCATTGAACAACCCCATTTAGGTACATCATTGACCTACCACCATCCCTTCCATTAGTAGTTTTTTTTGGAGTTGTGTTCAAACAAAATTTAAAAAACTGTGCAGTCCATAAAACAGCTGATCAAGGCCGGCAATCTTCTTAAGAAAAATAATGAAGCTTTTACTTAGCTTTTCCTAAGAGCTTTGATAAGTAATCGAAAAGAGGTCTGCCAAAGCCTTGGTTGTCCATGGCTGGCAAATCCCAACGCCAACTAGCGCGCTGATTATAAGCGTTTCACCCGAAAGGTTTCTTCAGGGGAATTGGTGTGAGAACGGACTTTAAACAGTGGGCTACATGAGCTCAAAAGCTTGCAAAGTTCTGCCGTTGGTGTTACAACGTCCAAAAAAAACTACTAATGGAAGGGATGGTGGTAGGTCAATGATGTACCTAAATGGGGTTGTTCAATGAGCATGAAGCCGCTGACAGCCTGTAAGTTCTGAGACCTTAACCTTCCTATAAAAAAATTGTTTATTGTAATTTGATTTTAAACTATATACTTCACTTTTTCACTTTCTGCTATTATATTGGGAGTATTTTTATTATCACAGTGTGTCCCGGGTTCACAGATCTCACCCCGTGATCCCCATAGTGAAGGCCGCGCAGAAATGCAAGGTGTGTGTCAGTATCTTTATTATCACAGGGTGTCCTGGGGTCACAGATCTCAACATGTGATATTAATAGAGGAGGCCGCACAGGCATACAAGGTGTGTGTCAGTATCTTTATTATCACAGGGTGTTTCGGGGTCACAAATATCACCCCGTGATCACCAGAGAGGAGACTGTACAGGAATACAAGGTGTGTGTCAGTATCTTTATTATCACAGGGTGTCCCGGGATCACAGATCTCATCCCTTGATCCCTATAGAGGAGGCCGCACAGGAATACAAGGTGTGTGTCAGTATCTTTATTATCACAGGGTGTTCCGGGGACACAGATCTCACCCTGTTATCCCCATAGAGGAGGCTGCGCAAGAATATAAGTTATAATCATGTTATTTACCTGTAATATGTAAACTAATTTACTTACCTGTAGTAGGTGTTCTCTGTGGACAGCAGGATACATGTCTTCACAGAGGATATCACTGACAGGGCGTGGCAGGGTACACAACTTTCTCCAGGAACAAGCAGGAAGTCAGTCCTCACTTATGGGTGACGGCACCGACGGAGCCGTTGCGGAGCTATTCCCCAGCTTTCAAAGAAAGCCTTTGGGATTGCTGCCACGCATGCGTAGTTCTTTTCCCGCCCAAGGGTGCCATCTTGCTCAGTCTCCCTTTTTCCGCGAAGCCCTTTGGACATAAGTCCTCATCCCTCGGAAAAAGTGTGTTTTTTCTCGTGGTCGTCGACCAGTTTTCCGGTTGCACCGGTCCTCTTTACGTCCCCCCTATGCCCTGGTATCCCCATGGGCTAGGAGGTCTCTCTTTTTCTCTCCTGTTGGAGTTTTTTTCCTTCGGGATTTTCACACTCTTTTCTCCAACCGCTGGTCTCAAGGTACTTCGACCTCGCAGGGGCCCTTTTTGCCCCAATGGCCACTGGCTTCAAGAAGTGCGACAGATGTTCCAAGAATATGTCTCTCACAGACACCCATGACTGCTGTTTGCGGTGTCTGGGAGCTGACCACAACCCAGCCCTGCTCGCCCTTATGGCAGAGGTCCAATGACATTTTCTGAAAGGCAGCCCCGGAGTCCCCGGTGGTGCCTCAAGCTAACCCACCACTTATGGGTTCTCGCCAGGAGACGCCACTCTCTAGGTGGCACTCAGACCAGGGGTCCCCTGATTTGGAATGGCGTAAAAAGAAGAAGGCTTCGAAGTCGCTTTCAGGGTCTCCGGACAAGCGCGAGCGTTCTCGTGTTCGGTCTCTCAGCCCTCCTCGGTGTTCCCGAGAGTCAGAGAAGGAGCGGCCTCGTTAAGTACCCCATACCGATACGGAGGCCTCGGGTAATGGCGCTCGGTCTCCTGAGGGTCTTCCTGGCGAGGACCCCCTCTCGTTTTCCATGCCAGACCTGGTAACCCTGGTGTCGGCAGCCCAGGGTCCCACACCCAGGTGGGAGTCCCAAATGCTGGTACTGGAGCACCGCAAGCCGAATCGTCCAAGTCCCAACCCTCGGCTCTGGCTCAGCTGGCCCAAGGATTTTGATGCCAAGAGCATGGACACTTGCCTGCCAACGGCATCCCCGCCAGTATGAGGTCGCTTGTCCCGGTTCGCGCCCAAATGAGCGTCTATCACGTCAGACTCCTGGATTCTCCAGGTAGTTTGGGATGGCTACTGTCTTCGCTTGGATGGGCTTACTCCCCCTTTCTTCCTGGTGAAGCGCTCCCGGCTCCCCGCACACCAGGCTTGCTTGCAACAGGAGCTGAACAACCTACTCGATCAGCAAGCGGTCGAAAGGGTACCGTAGCATCTCCAGGGCCAAGGTTTCTACTCCCAGTGCTTCCCGAGAAAAAAAGGGAGGTATAGGGCCTATCCTCGACATCAGGAACCTAAACAAATTCCTGGTGAGGGAAAAGTTCAAGATGCTGTCACTTGGCATCTTGCTGCCCTTCCTCCAGAAGGATGATTGGCTATGCTCCTTGGACCTCAAAGAGGCCTACGCTCACATAGCGATCCACCCCCAGCACAGGCAATACCTGTGCTTCAAGGAGCATGGGGAGCACTTCCAGTACAAGGTGCTACCTTTCGGACTCCCTTCTGCCCTGAAAGTCTTCACGAAGTGCCTCTCTGCCATCGTGGCCCACCTCCGACGCCAGGGGGTGCCTGTCTTCCCCTACATAGACAACTGGCTATCACGGGGGCCTCAATGGAGGAAGCCTATTCCAGAACATCACGCATGTTCCTCCTCCTCGAATGCCTTGCCTTTCTGATCAACTACCCCATGTCCCACCTCGAGCCGGTGAGGGCTCTGGACTTCATCGGTGCCCTCCTTGACACTGATTGGGTGACTGCCTTCCTCCCTCGAGTCTGCGTGGACCATCTCCGTGCTCTGGCGGCTGAGGTACAGGGCAAAGCCAGGGTACCGGCATGGACCATGCTGTGCCTCCTGGGGCACATGGTCTCGACCATCCATGTTTTCCCCCATGCCTGCTTGCACATACGCGCAGCATAGGGGTGCCTCCGGTCAGAGTGGTTTCAGGTCTCAGGCCATCTCCGGGACCCCGTGCAGATTTCCCAAGAACTGCACACCTCCCTAGACTGGTGGCAGGACCCCTGGAACCTCTTGCAGGGCATGCCATTCCAGGCGGCTCAGCATGATCTCGTGCTGACAACAGATGCCTCGCTGTTGGGCTGGGGAGCCCACTGTGGTGACCTATGCACCCAGGGGCGGTGGACCCTCAAGGAGTCCTGGCAGCAGATCAACCTGCTCAAACTCTGGGCAATCTGGTGGCCCCTGATGGTTTTCGAGCCCCACCTCAAGGGGAAATCCGTGTTGGTGAAGACCGACAACAAAGTCGCAATCTTCTATCTGAACAAGGAGGGAGGGACGGGATGACCCTCAAAGCGGTCTATCACCCAGGCCAGGACAATGTCCTCGCAGACAGACTCAGTAGGATGCTGCGCCCACTCGAGTGGCACCTGGACCCGGAGGTGGCTCTTCTCTTGTTCCACCGTTGGGGGACTCTGTCCTTGAACCTGTTTGCCAGTCTGGCGAACACACAGCTCCCCCACTTCTGAGGTCTGATCCCACACCCCAGCAGGATAGCCCTGGATGCGTCCCTCTTGAACCGGGCCTCCAGGCTCCTGTATGCATTTCCTCCCACCCTGCTTATCGCAAGAACCCTCCACAAAATCCAGCAGGACTGAGCCTCGGTGATCCTCATGGCTCCCTCGTGGCCTCGACAGCCTTGGTTCCCGCTCTTGCTCCGGCTCTTGTTGGAGCCTCCAGTTCCCCTGGGTTGTGCCCCAGGCCTGCTAACTCAGGAGGAGGGGTGGATGCTACACCCAAACCTAACCTCACAATCCCTCACAGTCTGGCGGCTAAACGGGACTCGCTAGCTTCGCTACACCTTCCCTAGGAGGTCGAGGAGATCCCCCTGGCATCGAGGAAGGACTCGACGAGACGGGCCTATGCCTTCAAGTGGCGGTGCTTCTCGGTTGGTGCTCTGAGCTCCAGATCGACCCATTTTCCTGCTCCACCCAGTGGGTCCTTCAGTACCTCTTCCACCTCTCGCTGGTGGGGCTGAAGTCCAACTCATTGAGGGTTCACCTGAGCGCCATCTCGGCCAACCACCTCCCCGTCGAGGGCAAACCCCTCTCGGGCCAGCCTCTGGTCTCCCACTTCATGCAGGGTCGTTTGCTCTTCAAGCCCTGCATCCGAGCCCTCTGGCGGAGTGGGACCTGAACATCGTGCTCATCCAGCTGATGCAGCCACCCTTTGAGCCGATGGCAATGTTCTCACGTCGGTATCTGTCCTGGAAGGTAGTCTTCCTGGTAGCTCTGACCTCAGCTCGGTGAGTCAGCGAGCTTCATGCCCTTATGGCTGAAGCCCCTTACACCAGGTTCTACGGGAACAGGATGGTCCCCCGTAACCACCCCAAGTTCCTACCGAAAGTCGTCTCTGATTTCCACCTCAATCAGGAGATGGTCCTGCTGACTTTCTTCCCGAGACCCCATGCCGACTGGGTTTCGGCGGTCCTGCATACGCTCAACTGAAAGAGGGCTCTCACCTTCTACCTGCAGTGGACCCAAAGGCACCGCAAGTCTGACCGACTCTTTGTCGCCTATGACACCAATCACCTGGGGCTAGCAGTCACCAAATGCACCCTCTCCATCTGGGTGGCGGACTGCATCGCCTTTGCCCAGATGAAGGCAGGGTCCCTTCTGGATCGGCGGGTCTCTGCGCACGGTGTTCGTGCTAAGGCGGCCTCAGTGGCATCACTGCGCACAGTGCCTCTGATGGACATCTGCCGGGCTGAGACCTGGTCTTCGGCGAATACATTCGCCTCACATTACTGCCTGGAGAGGGAGTCCCACCGGGACAGTGCCTTCGGCCAGGTTGTACTCCATAACCTGTTCGGGGTATAGGCAACTCCTGCCCTCCAACCCATCTTCTGCGGCTACTGAGAGCTCGCCCTCGAGGACCCAAAGACTTGGTTCCTTTGAGCATCGGCTTCTGCTCACAGCCTCGTGGAGGCACCTTTTACTACATGTTTGGAAGCCTGTAGCTGGGGAATCCCATAAGTGAGGACTGAATTCCTGCTTGTTCCTGGAGAAAGCGTAGTTACTCACCTCTAACAGGTGTTCTCCAGGGACAGCAGGAATAAGTTTTCACTATCATCCCACCTTCCCCAAAGAGTTGCCACATTTTTATGCTTCCCTTGCCATCTGCCTAGTAGGGCTCTAGCTAAGGGACCTGACTGAGCAAGATGGCACCCTTGGGCGTGAAGAGGACCATGCATGCGTGGCAGAAATCCCAAAGGATTTCTTTGAAAGCTGGGGAATTGTTCCGCGTGGGCTCAATCGGTGCCGACGTCATCCATAAGTGAGGACTGATTCCTGCTGTCCCTGGAGAACAGCTGTTACAGGTGAGTAACTACACTTTCAAGCTTAGGAAGTTCCTGAAACCTGTGAAAGAGCTCCCTGCACATTTCCCACTGTCTCATAGGGCCATCTCCATCTTGTAATGAAGTTTACAAGAAGACATAGCTCCCTGGGGAGGTGGGTGGGTACATACCCCACTGCCCACAGAAAACACCTGCTACAGGCAAGTAACTTGGTTGTCTCTGATGACAGGCAGGATAGCAAGTCCTCACAGATGGGAACTCCCTAGTTACAGGCTGCCTTCCACAGAAAAGGAGAAAAATAATTAACCTGACAGACACTGCAACAGGCAAATACCAACAATCTTTTTGAAGACAATTAGCTGTTTATAATTTTTGTTATTTTTAGGAAGGCAGCCTGGAAAATAAAAAATGGGCCTAAAGGGCATGGAGTTGGATTCTAATCCACAGAGGTTCAGGATGACGGACTGGCCAATCCTACGGTAACATTGGGAGTCTGTTTCTAGACAGTAGTGTGATTGAATGTAAGGACAAAACTCCAAACATTCCTTCCACAGAAGCTGATCTCAGGTGGGCGACCGACTCAGCCATAGCTCACACATCATGAGCTATGACATGACTCTCAAGTGTCAAATAAGAGAAGGAAAAGCCATCTGCTAGCCATGTCGATGGAGTGTATTTGTTAATGGCAGCCCCTGGCCTGTTTGGGTCCAAGGAAACAGAAAGTTTTCCAAGGGCTTCAGTCCCCTTCAGATAAAAGGCTAAGAATCTCTTGCTGTCCAATGTACGCAAGGCGCAGGGTCACCCTTTTGGGCATGAGGTCTACGGAAAAATCTTGACAGGATGATTAACTGACTAAGATGGAAAGCTAACACACCTTTAAGAAGAAAGTCCAAATGAGTGTGCAGAACCACCCTGTTGTAAAATTTAGTATAAGGTAGATCAGTTAGTAGAGTCTGGATCTCACTTACTTTACACGTTGAAGTCACTTCGCCAAAAACAGACCTTCGGGTCAAGTACTTCAGATTCAAGTATTACGTGGCTCAGACAGAGCGTTCATTAGTTGGGTTATAACAAAGTTGGGCTCCCATGACACTGTGGGTGGCTCGATGGGAGGCTTTACAAAAAGCAAGCCCCACATGGAGAACTAACCGCTGTACAGAAATGATGAAATGCGCCACGTGTACTTGTGTCTATCCTATTAGAGGTGGTTTTATAACTGACCCCGACTGATGTAGAAGTCATTCAAGTAGTTTTTGTGTGATATCTTAGGGTGTTACTCAGTTAAAGTTAAATGTAAAAAATTATTCTTTATAAGAAGTTAGCAAGTGCGTTACTGTGAGATGCTGCAAAAAGATGAATAACGGAAAAACTGAATGGCCTCAAAACCATTTTCTTGCTCATGATAGTGGTAGAAAGCCACAGAATTATCTCAGAGTATAAAGTAATTGTCGTACAGATCAATAATCGCCAATCAACCCCTCAAGAATTTACACAAGGTTTATTTTTACACAAAAATGCATAGATCAGGCCTTGAGACATGTTCTTCGAAACTTAGGAGCCGGCTGCTAAACCCTAGGTCAGAGTGCATCCCCCTCCCCCACCCCAAAAAAAAAGATGTATCACAGCTTCTGTTTTAGATTTTTGGGCCAGATGGTTTTTCCATGTTCTGTTTGGATACAATCTTAATATATCTGGCTATTAATGGGCTACTGCACAGTGCCAACAGGCCAGTACAAGGCAGTGTCCCCCTCCTCCTCCCTCTCCCACCACCCTCACTGACTCTTTAAGCTACACCTATGTGTGGTGCAGAGGTGGGGCTGCCTGTGTGTGTTCCATGTGTGTGTGTGTGTGGAGGGGGGTTAGAGGTGGGGGTGCCTGTGTGTTTTTCATGTATGTGGGGGGGGGGGGGGTAGAGGGGTGTGTGGGGGGGTGGTAGATGGGTGTGTGGGGGGGAGGTAGAGGTGGGGGTGCCTGTGTGTTTTCATGTATGTGTGGGGGGGCGGGTAGAGGTGGTTTGTTGTGGGAGGGGGGGTAGAGGTGGTGTGTGTGTGTGTGGTGCAGAGGTGGGGGTGCCTGTATGTTTCCATGTGTGTGTGTAGGAGGGTAGAGGTGGGGTGTGGGGGTGGGGGGGGGTGTAGAGGTGAGGTGTGTGTGTGCATGCATGTGGCGTGCCTACCCGTGTGTCTGTTGTACAGAGGTGGAGTGCTTGTTTGTGGCTTTGTGTGGGTGGGATGCTTGTATGTGTTGTGGTTGGGTTGGGGGTTGCTTTTTGCATACACAGATTGTGTTCTTTTGTCCCCATGCATTTGCCCCTTTAACCTCCACCCCTTACATTCTTCCCTCTGCCCTTAAACCCCTCCCTAATCTCTCCCCTTCTCCCTACCCACTAGCATTCCCACCCCCTACCCTGCATTCCACCCCATCCTCCTCCTCCTTTTTTTAGACTTTCCCCTTTAAATAATTTGCTGCCTCTCCCCCCACCCCATCTATATTTTGTTTCCTCTGGGCCTGCTCACTGCTGTCCTCTGCATGAGGGTTGGAATCCCAGGGGCAGCCTGTTACCTTCCTGGCCCGGCCTTCCCCTCCTGTCCTGCCTGCAGGGATCTGATCTCCCAGGGACAGACAGAAGGGGCTTTAGCAGCAATCGCGACTCTCCTCTTGTCTTCTTCCCATGGGCGATGGGATCCCCACAGGCAGCTAGCTGCCTCGAAATCACAGTCCCCTTCCTCTCCTGTTTTGCCTGCATGAAACTGGATCCCGCAAGCAGACAGAAGGGGTCTTCTGCTCCACTTTTTTTAAGGGAGGGGGGCAAGAAAATCCCAGGCGCCAGATCACAGTGCTGACAAGAAATTGGTGCTGGGATTTGTCAAGTCCCAGTATAAATGCATTTCATGAAAAAAAAATATAGTAACATTCATTTTCTAAATTAGATATGTCAATGTTCACAGGAAAAATATGAAATTCACCTGGAGTCTTTGAGGAAGGAGCTGAAAGAGATTCTGGAACTGAAATCCAGTGATGAGCAAAAAGTCAAGGAGCTGGTGGTAGGTGTCTGCGTCTCCCTCTGAGCTGCTTTCTGCAGGGTCCTGTTCCAGTCAAGCTATAAACGGCCTGAGTAAGATGAAGCTTATGTGTTGGGCAGTTTTCAAAGGGTTTTATGTGCAGAAATGGGGCTTTAAAAGATTGTCCAACACATATGAGAATATACACCTGTATCCAATATGCATGGAAGAGTGAGTGTGTCGGGGTCCCATTCCTGGGGTCTGGGAGAAGGGCAGAGAGACAAGTTATTCATATCTTTTTACATTTCCAGAAGTATGCATGGAAGATTACAGGGGAAATACCCACATGAATAACTTCTAAAAATTTATGCAGTTGCTTGTGCCTCAAGTCAGATTTTCAAAAGGAAACTTTACCTCTTGAGAACTGGTATAAAGTCTGCAATAGCTGCAGACTTAACCCATAGCTGCACTTTTTGAAGGTTGCTAATTAATAACATTCATTATGACCCAAGAAATAGGTACTGAACATTCTTCCTCTGGACATGAAATGGAAGATAATCTTTGTATATCTGCCAACTTGTTTGTGTAGCTGTTGGGCAAGAGCACTTCCGATAGCTGTTCCCACATACTGAGGTATTTTTCTGAAAGAAAGAAACCAGCATTATCCAAGAAAATGAATGTTATATCACCTTTGCCACTTGCATCAGATCGTGAGTTGCAATCAGGAATCAGTCTTGAATAGTTCCTGCTGACATCTGTTCTATGTCCAAATGCTCCATCAAGCAGTCCTTTGTGGCATCCAGAATTAGCATATTACATTGAGACATTTACCTCATCCACATCAGGATAAGTGAATTCTCTCATTATTACTGTGTTGCCATTTTTTTAAACTTTTACATTTTTTGTTAGCATTTTATTATAGGTTTCCTCATCTTGTTGAGTGGACAGTAGTGTACCCCCAATGCTATACTTTTGCTCATCGCACAAGGAATTTCTAGCCCTAAGGAATCCACATTGCATTCTGTTTCCTGCTGAACTTTTATCATATTTGAGTATTCCATCCTTAACATATAGGGAGTAATTTTCATAAGAAGCCACTTTTTTTAGGTGCCATCAATGCACCTAAATATTGGTATTTTAATCATTTATGCACAAAAGTCGTCTCTTATAATACATCGATTAGCATTAAAGTATGTGCGTAGCTTGCATCATGTGCACTTCATTGTGGGTGTGCATATGGACGGAGTTTCATTGGAGTGTATACAGAGCGCAAAAGTATGCACGTTGATTATAGAATACGATAGGAGGGTGTGCAGGGTTGGTCATCTCATCACACATACCATAGAGGAGAGAGAGAGTAGGGGGGCGGGGGGTGATGATTTGCTTCCAGTGGACCAAGAGGAGGCACAAGTCAGTGTGGGCCAGATGATCCAAGGTTCCAGGAGGTAGGGTTGCCAACTAGTCAGTTTTCAGCCATGCTGGCCAGTTTTTATATGGTCAGGCCAGCAGACTTCTAAAACCAGCAACAAAAGCCGGTATTTTTTTTTTTCAAGAAGGGACATAGGTAGGGTGGAGGTTACTTTAAAATAAAAGACAGCAGAGAGGACGTGACGTCACCGACTGGTATGGCCGCCTGAGACGAGAGCTCTCTTCGGGATGGAGAGTTTAGAGCTACTAGCTGGTGCAGTTGGCCTCTATTTGTTATCTTGTGCCACGGATCGTGGTCGTGGAGTCCTCTAGAATGTCTGTGAGGAAAAAGTTGGATAAATTCCGATCCTCCTATGCCCCACTGGCGTCTCAAAGTGAAAGCGGTGTTGGAGTGGAGGCCGACACAGATGAGGAGCCTTGCAACGCGGAGGAGCAGTGCACGAGGGGAGACCTGTGGCGCTGGTGCAAGGAGCTTAAGAGAGAGGTAATTGTCGGGAAGATGGAAGTTAAAGAAGTGGTTAAAGAATTGCGCCAGAATTTACAAGCGCTGGGCCAGAGGGTTGATTATCTCGAGGAGCACGTGGATGCGGTGGTGATGGCGGCGCAAACTACACAAGCAACCCTTAGCAGCTGGGAGAAAGAACGGGATGAACTGAGAGATAAGTTGGAGGATTTAGAGAATAGATCAAGGCGCTGCAATATTAGGATACGAGGGGTTCCGGAGGGCGCTAAATTTCAGAAAGCGGGACAGATTGTCAAAGATATATGTGAGGCCCTACTGCGTGATGGTGAGGAAGGCGCGACGGCCGAGCTCCCAGACATCGGTATCGACCGCGCTCATAGGGCGTTGGGACCCCAGCTAACCACCAGGCCGAGAGATACTATTGCTTGCCTGTCGAGCTACAGGCTGAAGGAAGACATCATGCGCAGGGCAGCAAAGAAGGGCAAGATGACTTGGGGGAATGCCTCCATTGAGATTTTTCAGGACCTAGTGCCCTCCACTTTGCAACGCCGGCGAGCCCTTCGACCCGTGACGACATATTTGCAGCGCGAACATATCAAATATAAGTGGCTCTTTCCCTTTGGGATCCAATTTGAAATTAAGGGATCGCCTAAGCGAGTTCGGACTGCGATGGAAGCGTGGGAGGTTTTGGAGAAGAGCAAGGCTCCCAACTTGCCGGAACGGCCTCGAAAGCCCTCTGAATCAGAGCATGTGCAAGGGACTGTGCTGGACAAACTGAGATGGCAGCGCCTCCCGGAGAAGGGGCACTGACTACGGCGCTTATCCAAGGAACAGGCGAATGGATGCAACAGTGACTGCAGCAGCCATCTGGCTGGAAATACTTGAACTGAGAAGGAGGAGCTGTTGGATGGCATTTTGTTTAGTGGGCACGGTGGTATATAAGGGCGAGGGGAGGTGAGGGTTAAGTGTATGGCTGTGATGCTGCTGGTCTTTTTCTTACTGTTTTCCTTACTGTTTTTCCTTTGTTGGGGTCTGGGGGGGGGGCACACGAAAACCAAAAACAACACTAAAGGGGCTCAGCGGGGAATGTATGTATGTTGTTAAGTTGTTAAGTTGTTAATCTGTTACAAATCTGGTGGACGGATGTTCAGGGGTGAATATCGGAGGGGATATGGGGGGGTTTGTGGGGTGGACGGGGGAGTGAGAGGTTCACTTTATAGTTGTGGGTGGTCCCGGGAGGTGGGGGTCATGTCCTCTGGGATAGGCGCAGCAGAAGGAGGGTCTGCTGGTGGGTCGGGGAGGGGGGAGGGGGGAGAAAGAGGGAAGGGGATGGGGCATACTGCGCAGGGGAGGAGGGGGTCCAAAGGGGGGCTACTGGGAGGCGGGTACAGCGGGTACGGGGGGGGCGGGGAAACGATAGGGGGGGGGGTGCGTATAGGATCTTTGAATGTTCGTGGGCTAAATACTCCTCAGAAGAGGAAACTGCTATTTGCTGAGGTGCAGAGTTGGCAATGGCAAATTGTGTTTCTTCAAGAGACACACCTGTTGCCGAAGGATGAACATTTATTGCGAAATGGGGCCTTTCCTCATCTGTTTTTTAATGCCGAGGGTAATACTAAAAAGGCGGGAGTAGCGACCTTAATACGGGGGGATGTGCCCTTTCAGCTAGGGGGGGTGTTGAAAGGGATCAAAGGAAGGGTGTTGTTGATCTGGGGAGCTGCAGGGCCAAGAGGTCACGTTGGTTAATATTTATGGCCCCAATGAATCTGGGACAGCTTTCTGGAAGGAGGTGGGGGATTGGTTGGAGGGCAAGATACATGGTGCTTTGCTGGTTGGGGGGGATTTCAATGAAGTTCTGAATCCTGGGTTGGATAGGTCTGGGGGAGGCAACAGAGGGGGGAATAAGGGGAGGGATGGACTAGTGGAGCTGGTACAGCGCTATCAGTTACAGGATTTGTGGCGGACTAGGTATCCGCAGCGAAGGGATTATACATATTACTCCACGGCGCATTGTAGTTATAGCAGGATTGATCTCTTCCTGGGTGACGAGTCCTGGGGGCAAAAAGTGGAGCAGGTGGAGATAGGGCCGAAAACCTGGTCCGATCATGGGCCACTGTGGGGAGACTTCCTGGGGGATGTGGACAGGGGAGAGCGCACCTTTTGGAGGCTTAACGAGAGCCTACTGCAGGATCAAAGGGTGCGGTCTGAGGTAGAGGACGCCATTGCCAGCTATCTGGTGGAGAATGACACAGACGAGGTGTCCGTGGGAATATTATGGGATGGGCTGAAAGCAGTGCTGCGGGGGGTATTAGTGAAATGGGGGGCCAGGAAAAAACGGGAACGCACAGACAAGGTTGAGCGCCTCACCAGCTTGATCATAGATTTGGAGCAGCAACATAAGCGGAGTGGGGGGGTAAGGGTTCAGCAGGCACTAGAACGCGCCCGGGCTGAGTTGGGGGAGCTCCAATTGGCGCAAATACAATTTCAATTGAATAGGCTTAATCAACATTATTATGAGTTTAATAATAAGGCAAGCTCTTTATTGGCCAGGCGGCTGCGAGAGCGGGAGCGCCGGACCAATATTATCAAAATTAAGGGGGAGAAGGATAAAGTTATTTTTCAGACCTGCGGTATTCGCGAGCAATTTCGGCAATACTATCAAAGTCTCTATACCAGTGAGACGCAGAGCTCGCTCGGGGACGTGGAAGAGTATTTGAAGGATACGGAAGGGCTGGGAATACTGACTGAGGGCGAGCGAGAGCTGTTAGATGAGCAGATAGGTCTCGGGGAAATAACTACGGTCATTAAAAATCTGGCGAGTAATAAATCCCCCGGATTGGACGGACTCCCTGCGGGATTTTATAAAAAGTTTTGTGAGCGTCTGGCACCGGTGATGCAGAGGGTGTACAATGGAGTGCTTGAAGGGAATTGTTTAGCGCCTTCTATGTTACAGGCGGGGATATCGATCCTGGCCAAGCCCGGTCGGGACCCGGCCTTATGCGGGTCTTATAGACCCATATCACTCTTAAATACTGACGGCAAAATACTGGCGAAAGTCTTGGCCGCTCGGTTGGGCCGGATATTACCGAAATTGGTGCATCCGGATCAGACCGGTTTTGTCCAAGGGCGCTGCACGGGAGATAATATTCGACGAGCTTTGCAGGTCATGTGGTCGGCTCAGACTTTAAAGCAAGAAATGTTACTCGTAGCAGTCGACGCGGAAAAAGCTTTCGATAGAGTGGAGTGGGGTTTCATGTTTTCAGTGCTACATAGGGTTGGGGTGGGGCCGGGCTTAATGGCATGGATCAAGGCGCTTTATGAGCAACCTGTGGCAGCGGTGAAGATTAATGGCCGCTACTCGGAATTTTTTCCATTGCAGAGGGGGATGCGGCAGGGGTGCCCTCTGTCTCCACTGCTCTTTGCATTGGTGATGGAGCCGCTTGCTGAACGGTTGCGGAGGAACCTCGATGCATCGGGTGTGAAGATAGGGGGGGAGGAACATAAGATAGCGTTATTTGCGGATGACATCTTGCTGTTTATTACACAGCCGTTGTTGGCCTTGCCTAATTATATGTTGGAATTGAAACGATTTGGGAGGCTGTCCGGGTTTAAAATTAATTGGGACAAGACAGAGGCCTTGGATGTGTCTCTAGGTAGTGGTTTGCAACAGCATCTTCAGCGGACTTTTAAGTTTCGCTGGGCTCAGAGGTCCATTAAGTATCTTGGTGTTCAGTTGCATAGGGATTTTCAGGGCCTGTATGGAGCAAACTATCCACCTCTGTTGGTCCAAATTGAAAAAGATCTTATGCGATGGCATAAAGACAATTTTTCCTGGTTAGGGCGTATAGCAGCCTTAAAGATGGTGGTGTTGCCGCGCTTGCTATATTTCTTCCAGGTATTACCGTTGCGGGTGCCGAGATTGGTGTTGCAAAACTTACAGCGGAAGATGTTTCTATTTGTGTGGCAACATCGACCACCTAGGGTAGCGAGGAGGGTGTTATATGGTACCACCAATACAGGGGGATTGGGTATGCCTGAGATAGGGGTTTATTATCTGGCTGCGCAATTGTGCCAAATAATGGACTGGAGAGAGCCCGAGGGAAATAAGCGGTTTGGGAGTATTGAGCAGTTTTGGGCTGGGGAGTATAATTTGCAGTTTCTTCCGTGGATGTCACAAGGGGGGGTGCGCCGGAACTGGACAGAGAACCCATATCTTCGACATCTGTGGGAGGTGTGGCAGGCCGGGTGGCGAAGGCTTAATACCAGGCCCCGCGATTCGGTCTCCATGCTAGCCCCCATAGGTTTCACTCCGGCTTTTGGGCCAGGGAGGGAGGGGGTTTTCCGTCAATGGGCGGCGAAGGGATTGGATAGATTTATACATCTGCTTGAATCCGGGGAGGTTAAATCCTTTTCTCAGCTACAAGGGGAATACCAATTAGGAACCCGTGACTTCTTTGCATATTTACAGCTGGTTCATTTTTTGCAAACTAAACAGAATCAAGCAGTGATTAAAGATGGCCTTAATGGGGTTGAGGGGATTTGGTGGGGACATGGTCAATCCTGGGGTCTAATTCGGGTGTTATATGCCACTCTGTGCCTCTCCAGGGTGGAGGGAGAGAAATTTCGCTACATGGCGGATTGGGAGAGAGACTTGGGGGTGACCTGGGGCGAAGAGGAGTGGAGTAGGATCTTTAAGGAGATCAAGCGCTCCTCCATCTGTACGATAATAAAAGAGAATTCGTATAAGATACTAATGCGCTGGTATTATACTCCTGTCCGATATAGTAAGATGGGGTCGGGAGCTTCAGATCGGTGTTGGAGGGGATGTGGGGCTCAGGGGACTTATCTGCATATGTGGTGGGAATGTGCAATAATACATGGCTATTGGGTGGGGATTAAGGACAAAATTTGCGAGATATTTGCCTTGGAGATAGATTTCACCCTTTCTCCGCCTTTCTTTCTGCTGGGGGTATGGCCGGAGGAGCTACCACGCTGTTGGCCTAGACCAATACGGGCCTGCTTAATAGCGGCTCGGTGTGAAATAGCTTGGCGATGGAAGCAGCCTCAACCACCCAGCTTGGAGGCATGGGTGACCCGGCTGCGCAGGGTCGTCATGATGGACCGACTGACGATGCTGCGTAGAGCTAAGGAGGTCAGCTTTGATATGCAGTGGAAACCCTTATTGGATTACTTGAGGAAGGAGGAGTAATGGGTGAGCAATGGGGGGGGGCGGGGTGGGGGTGGGTGGGGGGGGTAAAGGGGGGGTTGGGGGGGGTTAGGCTCGGGGGGTAGGGGAGGGAGAGGGGTGGGATGAGAGGAGAAGATACGAGGTTGGGAGGGGGAACATGCTTTTGTTCTGTTTATAAGTGTATTGGAATGTTGAGCAGGGTTATTTGGTTGTTTGATATGAACCTTGTGTTCTCTTTGTATTTGTCCTGCTTCACTTCTCGAGTGTGATGTTGTCCTGTAACCGCTCCCAAATTGTATGGGGGGGGGAAAAACTTTTCTTCTTTCAATAAAGACAAAGTTATAAAAAAAAATAAAAATAAAAGACAGCATTTTGTTGCTGTGATCACCGTCCAGGGCTCTAGGTGTCACTCATATTAAGTTGGCTTGCTGTGTGCACACACAGGGTCTGCTGGGTTGTGCACAGTGGGCGTGCGGCAGCTTCCTCCACATACTGCGTGCAAGCAAGGCAGGCCCAGCTGCAGCAGAAGAAACGCCGAATCCTCTGTGAGCCTCACACTGAGTGAACATAAGAACATAAGAACATAAGGTATGCCATACTGGGTCAGACCAAGGTCCATCAAGCCCAGTATTCTGTTTCCAACAGTGGCCAATCTAGGTCATACGTACCTAGCAGTTTCCCCAAGGGACACAGGTTCCACAATGCTTGTATTGGTTCAAGCATTGATATCCTGGGTCCCTTCTTAATAATGGTTTATGGACCTTTCCTCCAGGAACTTGTCCAAACCTTTTTTAAACCCAGCTACACTAACAGCCTTTACTACATCCTCCGGTAACAAATTCCACAGTTTGATTACACGTTGAGTGAAAAAATATTTTCTCTTATTAGTCTTAAATAGTTTACCCTGTAGCTTCAATGCATGTCCCCTAGTCTTTCTATATTCTGATAAGGTAAACAATCGATCTACGTTTATCCGTTCCACTCCGTTCATTAATTTATAGACTTCTATCATATCTCCCCTCAGCCGTCTCTTTTCCAGGTTAAAGAGCCCCAACCTTTTTAGCCTTTCTTCATAGGAGTAGCCTTCCATCCCATTTACCATTTTGGTGGCTCTTCTCTGAACCTTTTCTAAAATCGCTATATCCTTTTTAAGATACGGCGACCAGAATTGCACACAATATTCAAGGTGCGGTCTCACCATGGAACGATATAGAGGCATTATAATATCTTTTGTTTTATTTTCCATTCCTTTCCTTATCATACCTAGCATTCTATTTGCTCTCTTGGCCGCCGCTGCACACTGGGCCGAGGGTTTTAACATGGTATCCACAAGGACGCCTAAATCTTTTTCCTGGGTGGTGGTTCCTAATGTGGAACCTTGCATCGTGTAACCATAGTTTGGGTTGTTCTTCCCTAGGTGCATAACCTTGCACTTCTCCACATTAAATTTCATCTGCCATTTTGATGCCCAGTCTTCCAATTTATCAAGATCCTCTTGCAATTTTCCACAATCCTCCTGGGTTTTAACAACTTTAAATAGTTTTGTGTCATCAGCAAATTTGATAACCTCACTCGTTATTCCACTTTCCAGGTCATTTATGAATATGTCAAAAAGCAGCGGACCCAGCACAGATCCCTGGGGTACACCACTATTCACCTTTCTCCATTGGGAAAATTGGCCATTTAGCCCTACCCTCTGAGACTGACAGCGGCTGTGTGAATTGGGAGTCCAGTCGAGGTGAGAGCGAGTGAGAGGAGCCCCGACAGCGGCCAGCAGGACTGAGGGGAAGGGAGAGTATTGCTGTGCAACTTAACTTGCAGCTGCGTCCATGGATGTAGTAAGGGGGCACGAGAGGGGGGGGCAGTGCACCCCCAAGTGAGATGCCCCAATGGCCACGATCCCTTGTCTGTGCACGGGGATCTCATCCCCCACAGGCAGAAAGGAAGAGGATGGTTTTCTCTCTTCCTGCAGGGATCTGATCTCCCACGGGCAAATAGAAGATATCTTTGCTGTGAATGTCAGCCATCCTTTTCCTTTCTGCCCACGGGGGATGGGGTCCCCTTGAGCAGACAGAGAAGGGGAAGGTCCTAATGGCAAGAAAAAAAGGTTGTGTGGGTGGGTAGGGGGGAGAAATTGAGGTAAAGGCAGAGAAAGCTTTAGCGCAGAGGAAGGGAATGCTAGGAGGGTTGGCGAAAGTGGGGAGGAGCCAGCAGGAGAGGGGTTGGGGGGGAGGGAAGAATAGAAGGTGTATTCCCCTCCCCTCCAAACATACACACAAGCACCCCACTCCCATATCACACACACACACACACACAAGCACCCCACTCCCATATCACTCACACACACACAAGCACCCCACTGCTTCTCAACAGAGACACACAGGCACCTCCCCTCCACACCATACACACACATAGTACTGATGTGGTAGGCGACGGCCTATGATCCATGCTAATTGAACTAAGCAGACAGGCCTGAGCAGCTTGACCTGTAACTGAAGCCTGTAGTTAGGCCCAGAGGAATGAAAACCCCCCTGAATGATGACACCATAGAATTGAAACTTAACTCAGTTTAACTGAACATAGCTAAGCAGAAACGAAACTTAGAAAATATAGAAAAACAAGTTTAATTGGTACTGATAAGGTGTGCTATGCTTCTATGGAATTAATTAACTCTGCAAAAAGCAAGGTTACAGTGCCTTGCTTCCCATATGTTTTAACAAGCTAAGCGACCTTGGAGGAGAGATGTAACAAGTTAGAGACACTGACCATTGTAATTGGACTAGAAGGGGGGCAACCAGGTGCTGAGCCCAGACCAGAGTCCCGATTGGGTAGCCATATCAGTACCGGGACCAATAGATGGGTGAGAGGGGTACTGGGACCAATGAAAAGTTTGCCTATGCTTAGAATGGACAAGAAAGCTATAAAAGTTGTTGTTTTACTAGAAGCCATTGCTCAGCCATTTTGAAATTGCTTATTGCTTGAGCCATGTGCACATTAAACTGGCTTGGATCCTTGAAAAGACTCCTGGATTTATTTATTGCATGCTTATCTGCTGCTACATTCTTGGTGCGTTGGCCGGGAAGTGCGAGTGGTGGATAGTGTTCAAGTGAATAAATCCACGTAATTCGCCTTGAGGTTTGGTCCAGTTGGAACCATGCCAATCCGACGCAGGGGAATTTCCCTGGGCCCACCGATCCTCTTGTATCGGAGGGAGTTCTGCCTGGCCTCGGCAGGCACTGAGTCCAGCTGGCCAACACTTCCGACCCGGGGGAGTCCAGGATCCAACTCAGAAGCTTGGGAACCAGATCTGGTAAGTATAGTTTTGAAAACCTGTCTAGACAGATGAGTTAGAACTGCAGTTTGAAAACTTTGGTAAGACTTAAGTCTTTGTTTGAAAATCCTTGCATGAGTATTCGCTAGGTACAGCTGTTATAGAGAATCATGATTCAGCCTGGTCAGAGCAGACAGGACTGGGTTTTTGGTATGTCTAGACAGAAATAGAAAGAGCAGTACTGCCAGTGGAACTTGGAATTTGTAATCTCGAGATATTGGGAATTGGTAAGAGAGCTCTCAAGGAAGGGCCGAGTAACCCCGCATGGGAATTCGCCGGGTGAAACCCTCATCCTTTTTGTAATTGGGAAAAAGACTAGTCAGAATAGATAGAAAGGAATGCATTCTGAGATACGTTGCTAGCATGATTGTGTGAATGAAGTGTGAATGAGAGGTCTGGCAGCACGGACCAAGCGAGAGTGGACTCTGGACTAGCGCAGTTCCTAGTCGGGTGACTGCGTCTAGGTCGCGAAACGGATGAAGCGTTTGGTGTATTGTCCGTCCTGTGTATTTGATTTTTGTTATCTGCTGAAACCACGAGTTTCCCTTCTGTTATAAATGTGAGATTATTCTGTTGAGTAATTTGTGACAGTTTACCGATTAAGAAATAGTATTAAGAAAAGGAAACAGACGCAAACATTTGGGCTAGTCATTGTAAAATCAAGAAGCTGGTCTCACCCAGTTCGTTTATCCTACTGCACAGTGAAAAAAGCTGACAAGGGGCGTGTCTGTGCAGGAGAATGTTTGGTGCTGTTTAACCCTATGCAGGCATGTTTTTCAACGATCTGCTGCTGGACTAATCAGGACAATTATACCTGTTTCTACCTGTTTTTATTCACTTTGTTCTGATAGTAATGTTCCTCCTGCTGTGGTCATGTATTGTGTACCATTCAATAAGAATATTTAGTCAGAATTTTAGTTTTGAAGGTTGTATTAATCATCAGAGCTCCGCAAACAGTTTTTAGTTATATTCTCTGCTCTGTCTGCATTTCTAAGTCAATTGAGCCTGTTATATTGCTGTTACTTTGCAGAACTATCCAGGAGGTGACGGGTTTAGTTCAGTTATAGTGTGTAGGGTAAGATTAGTTATTCCGGTCAGATAGGTATAATATATTTGTGGGCTTAGCTTTGCCCTGTGTTTTATGATTCAAATAGGAAATGATATTTTCCTCTGACCTACAAAGTAATTATTAGATCACGACTTGACACTGATTTAAATTGTTTTTTCTGGCATCTCTCTGTGTGTGGGAATGAGAAATCCTTTTTTTTTTTTTCCTGAGCACAGTTAAGCCCCAGCGAGTCGAGGGGTGTGGCTTCCACATAGCCTGAAGAAAAAAAAAAAAGGTTCTGGAGAGACAGCTGGAGACTGCAGGAGATTTCTCCTAGGAATGAAAAGGGACTCCCGATTTGAAAAGTCTCTTCATTTAATCGAAGCGTGATGAATTTATAATTAGTTTTTTCTCTGGTTTCACTAGCTCTGTTTAACCAAAAGTTTTAAAAACAAAGTTTATCTTTTTATGAATGAGTATAAGTCATTTGAATGCATGCTTCCCCTCTGTGCTGGTTACTAATGAACAAATCAGTTAGCTACACTGACCTTTACAATATTGGCTTTTAAGATAAATTAATTTGTTTTTCTGTATTTAAAAAAAAAAAAGGAAAGGTGTACTGTATTTTATGAAAAATATCCGGAATGTCTTTTAAATATTTGCTTCCTGAACTAAAAAAATAATTTCTTTTGCAGAGACATGCTGACAGCTATAGTTCTCTCTATAAGAAGCATAATGGATGTATGTGCTCAATCTAAGTGTTTCCTGCCTGCCCTATGTTTACAGAAATAATAAGTGTCCTTTCAAGTATGATCAAGAATTTCAGTAAGGGATTTACTGAAGATTATGAAATGTCTCTGTCCCAATCAGGATTTTGCCCCCAGAATTTTTAGTTTTCCTGTCTCGTATCTCAATCACTCTCTGTAATTTGTTCTTTTCTGTGTGCTTAAGGGGGGGTTGGCGCCCAGTCCACCGTTGTTGTAAACCCCCCCCCCCCCCCCGGTGGGCGTGAACTAATGTGCCCACAGCAGAGAAGTGGATCCTTAAAAAAAAAAAAATCAACCTCCTGGATAGAGCATTGCTAGGAGAAACAGAATACAGGAGAGGGGGGGGGGAATAAAGATTCCCAAGTACTTTGCTAGCCACCTCTGCAACAGGGTAATGTCCACCCACTACGGACTAGACGTGAAAGTCAGCTGACCAGACTTGTTTAGAACTGAAAAAAAAACTGCATTATACACTGAGACGTTTTAGGACTTGATTGAACTAATGAACGGAAATTGCAAAGAACTGGATGAATTTGCGGGCATAATGGTTAAATGAAAGTTAATCAGAGGGTGTGTGAATTGTGAAAATAAATGTAACAGAGAAAGTGAATGATATTTTAGTTGAATGATGTGAGGAGGTTATCCTAATCGAAGGAACAGAGGAAGTGAAAAACTGGGTGTGAGTACGCCCATTATAGAAAAAGAAGGACATTAGAGAAGTGAATGCCCGTATCTTGACTCCACCCCAGGAGGGAGTACTTGATTGTAGAATCATAGACAGAATAAAACCAAGCACAGTGTTTCAGCACGAGAGTGGAGCAGCTATAGCGTGAGTGGCAGCCTGAGAGGGCTACAGCATGGATGAAGACTAGGCCAGACCGGACTCTCCAGTTTCCCTGGGTCCCCAGGAGTCAGTCTGAAAAATAGGGGACCAATATATGGACTTTTATGGGGGATACAGGAGCAGAATACTAAAGCCAGTAGCCCCTGTGTTTTTCTCGCAAAGCCTTTTCTGCAGAACCACATGTGTGAACTAGAAAAAAAAAAATAATAATAATGTACCAGTTCCTGTATATGCCTGAATGCCCTATTCCATTTTTGGAGCCGAGATCTGCTTGCAAAGCTTCAAGCACAGATATCCTCTGTTGAAGGAAGAAAAAAATGAAACTCAAACTGTCCCCAAGAAGAAGAATGGCGGTTCTATTCACCTGCATCCAAAGCAACAAGCTGTACACTTACCAACCTCATAGCCCCACCTGGAGGATGGGCAGAAGATAATCCACCTGGCCTAGCGAAGAACATAGCCCCTGCCATTGTCACCCTCAAGCCAGTCAAGAAGCCTGGGACAGGTGATTACCGCCCAGTGCAGGATCTAAGAAGAATGAATGATGCAGCTGAAACTATACAACCAGTGGTACCAAAATCCTTATATTCTCTTGGAACTGATCTCTGCTGAAGCTATACATTTCATCATTCTGGACTTAAAAAGATGTTTTTTTCTGCATACGCTTAGCCCAAGACCCCACTACAAGGAGGCGGGGCCAACTCATCTGGACAAGATTACCTCAAGAATTCAAGAACTCGCCTCACTCAGCAAAAGATTTGACAAGTTATCCAGAAACTCCATAAAAAAAAAAAGAAAAAAAAAAGAAAAAATTCTACTTCAATATGTGGACAACTTGCTCATAACCACCAACTCAGAAAGTGAATGTCCACCAGCCACCAGTGAACTCTTGCACCTTTTTAATGAGGCTGGATACAAAGTCTCAAGAGCCAAAGCATAATTATGTCAAACAAGTTAAATACCTAGGATTCCAGTTGTCCAGCGGAATTCAACGCCTGGAACCCTTACGAGAACGCAAAGCAGCTGTATGCAGTATTCCTACTCCAACCACCAGGAGGCAAGTGAGAGCCTTCTTGGGTGCCACAGGGTACTGTTGTATATGGATCCCCAATTTTGCGCTGCTAGCAAAACCATTGTATCACATTGTATCAAGCTACCAAAGGAATGAAAAAGTCTCCATTGGAATGGGGACTTGAATAGGAATGCAGTCTTTTGATCTTTGAAAACCGCTCTGATGTTATCACCAGTTCTGGGTCTACCCGATGTCCAGAAAACCTTGCAGTCTCTATGTTCATGAGTCGCAAGGAAATGTTCTGGGAGTGTTGACTCAATCTCTTGGACCTTATTTGAGAAGCTGTTACAGCTATAGCCTTCCTAGTAAGCAAAAACTAAAAGAAAAATCACTTTGAGATAGAATCTTCAAGTTACTGTACCACACTCTGTTCTAACCATTATGAAACACAAAGGAAATTACTAGCTAACAAATCTATGAATGTTGAAATATTAGAGTATGTTGTGTGAAAACCCCAGATACAACTGAAGGGTCAGTCAAGCTTTCAATCCTGCTATGTTATCAGTTAGTCTTGATCCCCTGATCATGACTGTTTAGAGATTATGGACACTGTATTCTCAAGCCACCTGGATTTGACTGATGTCCCTCTGGAGAACCCTGAACAGACTTTCTTTGTGGCTGAAGGCAGTTTCATCATCAATGGACATTGTTGTGCTAGATATGCAGTGGTGACCCCTGATTTGGTAGTTGAGTCCTCAGCCCTGGCCCCAGAAACTTCACCACAGAAAGCTGAACTGATAGTCCTCACTAGAGCACTAACAATAGGAAAAGAGCCCTGTCTAAATGTGTACCCAGATTTCAAGTATACCCTTACAACCTTGCATGCATATGGGGCCCTGTACAAAGAATGAGGGTGGATAACCTTAGGAAGCAAGTCCATTAAGTATAGCCCCAAGATATTGATATTAATAGATACATACTGCCTATAGATCTCAGAATTTAGGAAAAGTAGAATGTATGAATAGAACCCTGAAATCTCAGTTGTCTAAACTTTGCCAAGAGGTTTACCTGAAGTGGCCCCAGGTTCTTCCCATAGCCATTCTTAGGATATACTTAGCCCCTGCTAAGTCTTTAGGAGTTTCCCTTTTGAGATTCTGTATGGGCAACCCCTGCCTATTGTATAGGAAATAAAAGGAGATATGAGACAGATAGGATCTGAAATTATTAGACATGAACTATTGGTTTTAAGTTCTGTTTTGCAGGAGTCTTCATACCTGAGTACAAAATCGATTACTCATCAATTTGCCTGCACCCCTGCATCCTTTCAAGCCTGGAGTCTCGGTGTGGATCAAAGAGTGGAGAAAGATACTGTTAGCCCTGCATTGGAGGGGACCCTATGTCGTCATCCTGTCAACAACTCCAACTGCAGTAAAAGTCGCAGAATTTGAACCTTGGATCCATCATAATCAAGGGAAGCCAGCAGCTGCTCTTGAACCTGATCACTGGACTACTGTATAGCATCCTGAGACTCCATTGCACCTCACCCTACAACAACAACCACGGACCTAAGACTTATTGGTCCCTCAGAAACTGCACTATTTCAAGACTGTTTGTTTATCTGAAGGTAAGCCTTGCATCTGAAAAAACCTGCAATCATCAGAAAGAGACTGTGTTGTGTTAAGAAATTGAATCTTCTAAGAGACTGTGTTTAAATACTCTGAAAAGACTGTTTTGATCTCCTAAAGAGTGAACTGCTCTAAGGAAGCAATAATAGCCTAAGAGACTATGCTATGATATTTTAAGAAATTGAGACATCCCAGAGGACAGTGATACTTTGGAATCTACAGCCCTACTCCTGCCAAAAAGCTGGTAGGTCTACGTACGGCAGAAGCTTGAGGATCTACAATCAACCCTACATCTGTTATCTGTTGTGGAAGTCGACAGTTCCACCAATTTTCCAGAGACTATGCCCATTATGAATTATTATTATTGCTTTATTTTGGCAGCAGCCTTGGAGTGCTTTGAAATGACTTTTGCCTTATCTCCCTGGGCAGCCTGTATAAGTACAACATGAACTGGACCGAAGGTCACTCAGACCTTGATTTATCAGTCTCCCTATACTTGCATTGGTATACTCTCCAATCCAAAAGTTGTTCTAGATCTTGACTTTCTACAAGGCTATGCAAGCCACCGTTGCAATTCCTCATACCACCACCAGAACTTGTTTCTTGAACTTGCTGGAGCAATAGCATCTAGTCTCCACACTTCTGACTGTTTCTATTGTGGAGGAACTAAGATGGGAGATCAGTGGCCCTGGGAGACGCAAGAACTGAACTATTCTATCCTATACAATCAGACTGATTTACATAATACTACTAGTGAGTGGGTATTGGCCCACCCCATTGTTGACAGTTTGTGTTTTGTTCGGACTGGACCACAATCTACTACGAAGGATGGACAGCTGGTCTGTCTAAATCAGAAGCTTTACGACAGCACAACAAAGATGCAACCGAACCTTCTAATCCTTTAGTTCTTTTTCCCACTCTTGCCAAACTATGGACTTTGACTATCTGCTTGTTGCTCCCTTGTTTCTTGCTACTTTGCTTGCGAATGATAACTTCAGTTATTAATAACACTGTAGAGCAGTGATGGCTAACCTTTTTGAGCCCGAGTGCCCAAACTGCCGCACAAAACCAAAGAATTTCCTCAAAGTGCCAGCACGTCAATTTGCATAAATATTTGCATAATGCTAACATACACTAACTTTTAGTAAACATGTCTCTTAATGAGTGTATGGATAAAGACAGACTAAAAGATTTCTACATTACTATAATCCAGTGCCAACCGCCAGGCACATTAGGAACTACTACAAACACTGCCCATTTAGAACCAATAGCAAACCCGCCGTATCCTAACAGCACTACCAGGACTCACAAAGCACCACACCATACCTATCAAAAGGCAACACTGCAAATATTAAACCAATACATTTCAGACAATAACAATACATGACCTACTGGGGAAAGAGAACAAGTGGCAATGTCAAAAAGGAATTACATAAACAGAATACCTCAGCTCAGTTACACAGTTGCAATTGCTCCAGCCACTTTCTTCTGGTTTCTTCATGTTTTCTGCTAACTCTCCATCATCTGCTGTCCATTTGTCCTTTCTTCTCTCTTCTAGTTTTTTTTTCCATTCTCTCTCTCTACATCCGCTTTAACATACTAATCTTTCTCCTTTTGCTCTTTCCTCATTCCTATTTCATCCACTCAAATTTTACCCCTCCATCCTCAATCCCCACTTACTCTCCCAATACCCGGCCAATTGTAGATTTTTTATCCCTCCCACACAAAATATTTTTCCCCTCTCCATTTTACTCTCCCAGCCCCATCCCATTTTAATCCTCCCCCAACATCAGCTCCCTTCTAGTTCCAGCCTCACCCAGCATCCATTCCCTTCTAGTCCCTGCATCAGCCCATTTCCAGTCCTAGCAACCCCCCAACCCAATACCAGTCCTAGCCCCCCCCATCAACTCACTTCCAGCCCTAAACCCCCATCACCCCATTTCCAGACAGCCCCCATCAGCCCACAGCCCATTAGCAGTCCTACCCCCCCAGCCCATTAGCAGTCCTACCCCCCCGCCCGCCCGCCCGCCCACCCGCCCATTAGCAGTCCTAACACCCCCCCCTCCTGCCCATTAGCAGTCCTAACACCCCCCCTCCTGCCCATTAGCAGTCCTAACCCCCCCCCTGCCCATTAGCAGTCCTAACCCCCTCCTCCTGCCCATTAGCAGTCCTAACCCCCTCCTGCCCATTAGCAGTCCTAACCTCCCCCCCCTGCCCATTAGCAGTCCTAACCCCCCCTCCTGCCCATTAGCAGTCCTAACCCCCCCCCCCCCTCCTGCCCATTAGCAGTCCTAACCCCCCCTCCTGCCCATTAGCAGTCCTAACCCCCCCTGCCCATTTGCATTCCTTACCCCCCCCCCTCCTGCCAATTAGCAGTCCTAACCCCCCCCTCCTGCCCATTAGCAGTCCTAACCCCCCTGCCCATTAGCAGTCCTAACCCCCCCTCCTGCCCATTAGCAGTCCTACCCCCCCCTCCTGCCCATTAGCAGTCCTACCCCCCCTCCTGCCCATTAGCAGTCCTACCCTCCCCCTCCTGCCCATTAGCAGTCCTAACCCCCCCCCTGCCCATTAGCAGTCCTAACCCCCCCCCCTCCTGCCCATTAGCAGTCCTAACCCCCCCTCCTGCCCATTAGCAGTCCTACGCTCCCCCTCCTGCCCATTAGCAGTCCTAACCCCCCCCTGCCCATTAGCAGTCCTACCCTCCCCCTCCTGCCCATTAGCAGTCCTACCCTCCCCCTCCTGCCCATTAGCAGTCCTAACCCCCCCTCTGCCCATTAGCAGTCCTAACCCCCCCCTCCTGCCCATTAGCAGTCCTAACCCCCCCCTCCTCCTGCCCATTACCCCCCACCTGCCCATTAGCAGTCCTAACCCCCCCCCGGCAATTTTTTAAAAAAAAAAAGCAGGCTCTGGCTGCTGCCGCGGCAGATTGCAATGTCCCGCGGGGCCCCCTCCGCCCGCTAAGCCCCTCTGCAAGGGCTTTCAGATTCGCGAGGGAGAGCGTCTCCCTCGCGTCTCTGTTAAGCCCGCAGGGGCTAATGGGAAATTTCCCATCAGTCCCTCGCGTCTAAAGGGGCTGATGGGAAATTTCCCATTAGCCCCTGCGGGCTTAACAGAGACGCGAGGGAGACGCTCTCCCTCGCGAATCTGAAAGCTCTTGCAGAGGGGCTTAGCGGGCGGAGGGGGCCCCGCGGGACGCTGCATTCTGCCCTTGCCGCGTCCGCAGTCAGAGACAGCTTTTTCTTTTTTTTGCGGACCTATGGCCCGCGTGCCAGCTGCAAGGCCTTCGTGTGCCATAGGTTCGCCATCGCTGCTGTAGAGCATAAGGCAGCTACAAAGATATTAGCTATGTGAACTTACTACCCTATACCACAGAGTGATACCTTTACCTAGTATTATGTGATTTGATTCTCACACCTTATTAACATGCGGGTGAGAATAATCAAAGGGGGGAATGTGGTAGGCGACGGCCTATGATCCATGCTAATTGAACTAAGCAGACAGGCCCAGAGGAATGAAAACCCCCCTGAATGATGACACCATAGAATTGAAACTTAACTCAGTTTAACTGAACATAGCTAAGCAGAAACGAAACTTACAAAATATAGAAAAACAAGTTTAATTGGTACTGATAAGGTGTGCTATGCTTCTATGGAATTAATTAACTCTGCAAAAAGCAAGGTTACAGTGCCCTGCTTCCCATATGTTTTAACAAGCTAAGCGACCTTGGAGGAGAGATGTAACAAGTTAGAGACACTGACCATTGTAATTGGGACTAGAAGGGGGGCAACCAGGTGCTGAGCCCAGACCAGAGTCCCGATTGGGTAGCCATATCAGTACCGGGACCAATAGATGGGTGAGAGGGGTACTGGGACCAATGAAAAGTTTGCCTATGCTTAGAATGGACAAGAAAGCTATAAAAGTTGTTGTTTTACTAGAAGCCATTGCTCAGCCATTTTGAAATTGCTTATTGCTTGAGCCATGTGCACATTAAACTGGCTTGGATCCTTGAAAAGACTCCTGGATTTATTTATTGCATGCTTATCTGCTGCTACACTGAGAGGGTTGGTAGTGTTGGTACTGAGATTTTTCTTTAAATAGTGAGTTCAGAGTTGCCAAGTTACCCAGTACCAGCAGTGATATTTTTTGCCAGTTCTAGTTCTAGGTTTACATTGCAGAGCAGTATGGTATTTGTAGTCCCTGATTTTACCCTTTGAAATCAGTGCTGCAGGTCCCTTAAAGCATCAGAAAGACCCCCGTGGCGGCAAACAATGGCCATGGGGTGCAGGGGGGCAGATGGTGCCAGGCAGGCAGGAAAGAGTTAACGGAGGCAGGGGGAGAAGGGGCAGGAGGGATATCTCGGGGGAGGCTATTTGAGGGGTCTCCAGGATTGCGATCGCCCTCTTACCCCTCTGCATGTGGAAGAGATTACAGTTTCAGCTTACCCCGTGAAGCCAACACTCATCAACAAGACCGCAAGAGTGAGAGGGAGCGTAGGAAGAATGAGGTGAGTCACGGCGGGAAGGCAGGTCGCCAGGCGGCAGGATAGAGAGGGTCAGGCGGGAGAGTCTGGGCAGCTTATGCGCAGGAAGAAGGAATGCTAGCGGAGCTGGTTTTAGGGTCGGCACCACCTCTCTGAATGACGGAGGACCCTGAGTGAGTTCGGGGATCTGCCGGACTGTCCAGATTAGGCGGAAGGGCTTTTGTGCGATGCGAGGATGGTGCTGCCAAAGTGATAAGGGTCTTATTTGCAGCCAAAAAGAGCCAGAAATGAGAACGGCAGTGAGCCAGACTGGCTATGGGGGAGGTGGGGGGCCTAATGGCAGCCATCTTGCGATTGGAAATAGGCTGGGCCGTGTGGCAAACAACAGGAGGCAGGTATCGAGGCAGGCATCTCCCCTAAAGGGAGAGAGGTTACTATGAGATGGACTGAAGGAGAAGACAGACTAAATGGGACATATGCCCCCCCCCTTTTCTACCTATAGTCTAGGTTCAGTGACGCGGACAATGGGGAGATATGGGTCTATATTAAAAAAAAAGGGAAAGAAAACAGGCTGTTAGGAATATACTTTGTGGCAATCGAGAGTAAAGGGGGACATCTGGTGGCATTCTCTGGTACTGCATGAATGTTTGGTGAATGCTTACAATATGTTGTTGTTGTTAAGTACCGTCGAGTCGGAGTCATCTCAAAATGGCCCTTTGGATAATTGTCCTAAACTGTGTTCGGTCTTCGGTCAGGTGGCTCATAGTTCAACCATGCCCAGCCCCCAAAATGCCTATGTACCCTCGTGATAGTGTCTGGTGCTTCATCAAGAAAGGGCCGAGTTCCAGCACCCTCTCCATCACCACACTCATATAGAAGTGAAAAGCTGAAACCCAGTTATAGATAGACTTAGCTACTTTGGGTTTCCAATCCTTTGCGGTTTGCTCTGTCCACTGGGCATGTTGTGATCGCCAAGGTCATCTATCACGCAAGGGGGAGCCTCAAGTCACCATCAGACTGCTCTGGGGCCGAGCTGGGTGACTTGTTCTCTGAGGACCCTCATCAGCTCCTCCATTTTGGTGCTCATGACCCTCGATTCTGTAACCTTCTTCGCTGTTGCTGTCTGTTTACTGCACCATATAGAGGCCACAGTCATGTCTTCTGTCCTCTTCCTTCTGGCCGATGCCATTGCTGACTTGGCGTCAGCTGGGGTATGGTTCACTGATCCTCCCTTGTGCTCCGCAGTTCGTCATTGTCCCTACGTCCCGCTCTGTCCACTGCTGTTCTTGCGAGACCTGTCTATATAAGAAAAATGCTATGGGGTGGCGAGAGGGAAGAACGTCATCCACTGTTCAGCCCAGTTCATTGTGACCCTATTCTGCCTGTCCGTGCCGGGACTGAGGACTGGACTCAGCATCATTTACTCGTACCCCCCCCCCCCTTTTCTATATTTTCCCTTATTCTTTCCCTCCCCCTCTTTCTTTCTTTCTTTTTTTTTTGTCTATCCTCAGTGACAATGAAGCAGTGTATAAGCATTCTACCACATTACTGGCTGAAAGTGAAGATGATCTGAAACATTTGCTTCTCAAGATCAAGGAACATAGCCTTAAAATGGGCCTGTACCTTACTGTAAAGAAGACAAACATCCTGACTACTGGCAAAATCAATAGGTTCATTGTTGATGGAGAAGAAATCAAATAGTGGACAACTTTGACCTACTTGGATCAACTATCAATAAAGAAGCAACAAGCAGTCTAGAAATCCGATGACGCATTGCTCTTGGCAGAATGGCTGTGAAAGACCCAGACAAGATTCTCAAGAGCAGAGATGTCTCTCTCCATACGAAGATTTTGGCATTTTCAATAACATCATATGGATGTAAAAGTTGGACAGTGAAAAAGACAGACAGGTAGAAAATTGATGTCTTTGAATTATGGTGCTGGCGACAAATACTATGTATACCATGGACTGTACCGGTTGCTTATGAGGCCTCACTTGGAATATTGTGCCCAGTTTTGGAGACCGTATCTCACAAAGGATATAAAAAGAATGGAAACAGGTCAGAGCAAGGCGACCCAAATGATTTGGAGCCTGCATCAGAAGACTTATGAGAAGAGACTTGAAGACCCAGAATTCAAAATGGCATGGGACAGACACAGTGGATCCCTTTACAGCAACAGGATAAAATCAAAATAAACATAACTATCTCTTATATTTGAACAAATGGGGATGACCGACATGGTCTTTATCTTCCATCATATACTAAGTTACTATGTCACACGTCTGCCCTCAGCAGTTATTTGTTGGAGGTGGGCAGGGGCAGACTATCTCACCCTTGACCAATTTCAGAAGTGATTCTGACTTCCCCCAGCCTACGTGGAGCATTGTTGCTTCTGGCTGGATGGGTTGATCCTTCCACTTCCTTTTGCCCCCCCCCCCCCCTTGCAGCACTGCCTCAACCGACTCCTGGCATGATGGTTAAGACATCCACAGCTAATTCACCTTCTTTTATCATTTCTGATGTTTCTCTGGGTCCTGAGAGATCCACGGCACACTGGAGAATAATTTTAGGAAGACTTTCTACTCATATAACCACATTTATGCAGATGACATCATGGTGTACGCACCAATCAACTTACTAGCTCTAAACACTACAACAATAACAAAATGCCTCAAAGACATAATGACTGGCTCATAGCCAACAACTCAACAGTCAACTACGACAAAACTGAGGCAATGTTCGTTACCAGGAACCCCACCTTCACATCGCCACAAACTATCAACATCCTAGACAAACACATAGCAGTCAAAGAAGTTAAATATCTGAGCCTCACACTAGACAGAGCTCTGAACCTAAAATCCCACATCACCAAAACCGCAAACAAGGCATATCATCGACTGAAAATAATCAGACAAATTAAACCAATGCTCCGTCAGGACCACTTCTACACAGTGTGTCAAGCACTCATTACATCACTGCTGGATTATGGAAACTCACTATATCAAGGCCTTCCTCAGCAGACACTCCACCCACTACAGATGGTACAAAACACCACAGCACGCATCCTTAGAGACACACCAAGGACTGAGCCCACCACTCCCGTCCTACAACAACTACACTGGCTCCCAATGGTGGCAAGAGCTAAATACAAAACAATCATGATCATCTTCAAAATCATCCACCATCTCTCAGCAGACGTACTCCAAAACGTTATAACAAGAGACATCAGCAATAGATCAAGAAGAACCAATCACAACAACATGATCAGCACATCTGCAGGCTATCACAAAACCAAACAAACAACTTCAAAAAGAGCTCCATCACTACTGGCGTCCACACTATGGAACTCCCTCCCAACGAGCCTGAGGGAATTAGATGACCTTATAGATTTCCGCAAAGACCTCAAAACATTCTTATTTATAGAAACATACGAGCAATCAAGCAACATCCCCTACCCAAACAGTAATACTACTACAGCTACCAACTAAACACACAACCATCCTATCCACACACACAAATCTATCATACCACGTTATTGAATACCTTTGTTAAATGTTACCACAATTGTACTGTCTAAATACTGGCAAGTAACTGTACTGTCTAAATGTACTATACACGTACCCTAATGTTAAATGTAACCTTCCATTGTTATGTGACGTTCCCACCTTGATTGAAGGAAAAGGTGGAATACAAATCTGTCTAAATAAATAAATAACTGGGTTTTATATATAGCAAGAGGGCTATGCAAAATTTGCTCCTATGTACATGTGAATAAAGTATTTGTAGGGAAGTTAAGGGAACATCCTACGGATACGTGTAGGGCAAGGGGGTGCATGACCTCTAACCTCAAGAGCGGCAGCCCGGTTGGGTTTTGAAGATACTGACAATGAATATGTATGAGATCTGTTTGTATGCGCTGCCTCCATTGTAGGAACTAGATCTCATTATGGGCATCCTAAAATCCTGGGCCCTTGAGGACTGAGGTCGTGCACCCCCTGCCCTACAAGTATCCATAGGATGTTCCCTTAACTTCCCTACAAATACTTTATTCACATGTCTATGGGAGCAAATTTTACCCGTATACTTTGCAAAATGCAGAATATATGTGTGTAACCTGACAGATGTTCACACCTACTCTGGGGTGACGTAAGTATACACACGTCCCTGGCGTCACCAGTTATACATGTAAGCAGCAATGTTTACAAGGGGAAGCATGTGTGAATTTTCTAAAAATCACTGCTTTGTTCTCGTACACGTATACCGGCCACATTCATTTATGCGACCATTTCTAAACTTGCCTCCTGTATCATAAGTTCCAACTTCTCATGTCCTAACGCTCGGAATAATGAAAGTAATGGTTCAGGTTCTGTTCTGGTGTAGAAGCTCCACTCTTACAGGTAATAAAGTTATGGACAGTGCCTCTGATATTTCTTCTTTTCCTTCTGCTGAATGTAGCGTAAGACTGGGATCTGGAAAGAAAAAATCCTGTCTGAGTTTGAGGAGCTGCACCAGTTCCTGAATGAGGAGCGGCGGATCCTTCTCTCAAGACTGGAAGAGGAAGAGAAGGAGATTCTAAAGAAAATCAGAGATAATGTGACCCAACTAGAAGATCGAAGCTCCTCCCTCCAGAAACTGATCTCAGAGATAGAGGAGAAGTGTCAGCAGTCAGCGACGGAGTTACTGAAGGTGAGACTGGGTTATAAATCACAGACACTACTATGGACTGGGCTCTCAGTTTACCAGTTTCCTCTACTTTATCATGACTCTCCCTTCTCCCTCTGTGTTCTGCCCTCTTTTTCCTGCCTTTCCTCTGGAGCTGCTGCTGTCTCCCTTACCCAGGGGCGGCTCAAGGCAATCGGCTGCCTGAGGCGAAGTATAAAAAGGCGCCCCCCCCCAACAACATAATCGGCACATGGAGCAATGTACTTCAGGCCAGAAGGTCGGGGGTTCAAATCCCACTAGAGGACAGCAACCTTGGGCTGGAAGGACTGGGGTTTCTAGTCCCACAGGTGCTCCTTGTGGTCTTGGGCAAGCCACTTAACCCTCAATTGCCCATGTTCCCTGTAAAATAGTTATCTCCAAGTTATAATGCCCTGTTTAATGTAATGTTCCATGTAAACCGCACTGATGTCAAATAGCGCGGTATATAAGAGAAATAAATAAATAAAATAAAATAAAATCTCTCAGCAGACTGTGCTCTCTCCCATCTCACTGAACCATAGATTCTTCTCCTCCGCATATCCCTCCTGGTGTATCTTTCTCCATCTTTACTCCACATTCTTCCCTCTGCACTAGATCCACAGTACCCCCGTCTGCACAGTCCCTAAGTCCTACCTGCTGCTCCTGTGCCCTCTCTCCTCCTCCTGCATCCGCAGCTCCGTTAGTAAAGAGAACCGCACTGCTGTAGAGATCACTGGGCAGTGACCATTTGCAGACGCAGCAGTGTAGGGAAGACACTGTAGAATCTCTATGGATTGAAATTCCATGTAAAAAGGAGAAGGGGAAGGCGATGCCAGTGGGGGTGTACTATCAACCCCCTGGCCAGAATGAACAAATGGATAGTGAAATTCTCAAAGAAATCAGGGAAGCTAACAAAGTTACATCACAGTAATAAGAATGGGTGATTTCAATTACCCCGGTATGTACTGGGTCAGTGTCACGGCAAGACATGCTAGGGAGATAAAGTATGACTTGTAGCACTATACAAATGCTCAGTAGTAGTAGTAGTCAATGATAGAGGGGTAAAAGGGGCAAAACTATGTACCCCCAACATCAATCGTGCTTCAGAATCATGACATTACAACAAAAAAGGAGGTGAAATACCTAGGGGTTATATTGGATCAAACCCTCAGCATGGAATCCCACGTTAAAAACACACACAAAAAAAATACACTTTAAACTTAAGTTACTAAAACAGCTCCGCCCCCTGATACACTTACACGACTTCATAACTGTAATTCAAGCAATCATAACACCCCACTTTGACTTTGCGAACACTGTTCTCCAGGGCATCTCAAAGCAAAATCTTAGAAGGCTTCAGCTAGTACAAAACGTAGCGGCCAGAACAATTATGAATGTTCGATCCATCGAACATATTACCCCCATATTATCCCAACTACACTGGCTACCTATTAACTGCCGCATAAGTTATAAAGTACTCGTAACAACTTTCAAAATAATCAACAACCTAACACCATTGTTCCACAACACACTAATTACCAAGGAAACATCTAACCAAAGTCAAAGGAGTAAAAACACCCATAAAACCGTGGTACCGAAGAACTTCACTAAAGCCAAAAAATTAACAAACATCAAAGTCCTCTCACACTTTGCCCCGATGCTCTGGAATGATTTACCTGATAATATAAGACACTTGGTTTGCAGCTTGTCGTGCTGTGAGGGCTTCCATGCATCAGTGATGCTGAGAGCTAAACTATCGGTAGTTTAACTACTGGCAGGGTGTCCCAAGATGGGCAGGTCTCAGTTGAGGTGCCAGACCAAGACAAACCACCCATCTGGGCAGCAGCAGAATGGGATAGTGTTGACGGCGGAGGATCACATTTCTGTGACAACGGCAACAACACCAAACTTAAACTGCGCGGAAGGAAGGCCTGGCAATCTACTTCTGTATCTTGTCATGAAAACCCAATGGATAGTTACAACAAAACAAATTGTGCTATGGTGCTGGAAGATGAGAATCCCAGGTCGGAAGGCACTCAGCTAGCTACTGGGGAAGAGCTGAAGACTTTTCAGAGTAAAGCCAGCATTTATGATGTGGTTGGATCAAAGCCCTCTGGAAGTCTGACTGCTGATGTAGCTGCGCATGAAATGAGAGTCAGAAGCTGTAAAGATGTCTTACACATTGGAACATGGAACGTACGAAGCATGAACCAAGGGAAGTTGGAGGTGGTCAAGAATGAAATGGAACGTGTACAACTTGATCTGCTGGGTGTCAGCGAACTGAAATGGACTGGCATCGGGCACTTTGCATCAGATGATCACATGGTCTACTATGCTGGAAATGAAAGACAAAGAAGAAATGGTGTTGCATTTATAATAAAGAAGAAACTTGAAAGAACTGTAATGAAATACAATGCAGTCAGCAAACGCTTAATCTCTATTCGTCTACAAGGATTGCCTATCAACACAACTATAATTCAAGTATATGCCCCAACAACAGCTGCAGAAGAGAATAAAATTGAAGAGTTCTATGAACAAGTACAAGCTGAAATTGACAGAACATGCAAACAGGATATCCTGATAGTCATGGGTGACTGGAACGCAAAAGTTGTCAACAAAGAAGAAGGCAAAGTAGTTGGAAAATATGGACTTGGCAACAGAAATGAAGCTGGAGAAAGGCTGATAGAATTCTGCAAGACCAATGATCTATTCATCTCAAACACCTTCTTCCAGCAACACAAGCGGCGACTGTACACATGGACTTCACCCAATGGATTGTATAAAAATCAAACTGACTACATCTGTGGAAGTCAACAATGGAAAAGCTCTGTAACATCAACAAAGACAAAACCTGGAGCTGACTGTGGTACAGATCATCAACTACTAGTATGCAAACTCAAGCTAAAGTTGAAAAAGAGCAAACCACTGATGAATGCAGCGAAATATGACCTTGAGAATATACCACTGGAATTTAAAGACTGCCTGCAAAATCGATTTGCTGCTTTAGATACAAATGACAGAGCTCTGGAAGAGTTATGGAATGACATCAAGAAGGTTGTGCTTGAAGAAAGCGAGAAGTCTCTACAAAAGGTGAAAAAGCAAAAACGGCCAAAATGGATGATGGAGGAAACTCTGAAAATTGCCCAAAAACACAGAGAAGCTAAAGCCAAAGGAGAAAGAAAGACAATCGCAGAACTCAACAGAGATTTCCAACGTGCAGCAAGACAGGACAAGGAAAAGTACTACAATGACACTTGCAAGGAAATAGAAGCAGAAACTATTAGAGGAAGAACAAGATCGGCTTTCCTAAAGCTGCGAGAGTTAAAGAAAAAGTTCAGTGGAATGTTACAAGATGCTCAAGGTTCTATGTTGAATGATGCTGAGAAGATCAAGAAAAGGTGGAAGGAATATACAGAGTTTTTATATGATAAAGATCAAGTGGACCAACAGCCGTTTCAACCTGTACCTTATGATCGGGAACCATTGGTGATGAAAGAAGAAGTTGAAGCAGCATTGAAAGCCTTATCAAAGAATTTTTAAAAAATTTCTGATTAAAAAGGAGCATTCTGCCTCGAGAGAGCGTAAGTTTTCATGGCAGTAGCTCCGACAAAAATTTCTTTCTGTTTGAGTGATCTCTTTTGTTAGGTAGGATATAGATGTGGGATACTCTTTTAGGTTTATTTTGGAAGATTATCAAAGAACAAAGCACCAGGCATTGATAGCATTCCCATAGAAGTATTACAGCAGTCTGATGCAGCTGTTACCATACTTACAAGGCTCTGCCAAGAAATATGGACGACAACATCATGGCCAACTGACTGGAAAAGATCTGTGTTTATACCAATACTAAAGAAAGGTGATCCAACTGACTGTGGAAATTATCGCACAATCGCTCTGATCCCACATGCCAGCAAGATTCTACTGAAGATTATTCAAAAGAGACTACAGCCATACCTAGAACAAGAACTACCTGAAGTGCTAGCAGGGTTCAGGAAAGGGAGAGGAACGAGAGACATCATTGCGGATGTGAGATGGATCCTTGAAAAGACTAAAGAATACCAAAAGGATATCTATTTGTGCTTTATCGACTATAGCAAGGCTTTTGACTGTGTAAACCATGAGAAACTCTGGGCCACATTAAGAAGCATGGGTATACCAGAACACCTGATCGTTCTCTTGCACAATCTGTACATTGATCAAGAAGCAACAGTTCAAACGGAACAAGGAGAAACAGAATAGTTTAAAATAAGCAAAGGTGTAAGACAAGGCTGCATATTTTCTCCCTACCTGTTTAATTTATATGCAGAACAAATCATCAGAGAAGCAGGACTGTATGAAGACAACAGAGGTGTGAAGATTGGTGGAAGACTCATCAACAACCTTCGCTTTGCTGATGATACCACATTACTGGCTGAAAGTGAAGAGGATCTGAAACATTTGCTTCTCACAATCAAAGAACATAGTCTCAAAATGGGCCTGCACCTTAATGTAAAGAAGACAAAGATCATGACAACTGGCATAATCAACAGGTTCATTGTTGAAGGAGAAGAAATTGAAATCGTGAACAACTTTAACCTACTTGGATCAACTATCAATAAAGAAGCAACAGGCAGTCAAGAAATCAGACGACGCATTGCTCTTGGCAGAATGGTTATGAAAGACCTAGATAAGATTCTCAAGAGCAGAGATGTCTCTCTCCATACAAAGATTCAACTTGTTCAAGCCATGGTATTTTCATAGTAACATAGTAACATAGTAGTTGACGGCAGATAAAGACCAGCATGGTCCATCCAGTCTGCCCAGCAAGATGGCAAGAGCAGGTGCACCTGTCGCTCCGCGCAGGCCACCCCTCCCCATATCCTTGTTCAGGGGTAAACCCACCACTCCATGTAGGACACCCCTATTTGTTGAGACGTTATATGGTTCAGAAGTTAGATGGTACAGTTTATTTTGTTTTTATCCTATTGCTGTAAAGGGATCCTCTGTGTTTGTCCCATGCCTTTTTGAATTCCGTCACCGTGTTCACCCCTACCACTTCCATTGGGAGGGCATTCCAAGCATCCACCACCCTTTCAGTGAAAAAATATTTCCTGATATTGCCTTTCAATTTACCCCCTTGCAGCTTCATGTTATGCCCTCTAGTTTTACAGGTTCCCCGTCTTTGGAAGAGGTTTGTTTGTTCATCATTTCTCTTTAAGTATTTAAAGGTCTGAATCATATCTCCCCTGTCCCTCCTTTCCTCCAAAGTGTACATATTTAGGTCTCCAAGTCTCTTCTCATAAGGCTTCTGACGCAGGCTCCAAATCATTTTGGTCGCCTTCCTCTGAACAGTCTCCATTCTTTTTACATCCTTTGCAAGATATGGTCTCCAAAACTGAACACAGTATTCCAAGTGAGGCCTCACCAGTGACCTATACAGTGGCATAAGTACCTCTTCTTTTCTGCTGGTAATCCCTCTTTGTATGCAACCCAACATCCTCCTGGCTTTTGCCACCGCCTTGTCGCACTGTTTTGCCACCTTGAGATCATCAGAGATAATCACACCAAGGTCTTTCTCCTGAACCGTGCATACCAACCTTTTGCCCTCTATTGTGTACATTTCTCTTGGATTCCTGCTACCCAAGTGCATGACACTACACTTTTTTGCATTAAATCGTAGTTGCCAAGCATTAGACCAGTCTTCCAGCTTTTGTAGATCTTTCTTCATGTTAACCACTCCCTCGGGGGAGTCCACTCTGTTGCAAATTTTCGTGTCGTCTGCAAAAAGACAGACTTTTCCATTCAGTCCTTCAGCAATATCACTCACAAATACATTGAACAGTGCCGGGCCCAGGACCGAACCCTGGGGCACCCCGCTAATCACCTTCCTCTCATCTGAGTGAGCTCCATGTACAATCACCTTCTGTCATCTGTCAGTCAACCAATTTCTAATCCAGTTTACTATCTTGGGACCCATCCCCAAGCTACTGAGTTTGTTGACAAGCCTCCGATGAGGAACAGTATGAAAGGCTTTGCTGAAATCCAGGTAGATGACATCCATCGCATGCCCCTGATCTAGTTCCCTGGTCACCCAGTCAAAGAACTCAATCAGATTTGTTTGGCAAGATCGTCCTTCGGTAAAACCATGTTGCCTCGGGTCTTGCAACCTGTTGGTTTTGAGAAAGTTCACTATTCGCTCTTTCAGGAGCGCCTCCATTACTTTTCCCGCCACCGAGGTAAGGCTCACGGGCCTGTAGTTTGACACTTCTTCCCTGTCACCACTTTTGTGTAGAGGTACGACATCAGCCATTCTCCAGTCCTGAGGAACCTCTCCTGTTTCCAAGGATCTGTTAAAGACATCTTTTAACGGTCCTGCTAGAACCTCTCTGAGCTCTTTCAATAACATCATATGGATGTGAAAGCTGGACAGTGAAAAAGATAGACAGGAAGAAAATTGATGCCTTTGAATTATGGTGCTGGCGGCGAATACTGTGTATACCATGGACTGCCCGAAGAACAAACCAGTCAGTACTAGAGGAGATCAAACCTAAGCTTTCTTTAGAAGCTCAGATGACAAGACTTCGACTTTCATACTTCGGACACATCATGCGAAGAGAGAGATCATTAGAGAAAGACATCATGCTTGGCAAGATAGAAGGTCAACGCAAAATAGGAAGGCCAGCAATGAGATGGATTGCTACAATAACAGCAGCTATGGGTACCAGTCTGTCAACAATGAGCCGCCTGACTGAAGACCGAACACAATTTAGGATAGCTATCCAGAGGGTCGCCATGAGTCGACTCTGACTCGACGGCACTTAACAACAACATAAGACAGATAAATGACTTTAAGATATTCCGTAAAAAACTAATAACACACCTTTTCACCACACACTATGGCTCTCAACCAAACACCGACACACAAACTGCCAACAACATATCACACACTCACAACAGTACAAACAGAAGCGCAAACATAGTAAAACCCAGGCTCTTATAGTCTAACCAGTGATAACATCAACCATAACCTTTTCCGCTCTATATTTATTTATTTATTTATTTATTAACAATTCTTATATACCGCACTATTTGCCATCAGTGCGGTTTACATTGAACAGAAACATCCGACAACTTACATATGTCTGGTCATTACATTTTCAAAAAAGTGATACGTCCAAAAAGTAACTTATGTAAGAAATAGCTTTATTAGGTTTTCTCTTAATTCTAAAATTTCATCAACGTGTGTTGAAACCACAGTGTATCCCAGGTTTTTCTTCAAAGGAACATATCATTCAATATTTAATGTGCAACTCTTTCTAATCTTCAGAGTGATTCCCAGGTAAACTGTAGTATACTAAAAAGTGTTAATTTATAACTTTAATCTCCAGGGTCTCGACGCTCAACTCTGGCGCCTCTATGGCGTTTCAAAACATTTTTTCTTCAGGAGACCTTTATCCTACAAATTAATTATAGAACAATATTTAAACTGTGACTCTCATAAATACACACTAAAATCACCTACATTATCTGTCTTAAAATATCCACTACTTACATTCTAAGATGCTGCCCACGTTTATCCTCCTTCTTTCAACTTTGGAGGAACGCCGCGCATGTGTGATGGTAATCCTCTCTCTACTTTTAAACCCCTGAATATCCCGGAAGGGCTTCAACGGAGGAATTGGTCCCACCTGATTCCATTGATTTTTAAAGTGCAGGGATTGCTAACAACTACTAACATTCAGTTCTAGGTTAATACTTAATATACCCCATTACAGGAATATTTTCATTGAAACATTAGTAGTGTTTTCGCATTCCATGTTACCTTGTCCCAAACAATGTTTTAAACTTATTTAGAAACAAGTTGACCACTCTATTGATACATTTAAACCCTTCGGAATAACTGTCTGTAATTTATGTATCCACCATTGCTCTCGTAATAGCAGGGTTTCATCCAATGTCCTACCTTGCCTTGATGTTTGTATTTGTTCTATCACAAAACTGCGAAGTTGATCAAAAGTGTGCCCTAAGGAGAGGCAGTGTGCAACAATCGGGGCTTCTAGCCGGCGGCATTTTAGTCTACTCCTATGCTCTCGCAACCTAACTCTCAGGGATCGGATCGTTTTACCGATGTAATATAGCCCACATGGGCATATAATAGCATAAATCACCGCTGTAGTATCACATGCGGTCCTTGTTTTAAGATGGAACATTATACCCCGATGTGAAAACTGTATTTGTTCTACCATAATGCTACACATGTCACAGTTACCACAGCTCCTATGGCCTCCTTGTTTTTCAACTATTTGATTAATCATGGTAGAGGGAAGTACCGCCGGGCTCAGATATTCCTTTAGATTTCGCCCTCGTTTCCAAACACATCTTATCTTTTTCATTTCTAAACCAGGAACTACATTCAAGACAGCCTTATGCTTGTTAATTATCTTTTGTAAACCCAGACTCAACGGAGTGTATGCTGTAATAAAATTAACATTCTCATGATCCTCCCTCTTATATCCTGAACTAGATGAATGATGTAATAGGCTAGCTCTGTGATTGAACAAGGCCCTACGATAGGCCTGTCGTATAACCACGGGTGGATAACCCCTACTGAGGAAATCCCTTTTCAAGATTTTAGCCTGCTGTTTATAGTCATCCGTGCTTGAGCAGTTCCGGCGATATCGTAAGAACTGCGAAAATGGCAAAGATTGTTTTAGATTGTGAGGATGTTTACTAGAGAAATCCAAAAATGTATTCCGATCAGTAATTTTTCTGAAAATAGATGTGTTCCATCTATAGATACCTCTAGTGACCTGAACATCCAAATAAGTAATACTATCTTGATGGCTAACTGATGTAAATGTTATATTACTCTCCCGGGTATTCAACCACTGTAAAAATTGTGTAAGAGCATCAGCCGTCCCTTGCCATAACATGAAGATATCATCTATATATCTTTTCCAGATTATTATACTCGATGTATATAAGGATTGGGACATATGATAAGTTTCAAAATTGTCCATATAGAAGTTTGCCACTGAGGGGGCACATGTTGCCCCCATAGCCACCCCTGAAGTTTGTTGATAAATTTTTCCTTCAAAGGTGAAAAAATTCTGATAAATGGCTAACTTAGCTAGTTCCAATAGAAATTCAATGTGTGGAGCTGATAAATCCCCCCGTGAGAGTAATGTTTTCTCAATGACTCGTATTGCACCCTGTTGCGGTATATTTGTATATAATGAAGAAACGTCTAACGTCACCAACCAAATATCTTCATGGCCTGCCCAGCTCGCTAATCCTTCCATCACATTTAAAAAGTGTGTGGTATCCTTAAGATATGATCGAATACGGGGAAGTAAAGGACGTAAAAACGAGTCTAAATACATAGATAATGGTTCCAGTATACTTCCCCTGGTAGACACTATAGGCCTACCTGGGGGAATTTGTCTGTTCTTATGTATTTTTGGGACAGTATACAATTTGGCTATAGATGGAGAAGTTACATTCAGAAAATTAAACTCTTTAAAAGAAATCAACTTTTGTTGCAGCGCTTCTTGAGTGATAGCTTTAATTTTCGCCTGTAATTGTGCAGTTGGATTATCTGTCAATACTCTATATGCAGTGTCCACCTGTAATTGTGCTAACGCCTCTTCCACATAGAAATCGCGATTTAAAACAACCACTGCCCCTCCCTTATCTGCCCTCCTTATCACAATATCACGTCTATCTCTTAGTTCATATAGAGCTTTCCTTTCGGGTAGCGGGAGGGCCTCAATAGAGTGGTCAACTTGTTTCTAAATAAGTTTAAAACATTGTTTGGGACAAGGTAACATGGAATGCGAAAACACTACTAATGTTTCAATGAAAATATTCCTGTAATGGGGTATATTAAGTATTAACCTAGAACTGAATGTTAGTAGTTGTTAGCAATCCCTGCACTTTAAAAATCAATGGAATCAGGTGGGACCAATTCCTCCGTTGAAGCCCTTCCGGGATATTCAGGGGTTTAAAAGTAGAGAGAGGATTACCATCACACATGCGCGGCGTTCCTCCAAAGTTGAAAGAAGGAGGATAAACGTGGGCAGCATCTTAGAATGTAAGTAGTGGATATTTTAGACAGATAATGTAGGTGATTTTAGTGTGTATTTATGAGAGTCACAGTTTAAATATTGTTCTATAATTAATTTGTAGGATAAAGGTCTCCTGAAGAAAAAATGTTTTGAAACGCCATAGAGGCGCCAGAGTTGAGCGTCGAGACCCTGGAGATTAAAGTTATAAATTAACACTTTTTAGTATACTACAGTTTACCTGGGAATCACTCTGAAGATTAGAAAGAGTTGCACATTAAATATTGAATGATATGTTCCTTTGAAGAAAAACCTGGGATACACTGTGGTTTCAACACACGTTGATGAAATTTTAGAATTAAGAGAAAACCTAATAAAGCTATTTCTTACATAAGTTACTTTTTGGACGTATCACTTTTTTGAAGATTTATTAACGTTCAAAGAAAACGGACCGTACGTTGAAATAATGGTCATTACATTTAACAGGAAGTAGAACTTGGAGAAACAGGGTAACTATGTACATCGGTGGTTCAACTGAAAAGGGAACATGGTCAACTATATACATAGGTGGTGCAACAATACAGGAAACTGCTTGTTATTTACATTGTGGGGTGCGCCTGTATATACTTGTATTACTATCAGTATAAACTTGTATTACTATCAGTATTATGGACTGTATGCCAAACCATCATCCTATGTATATAGTTTGTATTATTATCCACATTACGGATTATTTATCCACGTCGTAATGTAAATATTTCACAAAGTTCCATGTAAAATGTTCTTGACTGTTCTATATAACTGAATAAGTACGCGTTCCATTCTGTACTGTTCATTCTTTTGTTTTCTGTGAACCGCACTTGATACATGGGAAAGCGCGGTATAAAAATGTTTAATAAACAAATAAATAAACAAAATAAATAAAAGGGGAACTAAGAGGGGACAAGACCATAGCAGAGAGACTGAATGAATTCTTTGCTTTCGTCTTTGCTGAGGAAGATCTAGGGATGTTGCCCATGACTGAAGTGGTATTTAAAGGTGATACTGCGGAAGAATTGAATGAAATATCGATACACCGGGAAGATGTATTACAACCATTTGATAAACTGAAGAGTAGCAAATCAACTGGACCGGATGGTATACATCCAAGGGTGTTAAAAGAATGGAAATATGAGATTGCAGACCTGCTGTTAGTTCACAAATTACTATCATTAAAATCAACTGTAATACCTGAACATTGGAGGATGGCCAATGTAACACCTATTTTTTAAAAGGGTTCCAGGGGTGATCTGGGAAACTACAGAACAGTGAGCCTGATGTCAATACTGGAAAAATGGTAGAAACCATCATAAAGAACAAAATTACTAGCTATGTATATAGTCATGGCTTAATGGGAGACAGCCAACATGACTTTAGACAAGGAAGATCTTGTCTTACTAATCTGTTATGTTTTTTTGAAGGTGTGAATAAACAGGTAGACAAAGATGAGTCGGTTGATATTGTGTATCTGGACTTTCAGAAAGTCTTTGACAAAGTCCCTCATCAGAGACTTTTGGCAAAACTAAAGAGTCATGGGATAGGAGGCAGTGTACTATTGTGGATCAGGAACTGTTTAAAAGATAGAAAGCAGAGGGTGGTGCTAAATGGCCAATTTTCCCAATGGAGAAAGATGAATAGCGGAGTACCCAGGGATCTGTGCTGGGTCCGCTGCTTTTTGACATATTCATAAATGACCTGGAAATGTGAATAATGAGTGAGGTTATCAAATTTGCAGATGACACAAAACTATTTAAAGTTGTTAAAACCCATGGGGATTGTGGAAAATTGCAAGAGGATCTTGATAAATTGGAAGACTGGGCATCCAAATGGCAGATGAAATTTAATGTGGACAAGTGCAAGGTTATGCACCTAGGGAAGAACAACCCAAACTATGGTTACACGATGCAAGGTTCTACATTAGGAGCCACCACCCAGGAAAAAGATTTAGGCGTCATTGTGGATACCATGTTAAAACCCTCGGCCCAGTGTGCAGCGGCGGCCAAGAGAGCAAATAGAATGCTAGGTATGATAAGGAAAGGAATGGAAAATAAAACAAAAGATATTATAATACCTCTATATGCCTTTGGGAATGCTGCCATGCTTGCGTGATCCTCTTCCTGCCCATGGGTGCCATCTTGCTCAGTTTCCCTTTTTCTGCGGATTCTTTTGGATGCACGTCCTCATCCCTCTGAAAAAGTGTGACCCTTTTTTCCAGTTACACCGGACCTCTACCCGTCCTCCCCTATGCCACAGAACCCCTGTGGGTTAGTTGACTCCCTTTTTTCCCTTCTTTTGGAGTTTTCTTCCATCGGGCTGTTCACGCCTTTTTTTCCAACCGCTGGTCTCGAGGTTCTTTGCAGAGTCGAGTTACGGCCCGCCGTGTGAGGGCTAAGGCTGCCTCAGTAGCTCATCTCCGCTCTGTACCGTTGGCAGACATCTGCAGGGCTGCAACTTGGTCCTCAAGCCAGACTTTTGCAGCTCATTACTGCCTGGAGAGGGAGTCCCGTAGGGACAGTGCTTTTGATCAGGCAGTACTCCGCAATCTCTCTGAGATTTAGGCAACTCCTACCCTCCGGCCCTTGGGTTGAGCTACTGGACGGAGATAGATTCAGAGTAAATTCTTTCCTTGGATGCTGAGGCTTCACAGAGGGAGCCATTTTTCAGCTTGGGGTCCTCAGTAGCCTTGAGCTGGGGAGTCCCATATGTGAGGACTGACTTCCTGCTTGATCCTGGAGAAAGAGTAGTTACTCACCTGTAACAGGTGTTCTCCAGGAGCAGCAGGAATGAGTCCTCACAACCCTCCCTCCTCCCCTAGGAGTTGCAGTCATATCATTATTTTTGTGTGCTATCTTTTAGGTATGTTATCAGACTGAATTTAACCAATTGTAGCTAAATCTATTTATGCTTATTACTGAAGAAGCTAAACAATAAATTGTTTGCTTAAGGGCAGGTCTCAGACTGATGACTAGCTTGTCTCCCAGAAGAAGGAAGCAAAGTCTGATAGCATCAACGACCTCCCTGTATTTTTCAAAAATATATAGTGCTTCCCAGTAGTGCTCATTCAATTTTTTGATTGGTTTTTAATAACTCTTGTTTGCCATAAAACAATAATAAAAAATCTGCTTATCTTTAATTGAGGAGTGTGATGTGGTCTGAAAAAATGGTTCCCCAACGCCGATCCTGAGTACTGCTATCGCGTTTCACTCTGCGTTTCTTCAGGGGTAAAATAACCAAGAGTATAGACCATGTTTAGCTTCTTCAGTAATAAGCATAAATAGATTTAGCTACAATTGGTTAAAATCGGAGTGTATTGCAATTACTATATTTAAGTGTTATTAACACTCTGTTCATGGACCATGGTTTTTGAGTCTAAGGACATGTTATCAGACTGAGCAAGATGGCACCTTTGGGTGGGAAGGGGACCGCGCATGCGTGGAAGTATTCCCAAAGGCTTTCATAGAAAGCTGGGGAATTGCTCCGCACGGGGGCTCCATCGACGTCTATATCGTTCCATGGTGCTACCACACCTTGAATACTGTGTGCAATTCTGGTCGCCGTATCTTAAAAAGGATATAGCATTATTAGAAAAGGTTCAGAGAAGAGCCACCAAAATGGTAAAGGGGATGGAAGGATGCTCCTATGAAGAAAGGCTAAAAAGGTTAGGGCGCTTTAACCTGGAAAAGAGACGGCTGAGGGGAGATATGATAGAAGTCTATAAATTAATGAACGGAGTGGAACGGGTAAACATAATTTGATTGTTTACATCATCAGAATATGCAAAGACTAGGGGACATGCAATGAAACTACTAGGTAAACTATTTAAGACTAATAACAGAAATATATTTTCACTCAACATGTAATCAACTCTGGAATTTTATTTATTTATTTTATTTATTTAACAGTATTTCTAAACCGCCTTATCTTATTAATCAAGGTGGTATCACAGCAAACAATCGGGTAAAGTGAGTGTGTTATACATGCCGTGAGGGTGAAATTTAGTTGAGTGTGTTGTATTGTGTGCTAGATTAGTTTGAGCTATGTACAAAGTGAGCTATATACAGTGTGGCTATAAAACCTTTTCTATACATACAGTGTATGTTACCAGAGGATATAGTAAAAGCTATTAGTGTAGCTGGGTTTAAAAAAGGTTTGGACAAGTTCCTGGATGAAAGGTCCATAAATCATTATTAAAAGGGAGCCAGGATATCACTGCTTGACCCAATACAAGCATTGTGGAACCTGTGTCTTTTGGGGAAACTGCTAGGTACGTATGACCTAGATTGGCCACTGTTGAAATGGGATACTGTGCTTGATGGACCTTGGTCTGACCCAGTATGGTATATCTTATGTTCTCCAGGAATAAGCAGGAAGTCAGTCCTCACTTATGGGTGATTTTGGCACCAAGAGGAGAGGCCCTGGGCTCAGTGGCATAGCGTGAGTTGTCAGCACCCGGGGCAAGGCAAGTAATTTGCGCCCCCTAACCCAGACCCAATCACAGCAGTCAGCAGGCTCTCTCTTCGCACCCACCGCAACACACGCCTGGCACCCCCCCCTCCACAGTGGGCGGCGACCCGGCGGCTCGGATCGGATTAGGGTTGCCAACTTTTTCACCAAGAAAAACCCGACACCTGTGGCTCGCCATGCTCCACCCATTCTCCGCCCCTAGTCCCACCCCTGCCCCGCCCCCAGCCCCACCCACAAAAATTACCGAGGATACGTGTAGGCTAACTTCCTTGGTCAGATAATAATTAAACTGGGAACCCCAAAATCCAAACATGAAATGTACAACACTGGAGAAATAAAACTATAAAGTAATTTCCTCTTGCACTAAACAAAAACGCAAAGATGTTAGCAATACACACTTCCCAGACCAGACATATTCCAGTTAATAAATTCAAAATAAAAAGTATTTTTCTACCTTCTGTTTGGGCGTTTTATTTTTCAGTTGCAATTGCTCCAGTCACTTTCTTCTGGTTTCTTCGTGTCTTCTGCGAGCTATCCATTTGTCCTTTCTTCTCTTTTAGATGTTTTCCATTCTCTCTCTATTTCTGCTTTAACATACTGATTGTTTCCCTTTTGCTCTTTCCCCCAATTCTTTCCTTATTCCTTTATCATCCATTTAAATTTCACCCTTCCATTTTCAAGCCCCTCTTACTCTCCCAATACCCGGCCCATCATAGACTTTTCTTCCACACAAAATATTTTTTCCCCTCTCCATTCTCATTCCCCATCCATTCTAGTCCTCCCCCAAATCAATTCCCTTATAGTTCTAGGCCCACCCAGCATCCACTCCCTTCTAGTCCCATTCTCCCATGCCCCACATCAGCCCATTTCCAGTCCTATTCCAGCTCTTCATCAGCCCATTTCCAGTGCTAGCCCTCACATCACAGGCCATTTCCAGTCCTAGCCCCCCCCCCCAATCACAGCCAATGCAGTCCTTGCCCCCCCCCCCCCGACCAGCATCGTGGCTGTCTGAGGCTTCAGAGGGAGCCGGGGAAGCCCGCGCGAGGCCCTGGCTCCTTCTGAACAGCCACCAGCGTGAAGAACCTTTTCCTTCATGCTGGCGGCTGTTCCTGTGAAGCCGCGAATGTTGGGAAAGGTTAAAGGCTCTTCACGCTGGTGGCTGTTCCGAGGGAGCCGGGGCCTCGCGCGGGCTTCCCCGGCTCCCTCTGAAGCGGAGAAAAGCCATTTTTTTTGCTCTGGCCGCTCCCGATCTTGCGGCCAGAGCAAAAAAAACGGCTTTTAAAGGGCCGGTTTTGCCTCTGCGCCGGCAGCCGGCCTGGCCGTGGAAAAACCGGCCAGGCTGGCTGAAAACCAGCCAGCACTGCAGAGAGCTGCGAGTGCGAGCGCGCCCCCCCCCATGTTGCGCCCGGTGCGGCCGGCCCCCCCTGCACCCCCCACGCTACGCCTCTGCCTGGGCTGCCCCTGATTGAGCTGGTATGAGTACCAGGAGGGAGTCTACCTCCGGTGATGTGGCTTGGTGATCTTCTCCCGACAGTGCCATGTCTGGGCCCGATGTGGGTTTAGCTTAAGAACATTGGTCAGATGGCAATTAGGTACGGAGTTAGGAGAGAGCTGTGTAACACGCTGGCACAGTCAGACAAAACTAAAGGTGCAGAGCAGGAACGGCAAGGTGGGAGGAGGTACGCATGTTCAGAGAAACCCAAAAGACTTCTCTGGGCTAGGGAAGAGCCTGGCACTTGGGACTCCATCACAGACGTCACCATTACACTGTGCCTGCACCCCCTGCTTGTCTCCAGAGATAAACTTGTTAGATTGTGCAAACAGGCAACCCAGTCACTGCAGAATCTGAAACCCAGTGTCAGAGTCTAATCTTTCCTTCATAATCTCTCCCTGATCTGCTGTAGGAAACTGAACACGTTTATTATAGAGAACTAAAGACTCCAGCACTAGCAGAACTCATCACATGTTCCCAGAGACAGAGAAGGAAACTGGAGACCTGTATTATAGAGAGCTAAAGATCACAGATCAGAACTAGTGGAACTGTACAATCTGTAGGATATAAATGGTAATAACCTCTTTCTCATTCCCCCTTTAGGATGCGGAGGCCACCCTGAGCAGGTACGACTCTGTTCTCATTTCCTTCCTTCTGTATGATATAGCAGCAGCCCGTTAATGTCTCTGTGGGACTTGCAGCTCTCCAGTGACTGAGGGGTGATGGGATAGAGACCTTACCAGTATAGCTCACTCTCACACTCCTTGTGCTGGGGTCTCACACTCTTTCCTACCTCTCCCTGTCCCATCTCTACCCCCCAGGGACTCTGAAAGCTTGGGGTGAACATCTCCCAGAACACTTCCAGTTTCTCTCTTACTCTCAGGTGTCAGACAGCGAAGTTTCCAAGATCAGAGGTGCTTTCTGCTGAAGAGGGAAAACGTTCTCAACTGAGCTTCCTTCGCAAATATTTTATTCCGAAGAATCAGTTCATACAATACCACGGTAAACTATTCCATTCTTAAAAGCTGTAATCCATTAGCAGAGATGTTAATAAAATATGGACATACAGGGGGGTATTTTAGAAGCTCTATTTGTGAGTTGGATGTCTGAAAACAGGAACTTGGACATGCAAAGAATGGAGACATCCCTGGAGTCATTTTAGAAGCGGGGTATATAGACATCCCCATCACGAGAACGTCCATGTAGCATGGGGGACATAGTGGGGGTGTGGCCTGGGCGGAGCACGAGAGATGCATGTTACAGTACGATTCTGAGAGAGGCACAAGAACATCTGGCCCTAGTTGGGGAGGCACCAGCCCTATACTTGCTTCTGATCACGAATAAGGTGGAAGAAAGTGCTCGTTGCATGGATGTCACTCTTCCAGGGGAAAACACGTAATCCCTTACATCACCACGATAATCGCTGCCCAAAGAAACCTGAGCGTAAATCCAAACTGCAAACTTATTACTGGCCTGCTACTGCACGTCTGAGTATCTGCAATGGTAGGGCCAGGACGTGCAAGTCTCTTATCATAGTCACCCCTCTTGTGAAATATCCCTGCTGACATGTCCAAGTACTCATGCAAGTCGGGGACATCCACCTTTGTGAAATGGCTACACCCGTGTACGTATCCGGCTTTGCAACCTGCACGGGGCCCCCTCCAGAACCGGTTACAGGGATGTTCAGTTTCCAGGGTGGAGGCAGAACGATTTCAGAAGTTCCTTCTGCCACTCCCCTGGTTTTTGGATGTCCTGCTCTGGACGCCCCAGATTTTTCCTTAAACTCCATTCTAAAATCCCACTTTCTGTCTCTCTGTACTGATGATAAATAAATGGTTTCTGGTTTCTTTTTTTCGTTTCACAACTTACATTTATTTCATTATATTTTCTTTTAGGAAACATTTCTGCAGAGCTGGGTAAGATTTTATCATCTTATTCTTTAACGTATAAAAATCCTATTTAAGGTTTTTCCCTGCTTTGGATAGAAGACCTGTTTCTTGTATTTATTACTATTTAGCTCACATCCTCTCCAGTAGCAGTTGAAGGTGAGTTACATTCAGGGACAGCGGGTATTTCCCTGTCTCCAGAAGACTCACAATCTAACAGGCCGATGCAGAAAGCTGGTGCTAAAGTGTCACTCCTTAACCTTTTACACCTATCTGCAACGCACCGATAGCGCGAGACTTTAGCAGCAGCATCAGAAAGAGGGTCATAGGCAAATTAGCCGTGCCTTCAACTGTGCTCAAAATGGCAGTGTTAAGTTAGTAGAGCAAGCTGAACACATGCGCAGAGAAGTTGGTGCTAGTATGACATCCTCTCCCAGAGAAACAGGAGCACCTCCTGGTTAATTTGCTTATGAGCCGCAAAAATATTTTAATGGCATCGGGGGCTTTCTCCTATGTCTGGATCATCTGGTGTGAAGTGTCAAATTTCCCCCAGATGATCCAGGCAATGTGAAAGTCCTCGATACCATTGTCGGGGGCCAGTGCACCTGACAGAAAGCAAATCCCTAGTGGCCCAGCAGCCCCAACCCCCCCCCCCCCACACCCCATTAAACTAAAAATAATCCTGGATATAGAGTTATTAGAAAAGGTTCAGAGAAGAGCCATCCAAATGGTAAAGGGGATGGAAGGATACCCCTATGAAGAGAGGCTAAAAGGGTTAGGGCTCTTTAACCTGGAAAAGAGACGGCTGAGGGGAGATATGATAGAAGTCTATAAATTAATGAACGGAGTGGAACGGGTAAACGTAGATCGATTGCTTCCGTCATCAGAATATAAAAACACTAGGGGACATGCAATGAAGCTACAGGCTACTAGGCCCTGAACCGATTTAACAAATACACTGGGTTCACTGATTAATCAGCTTTAATCTAAAGAATTCCCTTTTCCCCAAGATTTTGAAAAATTCCTAGAAGTAAATACTTACAAATGCAGATCTGTCTCCAGAAGTAGCAGCCCCCTTTTGTAGTCCTTCAAGACAGGTTCAGACTGCGATGTAAGGAATATTCTACCTTAAAGTGTGGGGTTATTTTTGGTTGGTGGGGGGTTCAGGGCTGCTGGGCTGCCAGGTTTATTTTTAGTTGGATGGGGGTGGGGGGATTCAGGGCTGCTGGGCTGCCAGGGATTTGCTTTCTGTTGGTGGCATTAGCCCTCAACAGTATTTTGATGGCATTGGGAGCTTTCCCCAATATCCTGGATTGTCTTTGACATTTCTCATCAGATGGTCCAGGCATCAGGGTAAGCACCTGATGTCATCAAAATACTGTCGGGAGGGCACACGCTAGATGTTTAAGCCACCTCAAGACTAGGCACAGAGATATTGGTTCTAAGGCTGGTTGCAAAGTCCTCTAAGCATTTCATCAGCCCTTAGGCTTGGAACTGAGTTAATGAGGATTGAGGGACTTGCCCAAGGCCTCAAGAAGTATCGGTGGGATTGAAGCCCTGGCTCCTAGGCTGCTGCTGTAATCACTAGGCGACTCCTCCACTCCCCACTTGTACTTTTCTCTAGAGAAGGCTGCAGACAGCTTTGCAGATAGACACACAGACATGGAAGGGGTTGGAAAGAATTCCATGAGCCCTGCTCTGCATGCTTTCCCCACTTCATGGGTCAATGCAGTAAGGTGCAGTCGGCTTTGCACACAGGTTAGCTTGGATTTTACATACAATTATATGCACTACCAGTGTGGAAATGGGTTTTGCACACTAGCTAACTGTGCATAAAGCTTCGAGCACACAACAGCGCAGAGAACACTTAAATCCATGGAAAGGAAGCGATTAGTCGTTCAGCACAAATGCAGAGAAGTGCGCAGAAGACCAGAAGGCTGATCTCATGGCTGAGAGTTTAATGCAAAGTCTGGGGAGGCTAAAAGGTTACTGTAGCTCAGCGATCTCCTGTCAGAGCTGGGGAGGAATTTATGCCTGTTTCTTCTCTTTATCTTGAGCGTACGGCACCTGTGATGTTTATGCGTCAGATAGCGTTCCAGCACAAGGGCCAAACAGAGGTTTTTTTGTGTGAACATATAGATGCTGCTAATGCAGACCTGTGTGACGTGTCTGGCTTGCTCTCCTGGTTTAGTGCAGAGTTTTTGCCCAGAAGTCATTTGCTTGCTGTTTAGTTACAGCATCGGAGAGCAAAACCTTTGCATTAGGTGTACTTTGGGAAATCCTGTGCTGAGCTTTAGCACACGGCTCTCATTGAAGGTGGAATTACAAATACCACATAGCCCCTGAAAGTTATTTCAGAACAGCATCGCCCAACATGCCTTCTTCCTGAAATAGGGCAACTTCACCATTGTGCCTGGGGGAGGTGGCAGTGCTGCTTGATAGGAGGAAAGGGAGGAAGTTAGTCCTGGTCAAGGGAAAATGTTGTACAAAGCTAAGGATGTGATCCCCAGCAAGCTGATGTTATCACATAATGGGAGAATCACCACTACTGCTACTGATAATCATTTCTATAGTGCTACAAGGTGAACGCAGCACTGTTCAATGAGTTTAGTGGTCTGATAACGTCATTTGTAAGAAGACATGTTTCCTTCATTGTAGGACCCCAGAGCACAGTAGTAGTGTCCTGTCCTTTCAGTGATATGGTTGTGTTTTTATTTGCAGGTGAAATAGTTTTAATTATTGAGCTAAAATCTTTTTTCCACAATGAGCAGAGAAAATGGCCTACAAAGTTAAGGATGTGTTTGTGTAATAGCTTATATGAGCCTAAATTTGGAAAAACCCGGCACTGGAGCCCTAAAAAGATCAGTATGAGCTGAGGGAGCTGAGCTTACTGCTCTGTGCTATGGGGACATAAGAGGGGCCAATGAGGAGGCTTGTTTTATGCAGCCTGTCAGTGAGGGAGCAAATTGGAAGCTTTATTGCATTTGTTCAGTACAGCAAACCCATAGGGTGAATTAAAGATCCATTAGCCAATAGGATTGATCTTCTGCAGGCCTGTCAGTGCGTTATAGCCAATAGCAGAGCTTCTCTCATTAAACAGCTGATTGACTGTTGAACTTGCGAATGAGGGTTAGAGGTGGGAGTGTGAGGAGCCAATGAGAAGCGTCTGCTCATGTTTATTAATGTGTCTCCTCCCTGCAGTTGATGTGACTCTGGATCCGGAAACTGCTCATCCTGAGCTCGTCCTGTCTGAGGATCGGAAAAGTGTCAGACGAGGAGACACAGAACAGAAGCTGCCGGACACTCCCCAGAGATTCAGTGATTATCCCTGTGTGCTGGGGCGTGAGAGCTTCACCTCGGCGAGACGCTACTGGGAGGTGGAGGTGGGGGATGGGACTGGCTGGAAATTGGGGGTCTGTAGAGATTCTTTGAGCAGGAAGGGGGAGATCACACTGTCACCTGGGAACGGATACTGGAAAGTGGGACTGTCGGGTATAGGTGGATACTGGGCCTGCACCACCCTCTGGACCCAGCTCCCTCTGAGCGTGAGCCCCCGGGCAGTGGGGATTCTCCTGGACTACGAGGCAGGAAAAGTCTCATTCTACAATGCAGATGATAAATCCCATCTCTACACCTTCACCGACACCTTCACTGGGAAACTCCGACCTCTCTTCTATACTTATACTGATAAACCTCTGAGAATCCGACCAATGCCAGACTGGGAATGAGGGAGCCGGGCTCGGGGGTGATATATAATCTCTACACCTTCACCAACACCTTCACTGGGAAACTCCGACCTCTCTTCTATACTTATTCTGATAAACCTCTGAGAATCCGACCAATGCCAGACTGGGAATGAGGGAGCCGGGCTCGGGGGTGATATATAATCTCTACACCTTAACCGACACCTTCACTGGGAAACTCCGACCTCTCTTCTATACTTATGATAAACCTCTGAGAATCCGGCCAGTGCTGGACTGGGAATGAGGGAGCCGGGCTCTGGGGGGTGATATATAATCTCTACACCTTCACCGACACCTTCACTGGGAAACTCCGACCTCTCTTCTATACTTATACTGATAAACCTCTGAGAATCCAACCAGTGCCGGACCGGGAATGAGGGAGCCGAGCTCGGGGGTGATATATAATCTCTACACCTTCACCGACACCTTCACTGGGAAACTCCGACCTCTCTTCTATACTTATACTGATAAACCTCTGAGAATCCAACCAGTGCCGGACCGGGAATGAGGGAGCCGAGCTCGGGGGTGATATATAATCTCTACACCTTCACCGACACCTTCACCGGGAAACTCCGACCTTTCTTCTATACTTATACTTGATAAACCTCTGAGAATCCGGCCAGTGCCAGACTGGGAATGAGGGAGCCGGGCTCGGGGGTGATATATAATCTCTACACCTTCACCAACACCTTCACCAGGAAACTCCGACCTCTCTTCTATACTTATACTGATAAACCTCTGAGAATACGACCAGTGCTGGACTGGGAATGAGGGAGCCGGGCTCGGGGGTGATATATAATCTCTACACCTTCACCGACACCTTCACTGGGAAACTCCGACCTCTCTTCTATACTTATACTGATAAACCTCTGAGAATCCGACCAGTGCCAGACTGGGAATGAGGGAGCCGGGCTCTGGGGGTGATATATAATCTCTACACCTTCACCGACACCTTCACTGGGAAACTCCAACCTCTCTTCTATACTTATACTGATAAACCTCTGAGAATCCGGCCAGTGCCAGACTGGGAATGAGGGAGCCGGGCTCGGGGCTGATATATAATCTCTACACCTTCACCAACACCTTCACTGGGAAACTCCAACCTCTCTTCTATAGTTATACTGATAAACCTCTGAGAATCCGGCCAGTGCCTGACTGGGAATGAGGGAGCCGGGCTCGGGGAGTGATATATAATCTCTACACCATCACCGACACCGTCACTGGGAAACTCCGACCTCTCTTCTGTACTTACACTGATAAACCTCTGAGAATCCAGCCAGTGCTGGACTGGGAATGAGGGAGCCGGGCTCGGGGGTGATATATAATCTCTACACCTTCACCGACACCTTCACTGGGAAACTCCGACCTCTCTTCTGTATTATTGATTATAAACCTCTGAGAATCTGGCCAGTGCCGGACTGGGGGGTGATATATAACCCGGGAGCTGATGTTTCCCATCGGGATAAGAGGGATCAGAGAGTGTTATTCGGGAGCTGGTGGACTCTGCAGGATATAAGTGTGTTTAATACGTTATCTGCAATATATGATCTGATGTTCCAGAGTTGGACTCACCGTGTAAAGAAAATGTACTGCAATAAAGACGTAAAGGATGTTCCCAGTGATTATTTCAGAGAATCAAACAATGGATGAAGTTTCAGAGGCCCAGTAAGAGGTCCGGAGATGGGATTAGAGCCTGTGAGTGTGAGGAATGAGCAGGGCCAGTGCTGGGCTCTCTAGCGCCCCCCTGCAGCCTATAGATCCCCCTCATTACTATTAATGGTGGGCTGCGCACCAGGAGAGGGGAGGAGGCAGATCCGGCGTGTTCAGTGTCCTGCAGCGAAGCTGGAACAAGTTCAAAACTGTGACACAACAGCAAGTTCCCCTCACTCATAGGATCAGACATTCAGGGGCTTCTATGTGTGTCGGGGGGTGTGCACACGTGTGTGTCAGTAGGTCTGTGTGTGTGTGTGTCTTTCTGGGTGTCCTAGGAACTGGGATGTGTGGTGCAGTGTAGCACTGAGCTGCCTCTGAGTGTGTTTGTGTGTATGGCACACAGGTGCGGTGTCTGGGTGTGTGGTGCAGTGTAGGTCTGGGATGCCTCTGTGTGTTTAGGTGGGGGGGGGGGGTTGAGGCAGTGTAGAGCGCGGGCACCTGTGTGTGTGTGCTGGGGTGGCCCAAGAGGGGTGCAGGGCCATGTGCGGAGAAAGAAAACTTTTAACAAGTAGCAACGTGGTCTCAGTATTCCCGGGCTAGCGTCAGAAAAACTGACTTATCGCCCCACATTAACATCAACGACCACTATAGTGTTACCACCTTATTTTTTATATATAAGTGTGCTAATAGTGATTTAAAAACTGCTTAGCTTTAAGTAGCTATTCCAAGGCTTAGCTGAGAATATCGTTCCCAGCGCTGTCAGGCGCTAAGCGTTTCTCCGATCAAGGGTTCTTCAGGGGAAAATTGCTAAGCTCTGATGCACTCGCTGGCGTTCTATACACCGCTTAAAGTTCAGCAAACATTTTTTGTGTATAGAACGCCAGCCACACAGATGGGTGAGTCCCAAGCTGAGGGTGCAAGGGTCGTGTATTTGGATTAGGGAGAGTCCGCCCTTGCACCGGGGAGTTCAGCTGAGGTAGGATGAAGCTCGTTCCAGTTATGGAGTACGCTCTTGCTCAAACTCTGTTCTGCCAGGAGGGCGGTGAGTGCAGGGTCAAGTGGAGGAGTAGTCTAATGGCTATAGCACAAGCTTCAGAATGAAGAGACCAAGGTTTGATTCCCACTAGCACTCCTTGTGACCTTCAGCAAGTCACTTAACCCTCCAGTGCCTCAGAAAATGCAATTTATCAATGTCCCTGGTTAATGTACATTACCAAGTTTAAATTACAATGGACGTATAGCGTGGAGGAGAGGGCAGCTTACATCCAGTCATTATTTAATTTACTTATGTATTTTTATTATTTTTGTTGTTGTGTAAAAGCCTAGCTGGTTACAGGTTTCCTCAGCCCCATGTGAACATAGAGATGATTAAATTTCTAGAAGGTTGAAGTGGGAGGATTCGACTGAACAGATATGACTCTACCCCACGGCTGGGAGACCCTGTAACACAGCCCAATCCTGCAGCCTGTAGCAGAGACAAGGGGTCGATATGCTGCTCTGTCTTCTGCTCTACCCCACGGCTGGGAGACCCTGTAACACAGCCCTATCCTGCAGCCTGTAGCAGAGACAAGGTGTCGATATGCTGCTCTGTCTTCTGCTCTACCCCACGGCTGGGAGACCCTGTAACACAGCCCTATCCCGCAGCCTGTAGCAGAGACAAGGGGTCGATATGCTGCTCTGTCTTCTGCTCTACCCCACGGCTGGGAGACCCTGTAACACAGCCCTATCCTGCAGCCTGTAGCAGAGACAAGGTGTCGATATGCTGCTCTGTCTTCTGCTCTACGCCACGGCTGGGAGACCCTGTAACACAGCCCTATCCTGCAGCCTGTAGCAGAGACAAGGGGTCTTCTGCTCTACGCCACGGCTGGGAGACCCTGTAACACAGCCCTATCCAGCAGCCTGTAGCAGAGACAAGGGGTCGATATGCTGCTCTGTCTTCTGCTCTACCCCACGGCTGGGAGACCCTGTAACACAGCCCTATCCTGCAGCCTGTAGCAGAGACAAGGGGTCGATATGCTGCTCTGTCTTCTGCTCTACTCCACGGCTGGGAGACCCTGTAACACAGCCCTATCCTGCAGCCTGTAGCAGAGACAAGGGGTCGATATGCTGCTCTGTCTTCTGCTCTACCCCATGGCTGGAAGACCCTGTAACACAGCCCTATCCTGCAGCCTGTAGCAGAGACAAGGGGTCGATATGCTGCTCTGTCTTCTGCTCTACCCCACGGCTGGGAGACCCTGTAACACAGCCCTATCCTGCAGCCTGTAGCAGAGACAAGGTGTCGATATGCTGCTCTGTCTTCTGCTCTACCCCATGGCTGGGAGACCCTGTAACACAGCCCTATCCTGCAGCCTGCAGCAGAGACAAGGTGTCGATATGCTGCTCTGTCTTCTGCTCTACTCCACGGCTGGGAGACCCTGTAACACAGCCCTATCCTGCAGCCTGTAGCAGAGACAAGGTGTCGATATGCTGCTCTGTCTTCTGCTCTACCCCACGGCTGGGAGACCCTGTAACACAGCCCAGTCCTGCAGCCTGTAGCAGAGACAAGGTGTCGATATGCTGCTCTGTCTTCTGCTCTACTCCACGGCTGGGAGACCCTGTAACACAGCCCTATCCTGCAGCCTGTAGCAGAGACAAGGGGTCGATATGCTGCTCTGTCTTCTGCTCTACCCCACGGCTGGGAGACCCTGTAACACAGCCCTATCCTGCAGCCTGTAGCAGAGACAAGGTGTCGATATGCTGCTCTGTCTTCTGCTCTACCCCACGGCTGGGAGACCCTGTAACACAGCCCTATCCTGCAACCCGTAGCAGAGACAAGGTGTTGATATGCTGCTCTGTCTTCTGCTCTACTCCACGGCTGGGAGACCCTGTAACACAGCCCTATCCTGCAGCCTGTAGCAGAGACAAGGTGTCGATATGCTGCTCTGTCTTCTGCTCTACTCCACGGCTGGGAGACCCTGTAACACACCCTATCCTGCAGCCTGTAGCAGAGACAAGGGGTCGATATGCTGCTCTGTCTTCTGCTCTATCCCACCGCTGGGAGACCCTGTAACACAGCCCTATCCTGCAGCCTGAAGCAGAGACAAGGTGTCGATATGCTGCTCTGTCTTCTGCTCTACTCCACGGCTGGGAGACCCTATAACACACCCTATCCTGCAGCCTGTAGCAGAGACAAGGGGTCGATATGCTGCTCTGTCTTCTGCTCTACGCCACGGCTGGGAGACCCTGTAACACAGCCCTATCCTGCAGCCTGCAGCAGAGACAAGGTGTCAATATGCTGCTCTGTCTTCTGCTCTACCCCACGGCTGGGAGACCCTGTAACACAGCCCTATCCTGCAGCCTGCAGCAGAGACAAGGTGTCAATATGCTGCTCTGTCTTCTGCTCTACCCCACGGCTGGGAGACCCTGTAACACAGCCCTATCCTGCAGCCTGCAGCAGAGACAAGGTGTCGATATTCTGCTCTGTCTTCTGCTCTACCCCACGGCTGGGAGACCCTGTAACACAGCCCTATCCTGCAGCCTGTGGCAGAGACAAGGTGTCGACATGCTGCTCTGTCTTCTGCTCTACCCCACGGCTGGGAGACCCTGTAACACAGCCCTAACCTGCAGCCTGTAGCAGAGACAAGGTGTCGATATGCTGCTCTGGCTTCTGTTCTTTCCCCTTTTTGTTCTTCTCTTACCCCTTTTTGTGCCCTGTGATGCTGCAGGAGGGATCCTGTTACTAGAAGGGAGTTGATCAGGTGGCCAGTTAGGCCCATATCTTGGGGTTAGAACGAGCAAGTGATGGGATGGAGAAAGTGGAGGGAACAGGAAGATCAGTGCTGGATTCTGGCCATGGAAGAAGGACGTAGGAGCCCTCGATTCCCTGCAAGGTGAAGGGAGGTTGAGACCTGGCAACAGAGAAGGTCGCTAGATTAAAAGGGGCCACTGGGGAAAGACAGCATGGGACATATCAATCTTTTGGGAACCTGACAGGTACTTGTGACCAGCGCAGACCACTGTTGCAAACAGGATAGGGGGCTTGATGACCTCTTGTCTGAGCTAATATGGACATTTCGTATGATCCTATGTCCAACATAAGACTGCACTGCTTATGTACATTAGTGTGCTGTACCAAAAGAAGACGAGCATAAAGAGAAGCAGGAACCCTATGCGGACCATGCCTGTATTGGGGGAGGGGGGGGGGGTTGGAAACACTGGCATTAGGTGCTTAAGGTTTTTTTTTTTAATGTTATTTATCTATTTATTTAGGTGTTGGTAGTTCTTTTTAAAGAAAGACTGTGCAGTGGACCTGCTTTATGAATACCCTCTGATTCCGCTGCTGGTACGATGACCCTCTTCGCTCAGTACTGGCCCAGGCAGCCATGATTTCCCCTGCTGCTTCTACTCTCTTGGTGGGAGCCTCTGCAACTGGGCTGTGCACCAGACATCATCTCTCAGGAGTGCAGGGCCTTGCTGCACCCCAACATCCACTCCCTGGATCTCATGGTATGGATGTTGAGCGGGTAGTTCTCTCGGAGCTCAATTTGCCCAAGAATGTCATAGAAGTCCTACTGGGCTCCTCAAGGATTCCACGCAAAGATCCTCTACGTTTAAATAGTGGAGGTTCTCCTCCTGGTGCACTGACAGGGTTCTGGATCCCTTCTCCTGTGCTGTCAACAGTTTGCTGGAGTACCTCCTGCATCTTTCAGACTTGGGTTTCAAGTCCAATTCTGTCAGTGTCCATCTGAGCATGACTGGGGCCTACCATTGCGGCTCGGAGGGGAAGGCAATCTCTGCTCAGCGCATGGTGGTTCGCTTCATGTGGGGCTTGCTCCACTCTAAGCCTCTGTTCAAGCCCCTTGCAGTGACATGGTATCTCTTGTAGTGCTTGTCCACAGAGAAAGCATAGTTACGCCCCTGTAGCACGTGTTCTTCGTGCACGTCAGGAAGAAGATCTCACAACTCTCCCATCTCCTCCAGGAGTTGCTTTTTGGCTGCTGCTAGAATATTATACTGGAGAAGATGGTACCGTGGCAGGTGGAAAGACAGGCACGCATGCCCGGTGGAGCCTTCCAGAAGCTTCCAATGGAAACAGGGGAGCGTTCCTGTGCAGGGCTCCATCGGAGATGCCACCCATATGTGAGAACTTATTCCTGCTGTCTATGGAGAACACCTGCTACAGGTGAGTAACTGTGCTTTACTCCTGAGATGAGAGATTCATCTGTCCAAGAAGATGTTTCAGTGCAAGGAAAAGATAAATGGAAACCCAGAAATCCTTCAGAAATGTCTACATTACTTTATCTTTTACTAGTTGCTACTTGGAGTGGAGGAGTGGCCTAGTGGTTAGGGCAGCAGCCCAGAACCAGAAAAACCAGGGTTTAAATCTCCCCGGCACTCCTTGTGACCTTGGGCAAGCCATTTAACCTTTATTATTTATTTATTACAATTTATTATATACCGCACTATTTCGTATCAGCGCAGTTTACGTAAAACAAAATGACCATAACAAACTGTTTGGCTTCACATAGAACAGGAGTAACAACTTGGATAACACGTTTGGCTTTACAGAGAACAGGAGTAACAACTTGGATAACAAGGGGGATACAAACTGAACTAATTAAATATTAAATAACCTTCCATTGCATCAGGTAGAAACTTAGATAGTGAGCCCTTTGGGGACCGGGAATTACATACTGTACCTGAATGTAGCTTGCCTTGATCTCCCCCTGGAAAGGCGCAAGCTAAATAAATACTTTTCTCATGATTCTGCCAACAGGAGAACGACACACAGAACTTCTACTCCCCTTGATGTAGAATCAGATAATACTCGACTTCCTAAAATTTAGGTAATTTCCCATCCCTGCATTTCCTCTCCTCCCACAACAGGAAGAACACACTTCTTACATAGAATACTGGGGGGCATTTTCAGTGACAGTGGCCCCAATACCAAAGCCATCGTCACTTTAAATTAAACCCTTTGTGCTAGTTTCTGAGACCATAACTATTTAACTTCCTACAACCCGACTTTTCCAAATAAATTACGCTTTTACAGCTTCCCGGAGCCTTTTCTAAATCACCTTCTGTCTCTTTCCCCCCGAGTCTGTCAGTTATTTTTCACCATATAACAAAATATCCCCACGGAGCCAAAACATCAAAAGCTGGAACTCCAAACGGCACAAAAAGGGCAATGAATGGAAAAAGAAAAATAATAAATATAAATAAATAAAATATAAATAAATAAAAATAATAAACATAAATATAAACCCCATGTGAGAGAAAAGAAAGAAAGCCAAACCAATTTGGGTTAAAATAAATTCAAATATAGAGGAAAAAAGACCTCAGCCATCCCTCCGACCAGTATCAACAGGGAGGAAGAGCCAATCGATGGACAATCATGCCACAGTAATCGAAAAGACTCAAAAGACATCAGTGGTCAAAACACCTCTATGGAGAACCCAAATTGCTGAAGCAATCAAAAAACGTCAGCAACCATAGCACAACAATGTAGCAGCTTAGCAGAATGAGATGTCAACTCTGCAGACACAAAAAGATGTTCAAAAGACTTATCTGAAGAGCAGCAGACCATCAAAGTAATGCACCATAGCAGTCAAGATCACCATCTGGAGCCCGACAGCAGGTGTTTCGCCTGACGGCTTCCTCAGGGAGCTCTGAAATGTAACATGCTGGTCACTGTAACAAGATGAACAAAAACGTGCTGGTCCTGAAAAAACAAAACAAAATCCAAAACTCTCACCTGGAAAAATAAACAGTTCCATCAAAAAAGGGAAGAAAAAAGAAGACATAAAAGGAACCGAAGGATGAGTCAAGACATCCACAACGAAGCATAGGAGAAGTGCTGCAAGCAGAGAGGACTGAAAAGTCCAGCAAACGCCGAAGACAAGTGCATTGGGCATGCGCGATTAAAAAAAGCGTGCCCAATGATGTCAGAGGAAACCCCCCGACAGAGCTGAAGGCCGATCGAGCAGCACACAAAAAAAAGATTGTGCCCTGAGATAGGGCCGTACCGAGTGTAAATCGCGCCCTGTGTGACTTGCACATCGGGCGCGTGCCCCTTAAGCCTTTGTGCCCTGTGCGGCCGCACCACTCATATTTTCTTTTCGGGAGACCGGCCTCTATAAGGAGAAATCAAAGAAAGATGTCAGCTTGACATCCAAAGCTCCTCGGTCTGTGCCGCACTTACAGGCTGTCGGCCTTCAGCATTGCATTTGCCGCATAGCTCAGCACAGCCGCGGGTTGACAGCATTTTAACCCTGTTTTCCCAAAAAAGAAATGGTCTTCAGCCTTACTTTAATTATTTTTTCCCAACACAATATCTTCAAAGCTCACTGAATTAATCTCAGTCAAGAGAATTACTGAGATTTGTTTTGTTTTTTTTTAGTTTAAGAAACCTTGTTTTTGGTTTTTCAAACCTGTTCCTATTAACCCCTTTCAAACCTGTTCCTATTAACCCCTTTTTCTTTATCGGGGTTCACTAACTTCTTCCACAGCATCTGCCTTTATTTAAGCTTTTGAATCCAAGCCACAAACCTGTCAATATATTCCTCTAAATGTTTTCAGAGTCCACCTCCGACACTCGCAAGCACAGCCTTTTACCCCAAATTAAAGTGCTGCTCCCTCAAACCTCTGCAAATGGGTTTTCACCACTATTTCATTTTCTGCCTTCGCTTTTGTCACAATGAGTTTCCCTATAAGTAATTTCTCTTCAGATAACTGCCTTTAACTCTCAAAATTATTCCTCTCACACGCTACACTTCCAGCACACCTCTTGCATCTTACACTGTTCAGCCCCGACTGCCAGATTCAAGATCTTATCACCCACATTCGTAGCTGTCAGATTAGTGCTCGTCCACTCACCAAACCTCAAATAGGTCCCCAGCACCTTCCACAGCCACCCCCAAAACTCTAAATTCCAGCTTCAAAACATTTTTCCCCTTAAGGCTGGACCAGTTCTAATTTTTCTGCACTATTTCTTTCAATTTGGACTGCGTCAGAAACAGCGACATTCCTGCCTGAATTGCAACCCTTAAAATAGATCTCTGCACCCCTCTCATTAACTACAATGTTAGTCTATGGAGCTGGGACTTGTTTTTCAATAAAACATCATTTTTAAGCATTAAAACAGACTTTTTAAAAACAAGAAACATTGGATTTATCCTTTAAGTGAAACTAAGGCTCCAGTGTGAATTCTAAGCCCCCAGGGGTTCAACGCTCCCCTCAGGAAAAACAGAGCATTCTGTGCTCTACTAGGATCCCTGAGGGTAGAAATGGGTCACGCTGGAAGGCACTCGTAGACTTGTTAGAAGAGATTAACCCTTCGCCTGCTCAAGCTGAGAGAAGCCAGGAAAAGAGAACAGGAATATGAAGCCATGCAAACAGACCCTTACCCTTCTGATCAAGAATCCATAGAATCTTGCATGGATTGCTCTTTTTCTGAGAAGGTAGTCTAAGGGCAGTTCTGAGTTTTAAAGGAAGGAAAACCAGGACTGGATTAGCTGAATAACAAGTGCTTTATTTGCTGAAAAGGTTTGGGAAAGTCAGCTGTGTTTTATCCCACACACATTCCATGATACAAAGGGCAATTTTGTGCTCATCATTATTTATCCATACTCACAGCCCCCCCTCCCCCCCCCCCATCTTAGGGCTCCCCTTGCTCTTTTCCACTTTCTCGACCTGCCAGAACTTCCAAGGACCATTGGCAATGTCCCCACCCTCCCCCCTTTCTCTTTATTCCTCTTCTTCCATTTAGATCCATTCCTCCCCCCTTCCCCCCCCCCCCCCGTCTCCTATTTGTGTCCCTTTTCTTCTTCCCCTCCCACTTCCCTTGCCTCCGTTTCCCTTGCCTCCCAGCTACCCTTATCTCCATTCCTTGCCCCCCTCCCTCTGGGCCCCCTCCATTAACCATTAGTGATGCATTCTGGTCCCACCTCCACCAACTCTGCTCCCCCGCTTATTTATTGTTACTTCCATAGGGTCTCTCACCATTTTCTCCATGTTTCCCCGTGCCACCTTATCTCTATGATTAACTAGATTTATCCTATAAGCTGCCCTTTTCCCCCCTCACTATCTACCTGCCCTCTTCCACCCCTTCATCAATTCAAATGACCTACCTATTCCCCACTCCCAACCTCTACTCTCCCCTCCTCTCCAAAGATCAACAACAGATACAATGCAACAAACATAAAACACTCCAAACATTAAAAATACTTCTTAACATATGTAGTAATATTAACAGCCACCACAGCCTTAGCACACTGCCAGAAGGGAAAGTACCGCAAAGAAAATAGAGCAGGAACAAAATTGTTTCTTCCTCACAGGGCCGGCCCGTCCATTGAGCAAGAATGTTTTTTGCACAGGGCCCTGCGTTTCAGGGGGCCCCACGCAAAGAACATTCTACATTTTTTAAAAATTAAATTAAAAAAAAAAAGCTGGCAGCTGCTGCTGCCGCCGTGGCAGCGGCAGAATTGAGTGTCCCGTGGGGCCCCCTCTGCCCGGCTGAGCTCTCCCTGCCCGGCCGAGCCCCTGTGCGATGGCTTTCAGATCCGCGAAGGGAGAGTGTCTCCCTCGCGTCTCTGTTAAGCCCGCCAGCTTTTATTTTTTTTTTAAATTTTCCCATTTCCCGATGTGGGGGGGTTAGGACTGGAAATGTGCTGTGGGCTGATGGGGCCTGTCTGGAAATGGGGTGATGGGGGGTTAGGACTGGTAATGGGCTATGGGGGGGGGCTAGGACTGGAAATGGGCTGATGGGGAGGGGTTAGGACTTGAGGCGGGCTGATGGGTTTAGGACTGGTAATGGGCTGTGGGCTGATGGGGGGGGGGGTTAGGACTGGCAAAGGGCTATGGGGGGCTGACTCGAAATGGGCTGATGGGGTTAGGACTGGAAATGGGCTGATGGGGGGTTAGGACTGGTAATGGGTTATAGGGGGGCTTAAACTGAAAATGGGGTGATGGGGGTTAGGACTGGAAGTGGGTTGATGGGGGTTAGGAATGGTAATGGGTTGGGGGGTTGCTAGGACTTGAAATGGGCTGAGTGGAAGGGGGGGCTTGAACTGCAAATAGCTGATGGGGAGGGGGCTTGGAATGGAAATGGGCTGTGAGGGAAGGGAGCTAGGACTGGAAATGGGCTGATGGAGCAGCTAGGATAGCACTGGAAATGGGGGGAGCTAAGATTGGAAATAGGCTGTGGTGGGGGGCTTGGATTGAAATGGACTCATGGAGGGTCTAGAACTGTAAGTGGGCTCATGGGGGGAGGGCTTGGACTGGAATTGGGCTGAGTGGAGGGGAGCTAGGATTTGACATGGGCTGATGGTGGGGCTAGGAAATGACTAGAAATGGGCTGATGGGGGGCTAGGATTGGAAATGAGCTGATGAAGGGACTCAGACTGGAAATGGATGGGGGAGCTAGGACCGGAAATGGGTTGATGGGGGTAGGACTGGAAATGGGCTGATGCAGGGACTAGAAGGGAATGGATGCTGGGTGAGACTGGAACTAGAAGGGAGCTGATGTTGGGGGAGGATTAGAATGGGATGGGGCTGGGAGAGTAAAATGGAGAGGGAAAAAATATTTTCTGTGGGAGGGATGAAAAATCTACAATTGGCCGTGTATTGGGAGAGTAAGTGGGGATTGAGGATGGAGGGGTAAAATTTGAGTGGATGAAATAGGAATGAGGAAAGAGCAAAAGGAGAAAGATTAGTATGTTAAAGCAGATGTAGAGAGAGATAATGGAAAAAAAACTAGAAGAAAGAAGAAAGGACAAATGGACAGCAGACGATGGAGAGTTAGCAGAAAGCATGAAGAAACCAGAAGAAAGTGGCTGGAGCAATTGCAACTGAAAAAAAATGCACAAAAGGTAGAAAGATATCTCTTTATTTTGAATTTATTAACTGGAATATGAAAGCTCTGGGAAATGTGCATCATTAACGTCTGCGCTTTATTTGGTACAAGAGGAAATTAATTTATAGTTTTATTTCTACAGTGTTGTTGTATATTCCAAGTTTGGCTTTTGGGGTTCCCAGTTTAATTATTGCCTTCCTGTTTCTAAATTGTGATTCCTTGTTTGGTGATGGTCTATGTTCTGCATGTGTAACTGAGCTGAGGTATTCTGTTTATGTAATTCCTATTTGACATTGCCACTTGTTCTGTTTCCCCAGTAGGTCATGTATTGTTATTCTCTGAAATGTATTGGTTTAATATTTGCAGTGTTGCCTTTTGATAGGTAGGGTATGGTGCTTTGTGAGTCCTGGTAGTGCTGTTAGGATACGGCGGGTTTGCTATGGGCTCTAAATGGGCAGTGTTTGTAGTAGTTCCTAATGTGCCTGGTGGTTGGCACTGGATTATAGTAATGTAGAAATCTTTTAGTCTTTCTTTATCCAGACACTCATTAAAAGATGTTTACTAAAAGTTAGTGTATGGTAACATTATGCAAATATTTATGCAAATAAGGCCACTTATGCAAATGAGGCCCCGCACCGAGTCTCCGCACATGGCCCCGCACCCCCCTTGGGCCGCCCCTGCTTCCTCATGCCCATATTCTTCATTCTCTTCCCATCTCCATATCCCTCGTCCTTTGTTCTGGACTCTGGTTATACATAGTTTTTATCTGGGCTCATTATATTTAGTCCCTTTCTCTCTCATTATCTCCTCCGGCCTTGCTCCGTAAACATCCTGGAGAAATGCTGCCCCCTGCAATTGTGATCTAACCAGCACGTATTATATATGCTTTCAACACAAAGTTACCACGCACAGTGCAAGTCTACTCATTCAGTTCCACTCCTCTCTCTCCGATGCCCAGTTCAATAGGCTCCGTCTCATTACATTTATAATCCAGTTCACTTAAGAGTGCACCATCTGCTTCCTGCCACTGACCAGTATCTCATCCGTCAGCCAAGCTTGCCAGAAAGGACTGTGCCGCTTCAGTGGTGTTAAAGATGTGCTGCTTGCCTTGTTGTTCCACCTTTAATCTTGCAGATTACGTAACAGCAAACCACATGCCCCTATTTATGAGTGTGGTGCACACTCCAGCAAATTCTTTCCTTCGCTGGCTAACCTGTGTCAAATAGTCTTGAAATATCAATATTTTCTGTGGCCCCGAAGTCTGATTCCTCTTTGTCTAGATGTTTTCAACACTGCTTCTTTTTGAACAAAGTTCAGAAATCTCACAATCACCAAACGTGGCCGGCCCGTCCTTATGTTTTCTGCCCCAGCCTGTGCGCTCTTTCGATAACCAGTGGGCCCACACTTGCCTCTAGGGGAAACGGAGAGACCAGCCACGTTTCCAGATATCCACGTAATTCGCTATCCTTGACTGACTCCGATATCCCCACGATTCGCAAGTTTTTTCGTCTCCCTCGGTTTTCCAGGTCATCGATCTTGTCTGCGTAGCTTTTTATTTTCTCCTCCATCTCTTTATTGTCTGGGCTGCTTTTGCTGAGCTTCCTCCACCCGCTGTTCCACCTGCGTCACTCGCGGTCCAATTTCTGCCACCGCCTGCCCCACTTGAGACAGCAGCTCCGATAACACCTGGAATCGCCCCTCTAGAGCCACCACCAATGCACTGGTTACCTCTTCCACTGCCCCAGCCAGTTGGTTATTTATTGGGCTAGCCTGAGCAGAAGACGCCATCTTGTTTTCCAAACCGCGGGGCTTCTCCTTCCGCCCCGTTTTCATTGCCATTTGTTTTCATGGTGTTTGCGCTCTCTTCGTCATTCTCCCTCCAACACTCCCCTGCTTCTCCATGCTCACGGTCAGCTTGTTCCGGCAGAGTTCTACCGTTTAAACTCTGTTTTTGCGGTGGCATACTCCAGAGCTTGGCAATCTGCTGCTGCCTAGCTCCCTGCATCACGTGGTCCCTCTAAATCTCTTTAAAATGTGTCCAAAATGTGCTGCTGCAAGTCCCTGTGTGTAGTTAATTGGGGAGGTTCCCTACGAAGCAAGACCGCTGGGTTGCATTCAGAGACAAATTACCAGCAGAAAGCAAGAGGTACTAATGCCACTGTACAAGTCGCTGGTGAGGCCTCACTTGGAATACTGGGTTCAGTTTTGGAGACCGTATCTTGCAAAGGATATAAAAAGGCTGGAAGTGGTTCAGACGAAGGCGACCAAAATAATTTGTAGCCTGCATCACAAAACATATTTGAGAAGAGACTTGAAGAACTAATTATGTCTTTGACGCAGGCATTGAGGACTTCAGGCACGGTATTCTTTTCTAAGCAACATCGCTACTATAAAACAACACTATTAAGAACATAATAAGTCCAGCATCTCCCTCCCCCCCCCCCACTCCTCTGCTAATCCAGTATCTCCCCTCTGTCTCTTAACCTCCTCTCCTAGTCTAGCATCTTTCTATGTCCTCTGCCTCCCCCCCCCCCCCAAGATACAGCTAGAGTAAGAGGAGCACTTCCCAGACCCTCCTCCTTCCCCAGTACTCCAACATTTCTCCTTCCTTATGCCCTCCCCCCCCCCCCCCCATCTCCCACTGTCATACTTGCCGTGCCCGGGATCACATCCCCTCGTGTCTCCCTCCCTCAGTCGTCCTCCCAAACCACTGCTGCAAGTAAATTCTATGGCCTAAAACACTATCCCCCCTCCCCAACTACACACTGGCAGCCAAAACCTTAAAACCTTAAACACCCTCCTAAGAACAGTTTGCACTGTCAAAGTCAAGAGCCGTCAGAACGGGGCTGGGGAACTCGTTCAAGAACAATAACCATTTATGAGCAAAAGTGTCGCCAAAAACTACCTGCTAAATCAATCACTGGCACAATCCTCTTAGTTATATATTCATCCTAAATAATACTTAGTACACCAATATTACCAATCAATATATCTTATAACACAAGACAGCGCTGATTATATCACAGCTAGTCATCCACCACATACAATACATGACAGGCTCCCGAAGTATCAACAATATGGCAACAGAGTAACAATGACATTCAAACAATAGAATACATATCACAATGTTGCAAATACAAACACTGTTACCACAAAGCCTTATTGTGCAACTAACCAAGGCACGTCCACCCTGCACACAGTATAAAGATTCTTCTCATAGCAGGGCAGCGTCTCTCTTGTGCACTCGCTGCTGAAACACGGATTTTGCAAGTACTTAGCTGTAGATCAGTCAGTCTGATTCCACTGTAAAACAGGCAAAGTCCTGTAGTCGGCTGCACAGTGTTTCAAAGCAGCTTACACTCCTTTATAGTCAAGGGCTGGACACCTTCCTTCTCCCGACCTGCCCACAGGTTTCGAGATATTGCTTCAGCATAACATCGGAATTCCTTCCAGAATTAAAGGTTGTTTTTAAAGAGAGAATGAAACTATGCTGTTAATGGTAATTAATAATATTAATGTTAACAGAGCATCAGTATGGAAGAGAAATTAAACCAGGGATGGGAAGGAGCACTTTAAAATTCCTGCTTGGGAGGTCACGTGAGGGCATGTGCAAGGACTTTTATCTGCATTTTTTCCCCATAAAATTGGTTGGGCTTGTGACTGAGGAACATCTGAAGACTTGCCACAGCTGGCTCTATCGGTGGGTTCAAGCAATGTTTCCCAAACGCAGATAGTCTGGGCTCAGCCCCCTAAGAATTGTCTCGAGAGGTAGCAAAAATACTGGAGCCAAAGTTCGACCAAGTGCTAAAAAAGCTGGAAAACATGGGAGAGGCGATGGCGGAGATTGGGAGGAAGATTGAGGAAGTGAAGCATACCAGTTTTAAAATGCCTGCAGTACACAAAATGCCCTCAGGATGGTGCTGTTACTCCTGAGGTGAGAGATTCGTGTGTCTAGTAAGATGTTTCAATGTAAGGAAAAGTCAAAGAGAAACTCAGGACATTGCTACACCTCTGACTACTTTACCCATGATTCTGCCAACAGAAAATGACACACAGACCTTCTACTCCCTTTGCTGTAGACTCAGAAAATTCTCTAGCTTCTAAAATGTAGATAGTTTTTCCATCACTGCACCGGAAGAACACACCTCTTATATAGAACATTGGGGGGCATTTTCAGTCAAGCGGCCGGCACTGCCAAAGCATCATCATCACTTTAAATTAAACCCGGATATCCAATGCCAGTGCAGAACTAGTGACCGACCCTGAATATCCAGTTTCATTAAAGTGATACTTTGCAATCCAGTTAGCAGAAATATTCAGACAACATCCGAACTGCAAACCCACCTAACGTTAGGACACCCTTTCACCTGCAGTTTAGCTTTTGGTTAGCAGCTGAACACTGCCTCTTACTGGCCACCCCTGGAACATGCCGGCATTAACCTAGTGTGCAGCAGAAGCCAATAGAATGCTAGGAATCATAAGAAAAGACAAGGAGAATAAAACAAAGGATGACATCATAATGCCTCTGTATCATTCTATGGTGCAACTGCACCTTGAATATTGTGTGCAATTCTGGTCGCCATATCTTCAAAAGGATATAGCGGAATTAGAAAAGGTACAGAGAAGAGCCACAAAAATAGTAAAGGGGATGGAAGGATACCCTTTTGAGGAGATGTTTAAAAGGTTAGGGCTCGTCAACCTGGAAAAGAGACCGCCTAAGGGAGAACTTCCCCAGTACTTTTTTTGAGACTTTAAATCTTTTTTTTTTTTTCAATTTTCAATTTTTATTGAAAACTAAAAGAGGACACAACATCGGCAAAACATGTCCATCTTCTCCCCTCTCTCACCCCTGTGTCCAGCATCTCCTTCTCACTTTATTACAACATGTCCAGCATCTCCCCTCTGTCTCCCTCTGGTCCACCCCTCTCCCCAACTCCAGCATTTTCCCATATTGTCCCCTAAGCCCCTGGCCAACATCACCCCTCCTTCTCCGCTTCTTGCTTCTCCCTCTGCCCCTTTCCATGTCCAGTATCTTTGTTTATCTCCCGAGCCCCCCACCCCACTGCCTCCCTATTCCCTCCCCCCCCCAGCACCTAGCAGTTCCCTTCTGAATCACTGTGCCCATCCATGTTCAGCTCCCAATGCCCCTTCATGTCCACCCCTTGTATGTACTAGGGGCAGAGGCTGCCCATGGATCAGCATGTTCCACAGACAGAGAGGCTTTGCGCAGTCCCTGCCCGCTGGACATGCTGCTCCCACAGGCAAGTTCTGATCTCTGAGCCACAATCGCTGCTGCCTTCCACACGCTTCTGTGCAAGCCATGACTGCGGACCTAAGAAATAGAGCCTGCTCACAGGAGTCAATGTCAGAAGGATGTCTGCCACTACTCCTCACTTAGGATGACCTGCGGAGCATCAGCAGCCTAGTAGAGAGCCTTCCCATGGCACACGCTGCTCCCATGGGCAGAAGACTGTGAGTAGCTGTTGTGGCCTCTCACAGCCTTCTGCCACAGAAACAGTATGTCTTGTGGGATGCCTCTCCACTAAGCCCCTGGTGGTCTACAGGGAATCCTGAATGGAGAGTGGGGACAGGCAGCTAGCGAAAGCATGCTCCTGAAATCAGCACCTCCCTGCCACACTTACCCAGCTTACTGGGTAGTGCCGGCCCTGGTCCAGCAATTGTCTTCTTACCCCCCAGCATTTGTCTTCCTGCCCTCCCTCCATTGTCCAAAATTATTTAAATAACACCACTCTAAATAATTAAACCCCAAAACCAAAACTAGAGTGTAAATAAAAAACTTCAGCTCCTATTTTTTTGTCGGAAGATTAGCCTTGAGGGAAATCCCTCTTGTGGCACGCCTTCCTTTTTAATCAATAATGGTTCATATTAACATAGTAAATGATGGCAGATAAAGACCAGTATGGTCCATCTAGTCTGCCCAGCAAGATGGCAAGAGTAGGTGCATCTGCTGCTCTGTGCAGGCCACCCCTCCCCATATTTTTGTTTAGGGGTAAACCCACCACTCCATGTAGGACACCCCTATTTGTTGAGAAGTTAGATGGTTCAGAAGTTAGTTGGTTCAGTTTATTTTGTTTTTATCCTGTTGCCATAAAGGGATCCACTGTGTTTGTCCCATGCCGTTTTGAATTCCATCACCGTGTTTGCCCCCACCACTTCCATCGGGAGGGCATTCCAAGCATCCACCACCCTTTCAGTGAAAAAGTATTTCCTGACATTGCCTTTCAATTTGCCACCTTTCAGCTTTATGTTATGCCCTCTAGTTTTACAGCTTCCCCGTCTCTGGAAGAGGTTTGTTTGTTCATCATTTCTCTTTAAGTATTTAAAGGTCTGAATCATATCTCCCCTGTCCTTCCTCTCCTCCAAAGTGTATATATTTAGGTCTTCAAGTCTCTTCTCATAAGGCTTCTGACGCAGGATCCAAATCATTGTGGTCGCCTTCCTCTGAACAGTTTCCAGTCTTTTTACATCTTTTGCAAGATACGGTCTCCAAAACTGAACACAGTATTCGAAGTGAGGCCTCACCAGTGACTTTTACAGTGGCATTAGTACCTCTTCCTTTCTGCTAGTAATTCCTCTTCGTATGCAGCCCAACATCCTCCTGGCTTTTGCCACCGCCTTGTCGCACTGTTTTGCCACTTTGAGATCACGCCCTTAGAACCAAATCACCATAAGAAAAAGCACATTAACAAGTGCCCCTTCATACCTATTATATATCAAAAATGTATTAAATCACAGCATTCTTGTAGAGGAACTGGAAAACCATACTGCCGGCCATGGCCTGGATATATATGAAACTGCAGAGCTTGACCCCCTAATCCACTTATTTCATGGTGACTGCCTCCATTTTCCAGCATTTGTCATCCTTCCCCCTTTCCTGTTGTCCAGCATTTGACTTCCTGATGGTGTTAGTCACACAGAGGGTGGAGAGAGGGCGGAGAGAAGGGATCAATGGGAGAGACCCCTGCTACACTAACGCCGGGATCTTAAGACCAGAACATTACCATGAGTGAAAACCTGGCATTAGAGGCACATTTGCAGGAGAGAGAAACCATTTCAGTCAGCAATGTACAGCAAAGGCAGGGCGACCCAGAAAAGTGAGAGTAGTGCTACATGTGCAGCAACAGACGAGTGCCCATGTATGAAAGGGCACTATGGTGATGCTGTGAATGGGGTACAGGGGACTGCAGGCGGGACATGCAGTGGGGCAGCTGGGGCACAGGGTGGACTAGGCAGATGCCTAGGTGGCATATAGGAATGCAGAAACGGAATATCAGTAAGACAGCAACTGACCAAGGTCACACATGCCCACGAGTGCGTGTTCCAGAGTGTCCCAGGAGACACGACCCAGCAGGTACCCCAAAGGACACATAACATTGGCAGGCGGTGCCGGGGGAAGCATGGATGACTATGTAGGTACCCCTACCCCAGACCCCACACCATAGGCAGCTGCCTACCGGCACACTGGATAGCCTGGGTCTGCGCACCACCAGCACCACCAGCAGAAGGGCATGTCAGCATGGTGGTAGAGGGGTGCTGGCGGTGGAGGGGGCAGTGGCATCTGCCCACAGCAGATCAAGGCCAAGCTCTTTTTAGGTCGGTGGCATGCAGTGCAACAGACAAGGTCTGTCTGAACAACAGTCATGGTATCCCCAGGGAATGACATCTCTCTGTGGCAACAATTTGGTGCAGTATACACAGCCAGTGTGTTCAGGGGCAGAAGGTCACAGCTTCAAGTCCCAGCTGTGGCTCCTGCAGACCATGCACCTTTTATTTTACCCTACAGAGCACATACACCATAAACATGTGCACTCCCTAGAGCAGTGATGGCTAACCTTTTTGAGCCCGAGTGCCCAAACTGCCGCACAAAACCAAAGAATTTCCTCAAAGTGCCAGCACGTCATTTGCATAAGTGGTCTTATTTGCATAAATATTTGCATAATGTTACCATACACTAACTTTTAGTAAACATGTCTCTTAATGAGTGTTTGGATAAAGAAAGACTAAAAGATTTCTACATTACTATAATCCAGTGCCAACCGCCAGGCACATTAGGAACTACTACAAACGCTGCCCATTTAGAACCCATAGCAAACCCGCCGTATCCTGACAGCATTACCAGGACTCACAAAGCACCATACCCTACCTATCAAAAGGCAACACTGCAAATATTAAACCAATACATTTCAGAGAATACTGGGGAAAGAGAACAAGTGGCAACGTCAAATAGGAATTTCCTCTTGTACCAAACAAAGCGCAGATGTTAATGATGCACATTTCCCAAAGCTGACATATTCCAGTTAATAAATTCAAAATAAAGAGATATCTTTCTACCTTTTGTGCATTTTTTTTTCAGTTGCAATTGGTCCAGCCACTTTCTTCTGGTTTCTTCATGTTTTCTGCTAACTCTCCATCGTCTGCTGTCCATTTGTCCTTTCTTCTCTCTTCTAGTTTTTTTTTCCATTCTCTCTCTCTCTACATCTGCTTTAACATACTAATCTTTCTCCTTTTGCTCTTTCCTCATTCCTATTTCATCCACACAAATTTTACCCCTCCATCCTCAATCCCCAATTACTCTCCCAATACCTGGCCAATTGTAGATTTTTCATCCCTCCTACACAAAATATTTTTCCCCTCTCCATTTTACTCTCCCAGCCCCATCCCATTCTAATCCTCCCCCAACATCAGCTCCCTTCTAGTTCCAGTCTCACCCAGCATCCATTCCCTTCTAGTCCCTGCATCAGCCCATTTCCAGTCCAAGTCCCTTCATCAGCTCATTTTCAATCCTAGCCCCCCCATCAGCCCATTTCTACTCATTTCCTAGCCCCACCATCAGCCCATGTCAAATCATAGCTCCCCTCCACTCAGCCCAATTCCAGTCCAAGCCCCCCCATGAGCCTACTTCCAGTTCTAGCCCCTCCCTGAGTCCATTTCCCTTCCCGCCCCCCCCACCGCCCATTTCCACTCTTAGCTCCCCCCAACAGCCCATTTCCAGTCCTATCCTAGCTGTTCCATCAGCCCATTTCCAGTCCTAGCTCCCTTCCCTCACAGCCCATTTCCATTCCAAGCCCCCTCCCCATCAGCTATTTGCAGTTCAAGCCTCCCCTTCCACTCAGCCCATTTCCAGTCCTAGCAACACCCCAACCCATTACCAGTCCTAGCCCCCCGTCAATCAACTTCCAGTCCTAACCCCCATCACCCCATTTTCAGTTTAAGCCCCCCCTATAACCCTTTACCAGTCCTAACCCCCCATCAGCCCATTTCCAGTCAGCCCCCCATAGCCCATTGCCAGTCCTAAACCCCCCCCATCAGCCCACAGCCCATTACCAGTCCTAACCACATCAGCCCACCTCAAGTCCTAACCCCTCCCCATCAGCCCATTTCCTGTCCTAGCCCCCCCTTAAACCATTATCAGTCCTACCCCCCGATCCGCCCACTTCAAGTCTTAACCCCCCCATAGCCCATTACCAGTCCTAACCCCCCCATCAGCCCACTACCAGTCTTAACCCCCCCCATAGTCCATTACCAGTCCTAACCCCCCCATCACCCCATTTCCAGACAGCCCTCATCAGCTCATAGCCCATTGCCAGCCCTCAGCCCCCCAATAGCCCATTGCCAGCCCTCACCCCCCCATAGCCCATTGCCAGCCCTCATCAGCCCACAGCCCATTGCTAGTCTTAACCCCCCCCATAGCCCACTGCCAGTCTTAACCCCCCCATAGCCCACTGCGTCTTAACCCCCCCAGCCCACTGCCAGTCTTAACCCCCCTCCCTAGCCCATTGCCAGTCTCAACCCCCCTCCCTCCCTCCCTCCCTAGCCCATTGCCAGTCTCAACCTCCCTCCCTCCCTAGCCCATTGCCAGTCTTAACCTCCCTCCCTCCCTCCCTAGCCCATTGCCAGTCTCAACCCCCTCCCTCCCTCCCTAGCCCCTTGCCAGTGTCAACCCCCCTCCCTCCCTCAGACCCCCCCCCACTGACTGACACTACTACCCTCCCTCCCAAGCCCATTGCCAGTCTCAACCCCCTCCCTCCCTCCCTCCCTAGCCCATTGCCACTCTCAACCCCCCTCCCTCCCTAGCCCATTGCCAGTCTTAACCTCCCTCCCTCCCTCCCTAGCCCATTGCCAGTCTTAACCTCTCTCCCTCCCTAGCCCATTGCCAGTCTTAACCCCCCTCCCTCCCTCCCTAGCCCATTGCCAGTCTTAACCCCCCTCCCTCCCTCCCTAGCCCATTGCCAGTCTTATCCCCCCTCCCTCCCTAGCCCTTTGCCAGTCCTACCCGCCCCCCCTCGGCTCATGGCAATTTAAAAAAAAAAAAAGCTGGCCGCGCGGCATGAAGTGTCCCGCGGGGCTCCCTCTGCCCGGTGGGACTCTCCCGGCGTGGCTCAGCCCCTCTCTGCCGGCTTGCAGAGACGCGAAGGGAGAGAGAGTCTCCCTCGCGTCTGTTAAGCCCGCAGGGGCAGATGGGAAATTTCCCATCAGCCCCTGCGGGCTTAACAGAGACGCGAGGGAGACTCTCTCCTCGCGTCTCTGTTAAGCCCGCAGGGGCAGATGGGAAATTTCCCATCTGCCCCTGCGGGCTTAACAGACGCGAGGGAGACTCTCCCTTCGCGTCTCTGCAAGCCGGCAGAGAGGGGCTGAACCGCGCCGGGAGAGTCCCGCCGGGCAGAGGGAGCCCCACGGGACACTCCATGCCGCCACGGCGGCAGCGGGCAGCTTTTTTTTTTTTTTAAATTTGCGACCTTCCCGCGTGCCAGCTGCAAGGCCTTCGCGTGCCACAGCTGGCACGCGTGCCATAGGTTCGCCATCGCTGCCCTAGAGCATAGGCCAACAGGGGCACAAACAGCCATACCCACAGGCTCCACTATCCAAAGCCTCATGGAGAGTCAGGCTTTGGGCACTGCAATGAGCAGCAGCTACCACTACTAGCATCTGCATACCTTAGCAATGCCGTTATAAACATGGAAACACGTTCCACATATATCAAAAGGTTGCTATGATTAATGTCAGATAACAAATCCTAAATTAAACACAATTTGTTGACAGAGATTCATCATAGCAACCTTTCTGATATATGTGGAGTGTGTTTCCTTTTTTGTTTCTGACAGTGTTTAACACCCCAGAGAGTGACCCTAACAGTATTGAGTACCTTAGCAATGCCTGCACTGTGCCCAGGAATAGTGTGGCAGCCAGGGCTGCCAACCACCTCTATCTTTGCACAATGCTGAAATAGGTGTGGTAGTGTGTGTATGTCTATCCAGTGTTTTGTGGCTGCCTACACCTTACTGAGCTCACAATGCTTATACAGTTTCCAGGTTAGCCTGCCAATGTGCAAAATGAGGAGCAAGGTATTGTGGGTATGGTACAGACAGGGTGGTCTGGGCAAGATGCATCTGCACAGGGCATAGGGCAATGGCGGAGGGAGTAGTGGCCTAGCCCTTGGGGCAAGGTACCTCAGGCTGGAAGGTTGGGGGTTCAAATCCCACTAGAGGACAGCAACCTTGGACCAGGAGGACTGGGGTTTCTAGTCCCACAGGTGCTCCTTGTGGTCTTGGGCAAGCCACTTAACCCTCCATTGCCCATGTTCCCTGTAAAATAGTTATCTCCAAGTTATAATGCCCTGTTCAATGTAATTTCAGTTGTTCAATGTAAACTACCTTGATATCATGAAAGGTGGGTATATAAGAAATGTTAAATAAAATAAATATCTGAAAGCACCATCTCCACGAAAGAACAAATAATTCTAGGAGACTTTAACCTCCCATCACTCCAAGACAAACAAGCAGAAACCTTCCTCAACGCTATGAAAGCAATGAACCTAACGCAGATCATACATGAGCCAACGCACGAAAAAGGAAGTACATTGGACCTCGTATTCCTGAATACGCAAACCACCACCTCAAGCAAGAATCCAAAAATCACACACGTACCCTGGTCCAATCACTACCTCATCAGCATATACCACAACTACCAGCACATGTACAACAAGGAAAACAAACAACACACAAGGAGATTTAAAACATTCAACAAAGAAGACTTCCTAGCTCACACCCTACCAAAACTCCAAACAAGATCCAACAATATCGATGAACTCATCAACAACTGGAACACCACAATCTCCTCAGCAGCCAGCGCAACAACGAACAATAACAAGACCAGAAACACCCCCACAAAAACCCGATGGTACACCCCCAATCTCCGGAAGCTAAAAACCAAACTCAGAAGAGCAGAAAGAAAATGGAGAAAAACCAAAAAAGAGGACGACAAAATGAACTATATGCATGAGCTAAGCATATACCACACAGAAACAGACAAAGCAAAAAAAGCCTTCCATTCAAAAATCATAAACACATCCTTAAAGAGACCATGAGAACTCTTCAATATCATCAAAAAACTAACAAAAGCACCAAACCACTCCGACCAATGTCGCGCCCCCTACTGGCCAGGTGGTAGACTAGGAGCGGGGGACGGAACCCATTTTTTTTTTTAATTGAAATTTCAATCTTTTACAAAAAGAAAAACAAAGGCAATAATAAGTAATGATACATTTAAACTAACAATTTCCTAAACAATATTAACACCCAGCCCACAACATGGAGTGTACAAAAGAAAAACAAATCAATGCTGAGAAGGAGAAGACAAAATGAATACAAACCCCTTTTTTCTAAGCAATCCCACTAATCAACCAACATTCTGCAAAAAATTTTCTAGTTGAGAGGCATCAAAAAAGATATAGGACTTAGCCTGATGCATGACAACACACTTACAAGGATATTTAAGTAGGAAAGAAGCCCCTAATGCCAAAACACGTGGTTGAAGTAAAAGAAAAGCCTTCCTTTTCAATTGCGTTGTGCGACACACATCAGGAAAGACCTGTATCTGATGCCCAAAGAACTTTTCCTGCCGATGTTTAAAATATGAACGCATAATCATCTCCTTGTCTTGCTCTAAGGAAAATGCAACTAACAGAGTAGCCCGAGTGGATATCTCTTCCACTGAGGACTCCAAATAAGCTGATAAATCTAGACTCTGAGCAGATAAACACTCCATGTCTTCTGCAGTTGCACCACCAGTTTCTGAATCTGAAACCACTTTCCCTCTAATAGCTGTAGGTAAATAATAAATTTTAGATAAAGCAATGGATTCAGGTTCAGAAACCTTTAAAACATCTTTTAAATATTTAACAAATAATATTGTTGGAGAAAGGTAGTGCGTCCGAGGAAAATTTAATAATCTTAAATTTTTAACCCTTAAGGCATTTTCAATAATTTCATCACGAGTATGTAAATGTAAGGAATCCTGAACAAAAGAAGTAACGGACCCTTGAATAGAAACAAGCTGATTATCTACTTTAGCCTTATAAGACTCAAGAGAACACAATCGATCCTGGTGATTAGACAAAGAGCTAACAGTTTCTTTCGTAAATGTAGACACTTTAGCCAACGAAGATTTCAAAGTGGTAATGTTTTTCCATCTTCTAAGTTGCCTGAGTCGTTTTTGAAACTTGAAGGAGTTGTTGTATTTCTACCTTGCTCTATCAATTTTTCCCTGCCACCTTCGGACGATTTGTCTCCTCCGGCTGACGTTTCCTTACAGGATATATGGAAGATTGTTTCTAGGACGGAACTTATTTTAAATGTCCCTTGTTTAATTACCTATGCATGTAGTTGTGAGGTTGAAATGAATTCAGCCGAAAGGATTTTCATAGGCACACAGGATTATTTATTTATTCTTCAGCCAAATGAACTTGCAGTTCAAAAATACCAAAACATAACATTGGATATTTTCTCCAGTGAAACAAGACCAAAAGAATAAAGTGCTTCTGAGGTCAGTTTGTTACAATGCCAAACAACAGTATTTCTTCATGTGAAAATAGCCAGTACTCTTCATGTGCCAAACAACAGCTTCCAGCTTGGTTAAAAACTTTACATTCTTCAAGCTATGCATAACATTGGCATCTTTACTGCAGCTATTTTTCTCTCACACACACGGCTTTTCTTAGTGGCTGAATTACAGATTCTGGCCTTCACTTTCAAACAGTCCTTTTGAAAACTCTGAGCCAAGCCTCGGAGATCAGCTACTCATTTGCATATTCTTCTCAGCACTGCCCCACTGAAGGCTAAGCTTCTAGGTTTCCTACTTTCTAAAAACCTTATAGCTTTTCAGTTTTGGGCACAAACTAGAGAGCAATCCATTTCCATATCTGAGGGCAAATCCTCTAGCACAGATTCTTCCAGGTCCATGCTTTCTACCTCAGAATCTATTTGTAAATGATTTAACTCTGTCTCAGAAGTGGCAGGCATTAACTTCTCCAAAACTCTTAACACTTTCTTTAATATAGCTTCCTCTCTCTGCTGAGAGCTATTAGAGGAATTAGGAGGTTTCTTATCTCTCAGGACGCTTTGAGAGGATTTCAAGGTGCTCACCTTACTCTGTGGAATTAAGCTCTCCTCAGACTTTACTGCCGAAGGCTCTGTTTCCATCTGCTCTCCTGGAGACAGCTCTCTGCCATTTTCATAGCTTGGCTCCTCTCCCTGGTAAGCTCTCCCTCTCAATGGATTTCTCCTGTAACTCTTACAGGTCTCCCGGGTGACTTCAATACCTCTAGAAGGCACTGCCTTTCTCACAGTTCCTGCTTTCCTTGCAGCCTCTGTTTCTCTGGCAAACTCTGCCTTTCTCATAGAAGTCTCTGCAGATGTCTCTGCTGAAGTTCCCTTTGAACACTCTTCTCGTGTTCCTGTTCCTGTCCTGCTCGCCTCCTTGTGCCTGTTCTCATCGTCCTCCTCCTTTTCTCCCCTTACTTCCTCAAACTTATATCTGTGATTTTCCCTTCCGTTTCCCAGCTCCACCCCCAGCTGTTCCTCATGAGCAGGGCTGGTTGCCATGGAGCTAGGGCGTGTCTTTCTATCACAAACTTTCTGCAGGGAGTTTTTTTCTGACTCTGAAGTTTTAACCCCTAAACTCCTGGAGCTAATTCCTTTTTCAGAGGAAAATGCCTGATTTTTCCCTCTTTGCTTCTGCTCCCCCATGGCTTCGCCACCACACCAACTACCAAACATCCCAGCTGAACTACTTGCAAGACAATACAAGCAGCTTCAACAACCACAAAATCCACAAATAGACGCAGAGATGACAACAACAAACCACCCCACCACTGGAGACAGAGACTGGAATGCATTCGAAGCAATCACTGAAGAGGAAATAGCATCAACCATCTCTCGCCTGAATACTACCTCCTCTCCTCTAGACCACTGCCCTACAGAATGGATAAAGAAAACCAAAGACGACCTAAACACACCACTAGTCCACATTGTCAATGAATCCCTCAGACAAGGACATATGCCAGATCTCCTTAAAACCTCAATCATTCGACCAACACTAAAGAAACACAACCTGGATCCCCTCGACCCCGCCTCCTACAGACCCATCGCAAGCCTCCCGTTCACCACCAAACTCATTGAAAAAGTAGTTCAGAGACAGCTCCAAGAACACCTGGACACCAACAACATACTGGACCCACAACAGCATGGCTTCCGCCCACTCCACGGAGTTGAGACCCTCATGGCGTCACTAATGAACACCCCCATCATAGGAACCCAAGCCAAACACTCTGGATATGCCATGATCTTTCTAGACATATCAGCAGCCTTTGACACCATCTCCCACAACATCCTAATAAACAGACTATAAGCAATTGGCATCAAAGATACCGTACTCCAATGGTTCTATTCATACCTAACTAATAGACATCAACTGATCCGCACAAATACATCAACCTCCCCCCCTTCCAGCAACACCAAGGAGTACCCCAAGGATCCACACTGTCAGCCATGCTCTTCAACATCTATCTGCAACCACTCTGCTCAATCATACGTGCACACAACATTCACTTCCACATCTATGCAGACAACATAATGCTCTATGCCCCAATTACAACCTCCAACCCATCAAACAAACACTTATCAGAATGCTTCACAGCAGTATCCTGCTGGCTACAAAACAACAACTTATCCATCAACATAAAGAAAACAGAAGCCCTCATAGTAACAAAGGACCAAGACTTCACACCACCATCACACCTCAACATTGGGACCACACAAATACAGATACATCCGCAGATAAGATACTTAGGTATCATCATAGACCAAGCACTCACACTGGAACAGCAAATCAAAAAAACCGCCGCAACAATATTCCACAAGGCTAAAATAGTGCAGCGCCTCAAACCTCTCCTCGAACCACAAGACTTCAGAACAGTGATGCAAGCCATGACACTCCCCCACCTGGACTACTGCAATATAATCTACCATAGACTCCCGGCCACCCATACAAACCCACTCCGGACTGCCTTAAACACCACAGCAAGAATTATCCAGACCGCAAAAAGACAAGACCACATCACTCCAATCCTGAGAGAGCTACACATACTCCCTCTAGAAGCACGAGTCAAGTACAAATCCGCCCTACTCACCCACAAAGCTCTCTACCAAACTCAAACATCCCAGATTCGCACACTACTAGCCCGACCAACCCACGACAAAAAAACCAGACAAACCACCAACAACTCCCTCACCATCCCCCATAAGAGGATGAAATGCAACCAACGAACCTGCAACAGAGCCTTTGAACTGTATGCACCATCCATCTGGAACTCTCTACCGAATCACATCAGAAACAACAAAGACCCCCTGTCCTTCAGAAAACAACTAAAAACCACACTATTCCAGGAATACCTCGGACCTGAAACAAACCACCACAAATGAGACTGTAGCTCAAATATCTATGTTTATGTCTATGTCCCAAACACTTGCTAAAATCATTAATGTCGGCCACCTGGTGACAGCCCAGTTCCTTACAATTGATTATTGTCCCCCTCCCCCTCGTTCAATGTTCCACCGCTTTGACCCGGTGAAAAGCGGGATATAAATGCAGCTAAATAAATATATAAAATAAATAAATAAATAAATGGCTGGGACATTGTAGTGCCTGACCACACATGGCATACTGTGGCCAAGCACAGACAGGGGTGGCCACAGCATGCCATGCTTGGAGGTCACTCTCACCCTGATTGAGCAGTGACCATGGCATGGCTAGGTTCCCACATAGTGTTATACAGTGGTCCTCTCAAGTGATATTTGTGAGTTTCCTTTTTTGGGGCCCAATCACTGACATACCTGCTTGGTGTTTGTGCTTACATCCCACTTCTGGATGCACGTAGTTTCTCTAGGAACATGCACTATGTACTGGCTAGCAGACTGTCTGCAGTTAGCATGTGTATGGCTGCAACACCTTGCAGGGTGCAGACTGACTGTGCCTTCTGCTGGTGAATGTAAGATTGTGGTTGGGGGTAGCTGAGTTTTTCCAGGACTACTGCCTGTCTGCCAGTACCCTAGGTGATAGGTACTGTCATGAGGCTGGTACTAATAAAGATGCAAAGTTAAGAACATAAGAACATAAGACATGCCATACTGGGTCAGACCGAGGTCCATCAAGCCCAGTATCCTGTTTCCAACAGTGGCCAATCTAGGTCATACGTACCTAGCAATATCCCCAAAAGACACAGGTTCCACAATGCTTGTACTGGGTCAAGCATTGATATCCTGGGTCCCTTTTTAATAGTGGTTTATGGACCTTTCCTCCAGGAACTTGTCCAAACCTTTTTTAAACCCAGCTATACTAACAGCCCTTACTACATCCTCCGGTAACAGATTCCAGAGTTTGATTACACGTTGAGTGAAAAAATATTTTCTCTTATTTGTCTTAAATAGTTTACCCTGTAGCTTCATTACATGTCCCCTAGTCTTTCTATATTCTGATAGCGTAAACAATTGATCCACGTTTATCCGTTCCACTCCATTCATTAATTTATAGACCTCTATCATATCTCCCCTCAGCCGTCTCTTTTGCAGGTTAAAGAGCCCTAACCTTTTTAGCCTCTCTTCATAGGAGTAGCCTTCCATCCCCTTCACCAATTTGGTGGCTCTTCTCTGTACTTTTTCTAATAACGCTATGTCCTTTTTAAGATACGGTGAACAGAATTGCACACAATATTCAAGGTGCGGTCGTACCATGGAGCGATACAGAGGCATTATAATATCCTTTGTTTTATTCTCCATCCCTTTCCTTATGATACCTAGCATTCTATTTGCTTTCTTGGCCGCTGCTGCACACTGGGCGGAAGGTTTTAACATGTTATCCACAATGACTCCTAAATCTTTTTCCTGGGTGGTGGTTTCTAATGTGGAGCCTTGCATCGTGTAACTATAGTGTGGGTTGTTCTTTCCTAGGTGCATAACTTTGCACTTGTCCACATTAAATTTCATCTGCCAATTGGATGCCCAGTCTTCCAATTTATCCAGATCCTCCTGCAGTTTTCCACAATCCTCTTGGGTATTAACAACTTTAAACAGTTTTGTGTCATCTGCAAATTTGATAACCTCACTAGTTATTCCCTTTTCCAGGTCATTTATGAATATGTCAAAAAGCAGCGGACCCAGTACAGATCCCTGGGGTACTCCACTATTCACCTTTTTCCATTGGGAATATTGGCCATTTAGCCCTACCCTCTGCTTTCTATCTTTTAACCAGTTCCCGATCCACAATAGTACACTGCCTCCTATCCCATGACTTTTTAGCTTCGCCAAAAGTCTCTGATGGGGGACCTTGTCAAAGGCTTTCTGAAAGTCCAGATACACTATATCAACCGACTCACCTTTGTCTACCTGTTTATGCACACCTTCAAAAAAACATATCAGATTAGTAAGACAAGATCTTCCTTGTCTAAAGCCATGATGGCTGTCTCCCATTAGGCCATGACTATCTACATGCTGTGTAATTTTGTTCTTTATGATGGTTTCTACCATTTTCCCTGGTACTGACATCAGGCTCACCGGTCTGTAATTTCCCGGGTCACCCCTGGAACCCTTTTTAAAAATTGGTGTTACGTTGGCAACCCTCCAATCTTCAGGTATTACAGATGATTTTAATGAAAGTTCACAGATTACCAATAGCAGGTCTGCAATCTCATATTTCAGTTCTTTCAACACTCTGGGATGTATACCATCCGGTCCAAGTGATTTGCTACTATTCAGTTTATCAAATAGTTGTAAAATATCTTCCCGGTGTAGCGATATTTCTCTCAATTCCTCTGCAGTATCACCTTTAAATACCACATCAGTCTTGGGTAACATCCCTACATCTTCCTCAGTAAAGACCGAAGCAAAGAATTCATTCAGTCTCTCTGCTATAGCCTTGTCTCCTCTTACTGCCTCTTTTACCCCTCTATCATCTAATGGTCCAATTGACTCTCTCACAGGCCTTTTGCTACAAATGTACTTGAAAAAGTCTTTATTTCGTGTTTTTGCTTCCGTAGCAAGTTTCTTCTCAAATTCCCGCTTTGCCTGCCTTATCAATGCTTTGCATTTAACTTGCCAGTGCTTGTGCTGTTTCCAGTTTTCATCATTTGGCTCTTTTTTCCATTTCCTGAAGGTTGCTTTTTTGGCAGCAACAGCCCCTCTGACCTCACCTTTAAACCATGCTGGCAGTTTTTTGGACTTTCTTCCACTTTTCTTAATGCGTGGAATACAGCTGGTCTGGGCTTCGAGGATAGTATTTTTAAATAACACCCAAGCTTGCTGTAAGTCTTTAACCTTTGGAACCGCTCCTTTTAGTTTTTTCCTAACTATATTTCTCATTCTATCATAGTCTCCCTTTTGAAAGTTAAAAGGTAGTACTGTGGATTCCTTTACTATCTGTCCTCCACTAATTAAATCAAACATGATCATACTATGATCACTATTGCCAAGTTGTCCCAACACCCTTATTTCTTGCACCAGATCCGGTGTTCCACTAAGGACTAGGTCCAGTATGGCTTCCCCTCTGGTCGGTTCATGAACCAGCTGCTCCAAGAAGCAGTCATTTATTTCATCTAGAAACTTTATCTCTTTAGCTTGTCCTGCCGTGACACTGACCCAGTCGATACCGGGGTAATTGAAATCACCCATTATTACTACTCTGTTGTGACTTCTGTTAGCTTCCTTGATTTCTTTGAGCATTTCATCATCCATTTGTTCATTTTGGCCAGGCGGTCGATAGTATACTCCCACTGCCATCAACTTCCCCTTCATAAATGGAATTTCAATCCATAGAGATTCTACAGCAAATTTTGTTCCCTGCAAAACTTTAATCCTTTCTGACTCAATGCCCTCTCTAACATAGAGCGCAACCCCTCCACCAATTTGATCAGCTCTATCATTACGATATAGTTTGTATCCAGGAATCACAGTGTCCCACTGATTATCCTCCTTCCACCATGTCTCTAAGAGTGCAATCATATCTAACCTCTCATTTAGTGCTATATATTCTAACTCTCCCATCTTATTGTTTAGACTTCTAGCATTGGCATACAAGCATTTTAGAGACTGTATTTTATTAATATTAATCTGGCTATTGGTAGGCATGGGTAATTTGGAATCTTTATGCTCTGTCTGCTCCTTACTCAAGTGCATTTGGGCTACTATACTCCCTTTTGGAACCTCACTGCTTTTGGTAGTATCCTTCAAGGATACCTTTGTCCGAACCATGCGCTCCTGGGTGACTGTCGGCTTTCCCCTATTTTCTAGTTTAAAAGCTTCTCTATCTCTTTTTTCTCACAGAGATCTAGATGTGCAATTACCTCAAAGCACAGCTAGAGGGGGCAGGAGTGTTCCTACAGAAGCTAATGAGGCTAAGAGAGTTAACCAGTTGCACCTGGAAATGAGCCCGGGAGATTCAAAGGGAAGATCCCTTTATAAATGGAAGCTTAATGCTAGCAAAGCAGAACGGAAAGCAGAACGACTAACAGCAGGAAGTGAAGGAACAAGGAGCACGGCTGAAGAAGGAAGGAGAGACCTGAGGGAAGGAATCCTCCTTGAGCAAGCCCAAAGGAACAGAATTCACAGAGGTGGAGTTCAGAGGGGCCAAGCTACGAGAGCAGCAGTTCAGAGGGAGTCTGCTGAGGAAAGCAGTCAGGCTGGAGAGTGTGCCACTCCTTGCTTAAGCAACGTTCCTGAGTCCAAAGCTGTGAGACGTATCCAGAGAACCAGAGAGCCAGGTTTGGAGGAAAGCCTGCAGCCACTGGAGTATGCTGAACAAGCTTTACCAGGTACCCGAGGGAAAAGAGTTTCTAGCAAAGCTACTTTGTCACTGAAGCATAGAGCTGAATCCATACCAGGTTTTACCAAGCTTGCAGGAAGCACAGCACTGCCCAGAAGCTACCGACAGAAAACCTGTTGTCAGAGAGACGTTCTTGGGAGAGAAGGCTCCAGAGATTCAAGCTACAGAAACTCAAGGTATGAAAGCTTTATTCCTGCTAAAGAATGCTTAACTCCTAAAAGCACTGCTAAAACAAATACTCAGTTTGTAAGAAGAAGAAAGAAACCAGAGTGGTTTCAAGAAATATCAAAAGACCTTAAAACGCAGTCTTATTGGAGGCAAGATACCAGAGACAGTCCATGTAAAGCTGTAACAGCCAGGGACAGTGTTTACTCTGAGGGGGAAAGTAATGAAGCAGAATTTATGGAAATAGAAGATATAAATGCTATTCCCATTCCTCATGAAGAAGCTATGGATTGTAGTTTGTGTATGGCTACTAGCCTAGAATCCATAGCCACCTTGTAAAAAAGAAGAAGTCTTGTTTAATTGTTTTTGCCTTGGAATGAATTGAATTCCTCCATTTAACCTTTGCCACTAATAGTGAAGATATCAACAATTAGTTTACCTGTTTATTACTGGCACCTTTACAAACAAAGGACAATTCTTTGATTTCCATTGTCTTAATGAACCCTTGCACAGAGGGGAAATAAAAGCCTTGTTTCCCTACACTCTTGGCTTAATTATTATGTGCTCACAAGGAGCTGAAATAGATAAGACCAATCTCCATTTTGGCCTTACAATACACCAAGCTCCTTGAAAATAAATACGTTGTGCAGCATGCCATTACCACCAGTGGCTACTAGGAGATGCTCTCATAACAGTACACATCTGCATTGACTGTCCTGGAGGACACCCATTCCCCCAGCAGGACTGGGGTTGATGGTCCCCTGTACTACCTCCATTGCAGAGATGTAGAGTGTGGTTCTGTTGGTGGCAGATCCTGTCCTCCACCCTGACTCAGAAAAGGTAGGTTGGGTGGTGCTACATAAGCCACATGTGGATCCAGACATCACCCTGGTCTTATAACAAGTGACCATGGCAAACACACCGGATATGCACTATTCTGTGTACATCATAGTCCACAAGGGTTAGACATGACTGGGGAATACAGATGGACATAGGTATATCCTAGGCATGTCTGCAAGGACTACCTGTCACACACTAACACTGATGGGGACCAACAGCACAGCCTATCTCAACCAAACCGGGTGCTGCGGACCTGGTGCTGGGCGCCCCACCTCACCCTCGGGGTGAGCACAGGAACCGCACAATGTCACGGTCTGTAGCTACTCTGTGCCAGTAACACACACGCTCAGTTTCCCTTACCAGGCTGCGGTGCTGTAGAGGCGCATACACCATCTTGTAATCAGATGTAGACTGCTGTTCTGCATGTGCATTGCATCATGGGTACTGGTGGGTTTACCCTATCCTGGTAACCACAGCAGACATTTCTTGCTGTGACATACAGTCTTTCTGACATTAATGCATGGCTGCGTGGATGGTGTCATCGAGAGCATTTGGGTTTCCTAGACCATGGGATGATGTTTCAAGGGTTGCAGAGCAGAGATGGCAACCATCTGTCCAAGAAAGGTCAACGCGTCTTCGGTAGTAGACTGGCTAATCTACTGAAGAGGGCTTCAAACTAGATTCATTGGGGATGGGTGAAGAAAGCCCCCAGGTAGGTGAAAGCCCCCAGGTAGGTGATACATTAAATACCTTTATGGAAATGGGTAACAGGGGTAACATATGGAAAGCAGTGTGTATAAATGCCTGTAACATGGGAAATAAGATCCCTGATGTTGAAGCTTTGGTGGGAGTGGCTGACTTGGATTTAGTGGCAGTTACAGAAACATGGATCACAGAAAACCATGATTGGGATGTAACTATACTTTCTATACTTTATTCAGAAAGGACAGGGTAGGAAGAAGGGGAGGAGGAGTGGCACTATATGTAAAAACTACTATTAAAGCTTTAGAATTACAGAACTTAAAAGGGAGAGAGGAGGCATTGTGGGTTAAACTAGAAAGAGGGAAAGAGAAATCTATTTGCATTGGTGTGATATACAGACTTCCCTCACAAGAGGAAGAGGTGGACAGAGAGTTAATTGAAGACATACGCAGCATTGCTAGGAAGGGGAAGTGCTACTGATAGGAGATTTCAATATGCCAGATGTTTATTAGCACATTACTGCTGCAGTATCATCTAGAAGTAAGGAGATCCTGGATTCTCTACAGGGAGAACTATTCAGGCAATTGGTAACAGACCCCACACGTGAAGGGGCCATACTGGACTTGGTGCTTACCAATGGTGAAGGTGTTTCTGATGTTGTAGTGGGAGAGCATTTTGCATCCAGTGATCACCAGATGGTGTGGTTCAGTATTAGGACTAGGGCTGTTAGAATCCATTCAAAGGTGAGGATCTTAGACTTTAGGTAGACTAACTTTGTGAAGATGGGCCAATACCTCAGGGAGTTGTTAGTGGAATGGGAACAGCTGGGGGATGTAGAAAAACAGTGGGCAGAACTGAAAGGGGATATTTTAAGGGCAACCAACCTTTTTGTTAAAATGGTAAATAAAGGTAAAAGGAAAAGGAGACCGCTATGGTTTTCGAAAGAAGTAGCTAAAAAGTGAAGAAAAAGAGGGAGGCCTTCATGAAATACAAGAGATCACAGAGAGAGGACGACAGGCATCTATATTTGGAAAAACTTAGAGAAGCTAGCAAAGTAGTCAAGAAGGCAAAGATTCAAAAGGAGGAGGAAATAGCCAATGCAATAAAATGGGGGGATAAGACATCTTTCAGATATATTAGTGAGAAGAGGAAGGGCAAAAGTGGTATTGTCAGACTCAAGGGTGCAGGGGAGGAATATGTAGAAGCTGATAAGGATAAAGCGGAATTGCTTAACAAATATTTTTGTGCTGTGTTTACAGATGAAGAACCAAGAGCAGGACCTCAGAAAACACCCACAAATAGAAACAGAAGCGAGGGACATCTTGAACAATTTTCAGAAGACTGTGTTCGTGAGAAACTAGCTCAGCTTAAAGTAGTTATAGCGATGGGACCGGATTGGATACACCCTAGAATACTGAGGGAACTTGGGGACGTTCTAGCAGCTCCACTGACTGACCTTTTCAATGCCTCGTTGGAGTCGGGAGTGGTGCCAAAGGACTGGAGAGAAGCTCATGTGGTGCCTTTACACAAAAGCGGAAGTAAGGATGTGGTTGAAAACTACAGGCTGGTTAGTTTAACTTCGGTGGTGAGTAGATTATTGGAAACGCTGCTGAAAGAGAAAATAGTGAGGTTTCTGGAGTCCAGCGGATTACAGGATCCGAGGCAGCATGGATTCACCAGAGGCAGGTCTTGTCAGACAAATCTGATTGATTTCTTTGACTGGGTGACCAGGGATTTGGACCGAGGGAGAGCCCTAGATGTGGTGTATTTAGATTTCAGTAAAGCCTTTGACACTGTTCTTCACAGGTGACTTATAAACAAACTGAGCACCCTAGGGATGGACCCTAAAGTTACTGCTTGGGTTAGAAATTTGTTGGGTGGGAGGCGACAAAGAGTACAGGTAAATGGAGCTCACTCTGAGGAGAGGGATGTTGCCAGTGGTGTGCCCCAGGGATCTGTCCTTGGTCCGATTCTTTTTAACATCTTTGTTAGTGATGTAGCGGAAGGGCTGTCGGGTAAGGTTTGCCTCTTTGCGGATGATACCAAAATCTGCAACAGAGTAGACACCCAGGAAGGTGTAGATAACATGAGGAGGGATCTAGCTAAGCTTGAAGAATGGTCTAGAATTTGGCAGCTGGGATTTAATGTTAAAAAATGTAAGGTCATGCATTTGGGCTGCAGCAATCCAAGGGAGCAATATAGTATAGGGGGTGAAGTACTTTTGTCCACTAAAGAAGAGTGTGACCTTGGCGTGGTTGTGTCTGATGATCTTAAAGTAGCTAAACAGGTAGAAAAGGCGACAGCAAAAGCTAGAAGGATGCTTGGGTGCATACGGAGAGGAATGGCTAGCAGAAAAAAAGGAGGTGATAATGCCTCTGTATAAGTCTTTGGTGCGACCCCATTTGGAGTATAGTGTGCAATTCTGGAGACCGTACCTTCAAAGGGATGTGAACAGGATGGAGTCGGTGCAGAGGGTGTCTACTAAAATGATTAGTGGTCTTCATTATAAAGCATATGAGGACAGACTGAAGGATCTTAATATGTACACCTTAGAGGAAAGGCGGGATAGAGGTGATATGATTGAGATGTTTAAATACCTCCATGGCATAAATGTTCAGGGAGAGAGCCTCTTTCAGTTGAAAGCAAGTTCTGCTACGAGGGGACATGGGATGAGGGTGAAGGGAGATAGATTCAGGAGTGATATGCGGAAATATTTCTTTACGGAAAGAGTAGTGGATCCATAGAATAATCTCCCAGTGGAGGTGGTAGAGATGAGGACAGTAACTGAATTCAAAAAAGCATGGGACAAACATAGAGGATCTCTAAAGGTAAAAAGGGGACTGTTGTAGCTGTTGATATGGAAGGACAGACTAGATAGGCCATGTGGTATTTTTCTGTCATCATATTTCTATGTTTCTATGTTACCAAGCCAGAGGTCATGGGTTCAATCCCTCAGAGGTCTCATCTAATAAGTCTGTCTGAGGCAATCCCTTTTGCTGCCTGTATCTGTCCTGCCAGCAAAAACACCCTCACCTCAGTGCAGTAACCTAGGGCACCCTATAAGGCACCCCATAGGGCACATTATACAGCGCCCTATATGGAACCCTATAGGAGACCCTATAAGGCGCCTCATAGGGCACATTATACAAGGCCTTGGCAGACAAGGCTCTTTATAATGTGCTCTATGGGGTGCCTTATAGGGTACCCTATAGGGCACCCTAGGTTACGGCACTGAGGTGAGGGTGTTTTTGCTGGCAGCACAGATTGTAGAGATGTGTCTGACTGTCACAGGCAGCAAAAGAGATTGCCTCAGACATCCTTATTTGATGAGACCTCTAAGGGATCAAACCCATGACCACTGGTTTGGTAGGCATTGCATTAACCAGTGGGCTACACCTCTATAGCTAGTTTGACAGCGGTGGCACAAAATTAAGGTTACCGTGCGTAACGAGCCAAGGCGCCCTTTATCGTGCGATAAACAGCCATTGCTACCTTGACGCCGGAATGCCCACTTCCTTATATGGCATTGCTCACGTTAACGCTGCACTGTTCGCCGGTAACATTGGGATGGTTTAGTAAATATACCCCATAATCATTTAAAAAACATAAGCAAAACTAAGAAAAACTTAAAAATATTCCATTGCGAAACCTTGAGCCAGTGTAATTTCGGTAAAAATGGAGTAGCTGCAGTATATCTGGGAACCCCAAAAATCAATCAAGCGGTGGTATTCTGACATAATTGCATTCTTTGGGTGCCACTGTATCAACAATGAGCCGCCTGACTGAAGACCAAACACAGTTTAGGACAACTATCCACAGGGTCACCATGAGTCAACACCAACTTGAAGGCACTTGACAATAACAACAACACAATCTGAAGTAGATTGCCATAGTCTAACAAAGCTAAGATGGAACTTTGTATCAAGATACAAAAATGTTCCTGAGAAAAGTATGGCCAAAGTCGTTTCAGTTGTCTCATCCTAAAAAGTGATTTAGAGACTATAGCACATGCCTTGTACTGCGCCTAATAAGGTGCCTTATAACGTGCCTTGTACTGCGCCTAATAAGGTGCCTTCTAATGTGCCTTGTACTGCGCCTAATAAGGTGCCTTATAACGCGCCTTGTACTGTGCCTAATTAGGAGCCTTGTAATGCCTTATAAGGATTGTTGCCAATTGTGGTGAGGGTACTATGGGCTGGCAGCACAGATCTGCAAAGATATGACTGTCACAGGCAAGCAAAATATCTGCCTTGGACAGGAGGGAACAACAAGGAATTGAACCCTCTGCCTAGAATGTCAGCATACTAACCAGTAGGCTATACCTCTATGGCTTGCTGCATAGCAGTGGCTGGGTATGGAAGGACTGCAGGTCACAGCACAAACCATCTGCTCCATACGCCAGGATAGGGTAACCCCACCAGCACCCATGATGCATTGCAAATGCAGAACAGCGGCCTACAGCTGACCACCAAATGGGGTCTGCACCTCTCCAGGACTGCAGCATGGTAAGATGCACTGACAGTATGTGATACTGGCACAGAGTAGCTACAGACCATGCCATTGTGCAGGTTCTGTGTTCACCCTGAGGGATAGGATGGGTGCCCAGCACTAGGTCCACAGTACATGTGATGCTAGAGATAGATTTTGCTGCATATTTTCAGCAGTGCCAGTGTGTGACAGGTGTTCCCAGCAGTGCAGTCAAAGGTATATCTGTTCCAGCTGTGTGCTGCAGTCATATGTGGCCCTGTGGGACCGGACACCACCCAGATTAATGCGTACCCAGTGTTAAGGTCTTGTTGCCATGGGTATCTGTTATCAGGGCAGTGGGTGTTGCCATGGGTATCTGTTATCAGAGCAGTGGGGAGTCTAGACTCGCATGAGGGCGATGTAGCATTGCCACTATGGGTCTAAGTAGTATGCCCTATATATCCCAAGGGGCCTCAATCACCCTGTTCGTAGATGAGGGTGTGGTGGGACAGGTGGCTGCAGTAGCAGAATGGCTGTAGTACTAGCAACCACATTCCTGCTGGTGGATGACAGCCCTTCAGGGCTGCTGGGCCAGTGCCATACCTGTGACCATTGCAGACCAGCAATGATGCTTGGGGTAGGCTCAACTGCCCGACACCACAGTCTGGCATTCATCAACAGACAGCACAGTTAGACTGCACCTGCAGCATCCTACAAGGGGTTCCAACCATGCACAGGCAAACTATAGACAGCCCACTAACCAGTCCATAGTGCATGCTCACAGGGGAACCCTGTGCACCCAGAAGTGGGATGCACAGCACAGACACCAAGCAGGTAGCTCCATGATTGGGCCCCAAAACTGGGAACACACAGGCATCACATAAAACAAATAATGTGTGACACTATGTGGGAACATAGACATGCCATGGTCACTGCTTGGTCAGAGTGAGAGTGACCCCCCCCCCCCCAGCGTGACATGCTGTGGCAACCCTGTCCATGCAGGTGGTGGTCGGCCACAACAGTGTCCCAGCCATTGCCCTCCACAATGTGCAGATGCATCCTGGCCAGTCTGCCCTGTTTTGGCCATACCCACAATACCTTGCTGCTCATTATGCACATTTTCAGGCTAAGTTGGAAGCAGTGTGAGCAATGTGGGCTCTGTGAGATGTTGGTAGACACAAAACAATGGAGAGACATACGCACACTCCCACACCTATCTCAGCATTGTGCAGAGATGGTGGTGGTTGCCAACCCTAACCCCGGCACTGGTCCTGATCACAGTGCCGACATTGCTAATCTGTGCAGGGGGTAGTAGTAGTGCTCTGGTGATAACTGCAGCTCTGTGCTGGGGACAACAGCCTGACACTCCATGAAACTGTGGATAGTGGAGCCCTTGTGAGTGAGTGTCCATACCCCTGTGCACCACTGCATTGGGGTTTGCCCATGTTGTTGCTGTGGCTGCATTGTGGGCTAAAACTATGGGGAAATGCTCTGCAGGATCCACAGAGGGGACCTGAACCTCTGACCAATGTTCCCTCTAATTTTCTGTAGGCTGTGTGCGCATAAAATATCAGCTGTGCAGCTTTTGAAGAAAGGTTAAACTTTTGTGCGCCACATAACGACACTCGGAGTTATATACTTTAAAATTTGACTACACGTCAGAATACAGTATGTACACCACATTGATTGCACTAGAAAATATTGTAGAACTTGTGAAAACTGTAAATACACAACAACTTTTAAATTTTAAGACATCTGTGTTGTTTTCTATCAGATTCAGAACCATAATTTTTGTGCGCTCTGTTGTAAAGTATGTGCGCTCGCTTGGTGAGGTGTGTGCACGCGCACACATGCACAGCCTCTGACCCTCTGCTCTTGGACATGCTGGCTGAGTGTACTGCACCACACTGTTGCCACAGCAGCGTAGTGGTCACTGGGGCTACCCTTATGTTCCTCAGCCAGACCTCTTCTGTTGCACTGCACAATGCGTACTGGTACAGGGCATGGCCTAGGTCCACTGCAGGTGAGTGCCACGTCTCCCTCCAGCACAATCACCCACCCACTCTGCCATGCCACCATGACCATATGCTGTTGGTGCGCCATCCCAGGCCATACAGGGGGCAGGTAGGCAGCTGCCTAAGGTGTGGGATCTGGGGTAGGGTTGCCTATATAGATGTCCACAACAACTTTAAAAAGGGTACATAAAACATAAATTAAACTTTATACAGTAATCAACTATTTACATAGGGTATAATTTACAGCAAGGTTGTAGAAGTGAGTTTGGAGTGCAGGGCAGAAGAGGGGAAGAGAGGACGTTAACCCTAACTTCATGCCAGCACAGTTTTAGAAGCTCTAAAGATGTAGCCCACTGGTTGCTGCAATGACTGCAGAGGCAGAGGTCATGGGTTCAATCCTGCAGTAGTGTTATTTAATAAGGCTGTCTGAGGCATTTTCTTTTATTTTAAATCAGTGCTGCCAGCAAAAACAATCTCACAGTGCCGTAACCTAAGGTGCCGCATAAGGCGCCCCATAGGGCACATTATAAAGTGCCCTGTCCGCCAAGGCACCCTATAATGTGCCCTATAGGGCGCCTATGAGGCACCTTAGGCTATGGAACTGTGAGGGTGTTTCTGCTGGCAGCACTGATTTAAATGAAAAGGAAAAGCTGCAGACAGCATTCATAAATAACACCACTATGGGATCAAACCCATGACTTCTTCCACCACAGGCATTGAAAAAACCAGTGGGCTACATCTCTATAGTGTCTAACACACCGCTGGCTGGCTACAGAAAGACTGCAGGTCACCACACAAACTGTCTGCTGTGGTTACCAGGATAGGGTAAACCCACCAGTACACATGATGCACTGTGCATGCAGAACAGCAGTCTACATCTGATCACAGGATGGAGTATGCGTCGCCACAGCTCCTCAGCCAGGTAGTGGAAACTGACCGTGTGGGTTACTGGCACAGAGTAGCTACAGACCGTGACATTGTGCAGTTCCTGTGCTCACCCTGAGGGTGAGGTGGGCGGCACAGCACCAGGTCTGCAGCACCTGGCATGGCTGAGATAGGCTGTGCTGCAGGTCCCCATCAGTGCCAGTGTGTGATGGGTAGTCCCTGCAGGTACACCTAGGATACACCTATGTCCATCTGTATTGCCCAGTCATGTCTAGGCTTGTGGACTATGATGCACCCAGACTAGTGCATATCTTGTGTGGGTGCCATGGTCACATGTTATAAGTGAAGGGTGGTGTTTGGACCCCCAAAGCAGATTATGTAGCACCACCCACCCAGTCCTCTGTGGGTCAGGGTGGGGTACAGGATCTCCCACTAACAGATCCACATTCTACATCTCTGCAATGGTGACAGCAGAGGGGAATAGGCACCCTACAGGGCAGTCAATGCAGATCTGTACACATCAGACAGAGCAGTGGGCCTGGAAAAGCTCAGCTGCCCCCACCCCTATCTGACATTCACCAGCAGAGGGCAGTCATTCTACACCCGCTGCACCCTTCAAGGTGCTCCAGCCATAAACAGGCTAACTACAGACAGTCTGCTAGCTAGTATATAGTGCATGTTCCTGGAGGAACTGTATGCACCCAAAAATGGGATGTGAGCACACACACCAAGCAGGTATATCAGTGATTGGGCCCCAGAAAAGGGAACCCAGAAATATCACTTGAGAGAAATGCTATATAGCACTATGGGGGAACCTAGCCATGCCATGGCCACTGCTCAGTCAGGGTGAGAGTGGCCCCCTTCCCCCAGCCTGACATGCTGTGGCCACACTGTCCGTGCAGGTGGTGGCCAGGCACTACAATGTCCCAGCCATTGCCCTATGCCCTGTGCAGATGCTTCCTGTCCAGGCCATACCCACAGTACCTTGCTCCTTGTTATGCACATTGGCAGGCTAACACTGGAAACAGTGCAAGCATTGTGGGCTCAGGAAGGTGTAGGCAGCCACATAACAATGGATAGACATACGCACACTCCCACACCTATTTCAGCATTGTGCAGATATAGAGGTGGTAGGCAGCCCTGGCCGCCACACCAGTCCTGGGCACAGTGCAGGCATTGCTATGGTACTCAATACTGTTAGGGTCATTCCCCAGGGTGTTAAACACTGGCAGAAACAAAACCTGAAACACACTCCGCAGATATCAGAAAGGTTGCTATGATGAATCTCTGTCAACAAATTGTGTTCAGCTTAGGATTTGTTATCTGACATTATTCATTTCAACCTTTTGATATATGTGGAACGTGTTTCCACATTTAAGACGGCATTGCTAAGGTATGCAGGTACTAGTATTAGTAGCTGCTGCTCCGCGCAGGGCCCACCAGCCTGACTCTCAATGAGCCGCTTGATAGTGGGGCCTGTGGGTGTGGGTGTTTGTGCCCCTGTTGGCCGCTGCTCTAGGGCAGAGGTTCCCAACTCCGGTCCTGGTGAGCCACACATGGTTCAGGTTTTCATGCTGTCCCTAATGAATATGCATAGTACATTTGCATACAATGGGGTGGTGCATGTAAATACATCTCATGCATATTTGTTAGGGACATCCTGACAACCTGAATGGTGTTTGGCCCTCCAGGACTGGAGTTGGGAAACTCTGCTCTAGGGATTGCACATGTTCATGGCATATGTGCTCTGTAGGGAACACAACAAGAGCAACTGCTCGCAAAATCTCTCAAGAAACACAAAAAGCGAGCAGGTATGGAGGTCAATGCGCTTTATTTGTGGTTTTCAACTTTAATAAAGCGCATTGACCTCCATACCTGCTCGCTTTTTGTGTTTCTTGTGCTCTGTAGGGTACATTATAAGCATTTATGGTGTGTTTCTTTTATCTGCAATAAAGGTTCCATCTTTATTACCATGGTTTAGTACTGGGTAAAATGTGGGGACATGGTCTGCAGGAGCCACAGCTGGGACTTTAACCTGTGACCTTCTGCAACTGAATATACTGGCTGTGTGTACTGCACCAAACTGTTGCCACAGAGGCACATCATTGCCTGGGGATACCATGACTGTTCGTCAGACAGACCTTGTCTGTTGCAGTGCATAGCACCCACCTGTACAGGGCTTGGCCTTGGTGTGTTGTGGGCAGATGCCACTGCCCCCTCCACCACCAGCATCCCTCCGCCACCATGCTGACATGCCCTTATGCCAGTGGTGCTGGAGGTGCGCAGGCCTAGGCCATCCAGTGTGCCAGTAGGCGGCTGCCTATGGTGTGTGATATGGGGTAGGGGTTCCTGCATAGACATCCATGCTTCCCACCAGCACCACCTGCAAATGTTATGTGCCCTTGGGGTACTTGCTGGGTAATGTCCATTGTGGCACTGTGGGACACACACTCATGGACATGTTTGCCCTTTGTCAGTTGCTGTCTTGCTGGTTTTCCATTTCTACATTCCTATGTTTCACCTAGGCATCTGCCTAGTCCACACTGTGCCCCAGCTGCCCCACTGCATGTCCCGCCTGCAGTCCCCTGTACCCCATTTATACCATCACCATAGTGCCCTTTCCTACGTGGCCACTCTGCTGTTGCTGCACATATGAACGCCACTTAGGGAAGCTGCCCACTATACACCACAGCAAACCCTCATCAACACTGTCAATGTTGGAGCATTCACTTTGTAGGGGGAATCAGGATTGACCCTTCCAAAGGTGACATTTTCCTTTTTATTCTTTATGGGTAGTGTTGATTACTGTTTATCAATGTTCTTTCTATTGGCCAGCTCGGTGTTTTTTATTTCCATTTTGGTTCTGGTCATTATCTCTCTGGTTTTTGCATGTTTTGTTACTGCACATGTATCACTTATCTGCTGAACATTGCTGACTGAAATGGTCTCTCTCCCCGGCAAATGTGCCTCTAGCACGAGGTTTTCACTGGCGCTAGTTTTCAGACCTTCATTTCACGGTGTTAGTGTGCCTGGAGCCTCTCCCCGCTTACTCTCCATCCATTGACTCCTTATCTCCACCCCTGTGGATCCTTTCTCTACCCTCTGGGACGCCATCCTGCACTCTCTGCGCACCTTAACGCTGCCGGACACATTATTCTGCGATACGTGATGTTCTCGCATGGTAATGCGCCATTATCACATGATAACGTCGCAGCTGTGCCGTTAGCACCATTTAGTAAACATACCCCATAGTTTCTGCATCAGAGTTGGCCATCAATAAATTCTCGCGTATATTAAAAACTTTTTTGTGAAAAAAAATCAGCAAATTGCCGCACTGACAAAGATTCATCAGGTCATAGTCTTATCTTATCCTGCAATATCCAAGCTGTCAATTGGAATAATGATTTTGATTGTGATGGATCCTGCAAGACCACCCTATCATAATATTGCTTATGAGATAAGCAAAGCAATGTTTTATATCTTTGATATTTAATCCTCCAGTTTAATCTATCCTGAGTATCATATGATTTTCTCCAAACTAACTCTTTTTTACATTCTCTTTTTAATAATAACAACTCCTGTGTGAACCAAGAAAGCTTCTTCCTGGCTTTGTTTCTTCTTTTACTAACCATTGGATTAACTTCCTCTATTATATTGCATTAGCTGTTAATTCACTCAGCCAAAGACTGAGATGTTATCTCTGTATCAAACAAACCACTCACTTGTATCTTGTTCCAATAATCTTCAGGGGAAAATGCCTACACACATTCTTAAATTCAAATGGCAAATGTGAGAGTAGCCTAACAGTTGGACAATGAAATGTAAACTCCATTAAATAATGATCTGACCAAATTAGTGAGGATGTCTTAACATCTGAAATAGAACTACCCGATGAGGGTGAAAAATAGTAGGCACATTGCTCTAAATAATGGCTTGAATCATAAGCTGGCATCAAAGGAGATACTGTAAAACCTAAAGCAAGTCGGAAAGTAAGATATTCCTGTGCATACACATCATTCTTATCTTCTAAATGAAGATTAACATCACCTAATAAAATACATTTTCATGCAGCTGTAAATCCATGATGTCAAATAATCTAAGTAAACATCCTGGACTCTTGCCCACGGGCCAGGTGGTCAGTAAACCAAAATAAAAATGTATATTTCCCCAAACAGCATAAAGCATCCAATTCTGGAGAAATAATATTGTCTAATAAAGTCTGGTGATAAAAAACGTATGCAAAACTAAAAGACACCCCCCCTACATCCTATCCAGGGAACATTAAGAAAGTTATAACCTGGGGGGGGGGGGGGCAAATATCATATACCATTAGATCATTATCAGACTGCAACAATATTTCTGTAATGAACACAAAACCAGGATCCCTTTCCTGAATTAAATCATAACTTAGAGGGGACTTATTACAAATTGAACAAGCATTTAAGCTTATTCATGGAATAAGAATATCCTGCAAATAAGATTTATAAGAATTAATGCATTCTACAGATGCTCTCTATTATTCCACTTACAATCATTACGTAAGCACAATCGCCTAAATCTGGACACCAACACTTCATTAGGAAAGACTAAATAATATTGCTGCTGAAAATCTGACCATTATGGTCCACTAAATATGAGCCTTTCATTACCTAATAAGCATCCCATATTTAGATGATTATAAATCACCAACATAGCAAATTTTTCCAGATAGTACATCATTAATAATAACAGATACATCCAACCCATCTTTATAACTTAAAACGGACTAGTGTTCTTAAACTATTTAATCATAACCTAGACCCACCGATATACTCTACCCCTTTATACTAAACACATTAATCCCCACTGACCCCTCTAAGCTGAAATCATAAACTCTTAGCCTATCACTCAGCACTTTATTCTCTGTGCTAAATTCATGGCAAGTGGTGTGCTAAGCTGGGGCCCGCAGGGTGGGGCTCACTGTGGCCACTCTAAATTTAAAGGGAAGGCTCAATGCTGACACTAGTGATGTCAGCTGTGGGGGAGAGGTCTAACACAAAGCGTCTCCTCTACTCACACCACAGAGCTCTCAGTGGCTGTTCTTTCAATACATAGGCAGATAAATGCAGATGGAACAGCAGAGTCAAGTAACAAAAACAGTTTGTTGTAGCAGACAGGCAGATAAATGCAGGTAAAAAAAAGCTGTGCAATTAAAGTGGTGAAGTTGAACAGCAAACAGCAATCCGGATCTTTTGCAACTTCTGCATCTGTAAATGTTCAAAAAGTCTCTTTTCTATAAGGGTCTTTTAATTATAGCCTCATAAAATCAAAAGTATGATTAACTGGAGAGACCTTTTAAAATCACTTCAGCTGAGAGGCTGTCCTCTGTGTTTTTCCAAAATTCCATACTTCACTAAATCTACATGTGTTCGGTGTCTAATGAGACAGACTGAGCAAGGATAAAGGGTTAAACTAAGATCTCTTACAGAGAAAAATTAGAAAAAGAAGTTGAAGTTTCTTTCTTTACTTCAAAGAAACTATGTAAAAAATGAAGTCAAACCACTTTTGAGAGGTTTGCCAGTTCTAGGAAATGACTAGTGAATTCAGATGTAAATGAGTACTTACATACTTCAAAAACTGCACCTTTCCCTTCAGGTGTAGGTAGGTCTAATTACAGTGTAGGTCATTAAGGAAGGACTCATACAATGCATTGAAAATCTGGGTCTTGCCACACAACTTGGAAGCTGCAGGAGCTAACTGGATAGCACCGTTTTTCGATGCTACCCGCTTAGCCCCTGCACCTTAAAGATAGGCGAGGGTTTTCCACGCCTATCTTTAAGGTGCGGAGGGCTGTGGAAAGCATCAAAAATTTGTGCTATCCAGTTAGCCCTTTCCTCTGCCCTTAACTTGCCCCAGAATGCCCCTAACATGCCCCTATGCTAACCGAATAGCATCTGGGCACGTTAGGAACATATCCAGGATTTTCAAAGGGCAATACCCCTGTAGGTGCCCTTTGAAAATTCCAGATAAGGCATTTACATGAGTAACTAGGGAAGTTACCCATGTAAATGCCTTCAAAAATCAGGCCCATTATTCCTGTGCAAGGTTAGTCTTTGGCCTTGCACACTATCTGTCTTTTCACAAGGAGACAGGAGCAGGGAGGGAGGCACACAGACTGCAGAAAATGGCAAAAGGCTGAAGATGGCAAAATGGCAAACTGTGACAGAATAGCAGAAAGTGAGTTCCAAGTATCTCTGTCCACAATATATAATTTCTTGTGGTGAATTCCTCATCACAGTTCAGTGATTGGTTGATCTGAGATAGTGTGAGACATCTTCAGCAAATCAGGTAGTGGTTGTCAGGGGGTAATTCTTCAGACAGAGTTCCATGGTGAGAGAGAAGATGATGGAAAGCAGTGTCATACATTGTTGCAAATGTGCAGGACCAGTAGAACAGTCTGGGGCTGAGAATGGCCTCAGGATTGAGTTCTCTTGCATGTAGTTATGTTTGGGAACAATAGCTTTGTTGTATGTGCACATAAAACTTGGCAGGCACTTACCTGACTTGACTTGCAGCACAGCAAAAGATTCTTGTAACAGGAAGCCATCTTGATTGATTCAACTTTGGTTCAGTCTTTTGGGTCTGAGCAGGGCACAGTGGTTCAGAATAGGACACAGGTACCAGTCCTACATCTCCCACCACCAACCCCCAGTAGCTGCCAGCATCAGTCCCCTTCTCCCATCCCCTGTGTCATCCACAAGCATCAGACTCTTCTAAAATGTTTCCCCCTTCTCCAAGCCTACCATCTGCCAGTACCAAGTTTGTTTCTTTCCCCCTCCGATCCAGTATCTTCATCCCTGTGTCCAGCACACCCCTCGTTTTCCTCTTCCCTTCCAGGATCCAGCGTCTCCCCATTTCTCTTCTCCACTCCCCATCCAGCATCTCCTCCTCATCTGGTTTTGAACCCTTTCTGCTTGTTTATGTCAGTGGCTAAGTGGGTAAGATCCAAATGGGTTCAACGGGTGACATCAGTTTGCTTTCAGAAAGAGAGGTTAAATGCTGAAACAAAGGGGTATGTTTACTAAGCTGCGGTAACATTACAGACCGCGTGTTATATAACGTTAACGATCCTTAGGTAATGTTAATGCACGGTATGTAACGTTAATGCATGTTAACGTTACTTAATGATCGTTAACATCCCCGGCCGCGGTAAACACCGCAGAGAGTGGAGAGAGGGCAGGGGGAAGGGGTCAATGGGTGGGGAGTGGGCAGGGAGAGGCTCCCTGCACACTAACGTGCTGAACTGAAGGGCTGAATCCTACCGCGAATGAAAACCTGCTGTTAGATGCACATTTGCAGGAGAGAGAAACCATTTCAGTGTCAGCAATGTAAAACATAGACAGGGAGCCCAAGAAACGTGATAGTAGTGCTCCATGTCCAGCAACAGCATAGTGCCCAAGTATGAAAGGCCACTATGGCGATGGGGCAAGTGGGGCATAGTTGGCTGCAGGTGGGACATGTAGCGGGGGCAGGTGGTCCATAAGGTGGAATAGGTGGGCGCCTAGGTGGCACATAGGAACATAGAACCCGGAAATCAGCATGACAGCAGCTGACAAAGGCCAAACTCAATCCACCTACATCTTCCTGGTCCACCCAAGCTAACAGTTGCCAGGGCACCAACCTGACATCCCCCAGCCAACCCTCCCCCAAGCGGAAGGGACAGACTATTGGTAGGTGGTGATGGGGGGGGGGGGATGCGAGGATGCTCATGTATGCCCCGTGCCCCAGGCCCCGCTCCCTAGGTGACCACCTACCCACACAGTGGATGGCCTGGGACTGTGCACTACCAGCACCGACAGCATATGGTCATGTCAGCATGGCAGGGGGGGGGGGTGCCCGTGCTGGATGGGGCATGGAACCTGCCTGCAGTGGACCTAGGCCATGCCCTGTATCAGTACATGGTGTGCAGAGCAACATAAAAGGTCTGGCTGAGGAAATGTACAGGTAGCCCCAGGGACCACCAAGCATCTGTGGCAACAGTGTGGTGCAGTACACCCAGCCAGTGTGTCCAGAAACAGAGGGTCACAGATTCCAGCTCCAGCTGTGGTCCTGCAGAGCATGTCCCTATGTTTTACCCTACAATGCAGATACAACAGCAACATGTGCAAAGCTCAAAGCAGCAGTGAACAGGGGTACAAACATCCACTCACACAGGCTCCACAATCCAAAGATGCATGGAGAGTCAGGCTGTTGGCCCCAGCATTGAGCTGCAGTTATCACCAAAGCACTATTACTACCTCCTGCACAATTTAGCAATGTCAGCACTGTGATCAGGACCAATGTGGCGGGCAGAGTTGCCATCCACCCCTGTCCTTGCATAATGCTGCAATATGAATGTGTGAGTTTATGTCTATCCATCGTTTTGTGGCTGCCCACACCTCACCGGACCCACAATGTCCCACTGTTACCAGCGTTAGCCTGAATATGTGCATAATGAGGAGAAAGGTGTTGTGGGTATGGCCCGGACAGGGCGGATTGGCCAGGATGCATCTTTGCAGGGTGTGGGGCAATGGCTGGGACACTGTAGTGCCCAACCACCACCTGCATGGATAGGATGGCCACAGCATGGCATGCTGGGAGGGCACTCACTCTAACTGAGCAGTGACCATAGCATATCTAGGTTCCCACATAGCGCTCCATGCTATCTTCCTCCAGTGGTATGTTTGTGCTCTTAGTACTGGTGCCCCCAATCACTGAGATGCCTGCTCGGTGCATATAGTTCCTCTGTGAGCATGCACTATGGACTGGCTAGTGGACTATCTGCAGTTAGATTGTGCATGGTCAGAACACCTATACGGTGCAGTCTGACTGTGTTGTCTGCTAGTGACTGGCAGACAGTGGTGTGAGGCAGATGGGGTTTTCCAGAACTAACCCCATCATTGCTGCTGGTCTGCCACTGCCCCAGCCACAGGTATGGTTCTGGCCCACCAACCCTGGAGGGCTGTCACATACCAGCAGAATGGAGGTTGCTTTATGGGGGCTGGCACACCTGTCCCTTATCTATAAAAAGGGTGATGTGAGCCCTTTGGGGTATTTAGTGTATATCCCTTTGACCTATAAAGGCACTGCTATACAAACCTCGTGCAAGTCTGGAAACCCCTCTGCCCTGATAAGAGGTGCCCATGTCACCCAGACCCTAACACAGGGTACACACTAATCTGGGTGGTGTCTGGTCCCAGAGGGCCACATGGTGCAGGATAATGATGGACACCGAATTACCTTCAGCTGCACTGCAAGGAACACCTGTCACACGCTGGTAGTGATGGGGATGTACAACAGGGCCTATCTCTAGCACCACATGTACTGCAGACCTAGTGTTGGACACCCATCCTATCCCTCAGGGAGAACACAGAACCCGCACAATGGCACTGTCAATTCGTCTTTCCAAGCTGAGGTACCGGAGAGGTGCAGACCCCATTTGCTGATCAGCTGTAGACAGCTATTCAGCATGTGCATTGCATCATGGGTACTGCTGGGGTTACCCTATTCTGGCACTCAGAGCAGACAGTTTGTGCGGTGACCTGCAGTCCTTCTGTACCCAGCCATTATTGTGACATACACCACCAAGGTATAGCCTACTGGTTAATACAATGCCGTTCATGGGTTCAGTTCCTCATTGTTCCCTCCTCTCATGCCTGTCCTACTCAAATAGTGTGCATGCCTGTAACAGTAATATTTTTGCAGATTTGTGCTGCCAGCCCATAGTACCCTCGCCACAATTGCCAACATTCCCTCGGTCCGTCTATCTGCATCTGTCAGCTGTGTAGAGTCCTGTCTGCCTGTGCAGGCTGTCACCCCATGTCCTGCACTGCTACCCTTTCCTGCATTGCACCTCCTCATGCTTGCCTTGCCTGTGCCTGATACGCATGGCACCACCACTCCTCTGTCCATCCATCATTGTAACTATCCTGCCACCTCTGCCTCCACTGGAGGGCACGTATTCCCATCGTCTGCCACCAACTGTCTTTCCAGTACTGTACATTGTCAACACCCTGTTCTGTGGTACAGTTGCCCCCACCATGTTTGTCATCAGTACTGGCAGCCACATGTGATGCCTGCAAATATGGCAGGTCCAGTGGCTCCCAGCTCTCCCTCCTTCACTCACCTGTTCATTGACTTTCCTGGGTGCTCTATCTAGTGTTAGGGCTACATCTGTCTCTGTTCCTCACAGGTCATGCATGTCATCCTGAAGCACCTTGCAGCCCTTAGGCCATGCTAACCTAGGGCACCATAACCTTGTTAGGCCACCATAACCTATGGTTCCATAACCCAGGGTGCCCTCTACGGTGCCTTGTCCAGGGGTGCCTAATACATTGCTTAGCCTAAGGCGCTCTACTGTATAGGGCACCTTACAAAGCACCTTATGAGGTACCTTATAAGGCACCTTATAGGGCACCTAACAATGCACCTTATAAGGCACATTATAGGGCACCTAACAAGTCACCTTATAAGGCACCTTATAGGGCACCTAACAAGGCACCTTATAAGGCACCTAACAAGGCACCTTATAAGGCACCTTACTTAAAAGGCACCTTACAGGGCACCTTACAAGGCACCTTACAAGGTGCCCTACAAGGCACCTTACAAGGCGCCTTGTAATGTGCCTTGTAAGGTGCCTTATAAGGTGCCTTATGAGGCACCTTGTAGTGCGCGTTAGTTTTTAACATGCGTTAGCTGATACAGCTTGCTGCAACAATGCACCACCCACACCTTTATATGGGCATCTGTACCTTTAACGTGGAACCTAACGTGAATGACATTACTGCAGTTTAGTAAACATACCACTTAATGTTTAACATGCAATGATGCAATTAAGATTTTCATGAAAAATATTAAATTGAATAAACAGATATTTTTATTTTAATCAGATAGAAGTAACTTACTTATGTATTCTTGGTTACAAATTATACTTAAGCAACATCACATGACAATTATATTATTTATCTTTTTGTTTCACAGTTGCACTTTCTCCAAATATGTTCCGCTCAACTAAGATAAGTATCTACTTTTCTCTCTTACTGTTTCTCTATTTTACATTACTCAAGATTTGTGTAACCTAAGAATTGAGGCTTTGTGTTGCTTTTTGTCCGCAGCGTTGCTCTCCACCCAGCACATATGTTTGTTTGTTCAAATGTCTGTCTCTGTGTAGCAAAGAAAAACATTTAACAAATACAACTGTTCCTGTTTTAATCTTGCTTGCTTCTGCCCTTGAAAAAACAACTTGTGGATAGGCTAAAAAGAGCACAGTGTCTGTGGGTGTACACTTATCTCAGCTTCATTCAGTTTAATGATGATACTCTTCTCACAATGCTACTTCCGCTACACTCTCACTGTGATCATCCTGGACCCCGGAGACATTGAAGAAAACCTAATACCTCACTTTATTAAATATAGTAACATAGTAAATTACAGCAGATAAAGACCAGTATGGTCCATCTAGTCTGCCCAGTAAGATGGCAAGAGTAGGTGCACCTGTCGCTCTGTGCAGGCCACCCCTCCCCATGTCTTTGTTTAGGGGTGAACCCACCGCTCCATGTAGGACATCCCTGTTTGTTGAGAAATTAGATAGTTAAGTTTATTTTGATTTTATCCTGTTGCTGTAAAGGGATCCACTGTGCCTGTCCCAGGCCATTTTGAATTCTGTCACTGTATTTGCCAACACCACTTCCATCGGGAGGGCATTCCAAGCAATAAATAAAGGAAAACCTTAACTAAGCGAATCCTTTCTTTTCTTTTAGCAAAAATATATATTTTTAAATAATTAACAACTCCGTTAGCTGACTCAGGACCCTAAACTGTCCCAGTCTATAGTAAAAATAAATAAATAAAATATATTTGTTTTTGCTATGTAACAGAGATCTGGGCAAGGAAAGTTACAATTTTCTCCTACACACACTCAACATTCAAGCTCCTTGCTCAACTCGTGTCATTAATCATAGGTCTCAGGTGCGTTTAATCAGAGACAGTCAATGGCTTCTTCGATGACCTCTTCGTCTCTTAAACCTGCTCTGGTTTTATTCAAGAGTCTCTCTCTGAGATCTCTGACATAAATATTTGCTTCTGACCAGGTACGGCTCTATAATGAGGCAGAGGGAGGTGGCCCACATTTGGGGGCAGCAAAAAATCCCTCCAAAACAGCTGCCATCAAAGTAAAAAAAAAAAAAATCAACCCCTCTGCCCACCCCCATCGAGTGAGAGTTCAGCCTGCCTGTGGGACTTCACCCTCGTGTCAGATCCCTTCCCTGTGTCAGCTGTTTTCCTGCCCCCACCCCCCTCCATGCCAACTCTCTTCCTGCCCTATCTTCTCCTGGTAGGCATGGATATGATAGCGCTAGTAATTTAAAATAAAAGAAAAACTGGTGTGGAGATTTCCCACCTCTCCTATGAAACCCCTGCTGCTGCATCCCACTCCGCTGAGTGTAAGCAGAATGCAGCAGCAGGGGGTGCATAATAGAGGCAGGAAGGCTCTGCACCAGTTTTGTTTTTATTTTAAATGACTAGCACTTTTGAAGCTGCAGCTGCCAGAGGAAGGAGGGGGAAGGAAAGCAACTGACATCGGGGGAGGTGGTGGGCAGGAGGGAGCTGACACAGGGGGAAGGTAGGGGTCAGAAAAGAGCTGACACGGGGTGGGGGTGTGCGGGCAGGAAGGGAGCTGACACAGGGGAGATGGGGCACAAAGGAAGATGACTCAGGGGGAAGTTGGGGCACAAAGGGAGCTGACACATGGGGGGAAGATGGGGCATGAAGGAAGCTGACATGGGAAAGAGGGTGGGGAAAGGAAGGGAACTGACATGGGGGGTGGGGCAGTAAGTGAGCTGACACAGGAGAAAAGTGGGGGGCAGGAAGGGAGCTAACACAGGGGAAAAGTGGGGGGCAGGAAGGGAGCTGACACAGGGGAGGTAGGGGCAGGAAGGTAGCTGTCACGGAGGTAGGGGCATGAAGGGAGCCAACACAATGAGGTAGGGGCTGGAAGGAATCTGACATGGGGCAGAAGGAGGGGAGCAGACATGGGGGGAACGAGGGAGCTGGAAGGGAGAAGATACCTAAGGATGGTACTGGTGGTGGACTGGAAGGATGATGACACTAGGGAAAGGTGGAAGGAGATGGAAAGGATCTGACACCAGGGAATGGTACTGGAAGGGGACTGGAAGGGAGCTAACACCTGGGGGTGGGACTGGAGAGAGCTGACACTTGGGGATGGGACTGGTAGGTGACTGGGTAATGGGGAGGAGGCTGGAAGGGAGGGGGCACTGGGACTAGAAGGGAGCTGGCACATGGAAATGGCACTGGAAAGGGGTTGGACAGAGGGTAGGGTGACTGGAAGGGAGCTGACATGGGGGAGTGGCATTGGGAGTGGAAGTAAGCTGATGGCATTTGGACTATAAGGAGCTGAACAGTGGGGAAAGAGGGGTACTGGAAGGGAATGGACACCAATGGCAGTCCTGGGAATGCAAGGTGATTGACATTGGAAGGTACTGGGAGGAGAGGACTGGAAAGGGAGCTAATACTGAGGAAGGTTACTGGGACTGGAAATAGGCTGATGGAAGGAAGTGAAGAAAACAAAAGAAGAGACAAGAAATGGCAGATGGACTATAGACCATAGAAAGAGAGCTAAGAGAAGGCAGGAAAGCAGAAGCCTCAGATCGGGACCAGCATGATCAGAGAACAAAATGGTTAGACAACTAAGGTAGACAAAAATTTTATTTTAAAATTTGTGATTGAACTTTGCACTATCTTTATATTTTACACAGTATGAGGAACTGTATCTCCTATTTATCTGATGCACTGCAGATGGAGTCTGACTTCTTGGGGTTTCAGTTTAATTTTTGTCTACATATTGTGTTTTTACTTTTGGTTGTAGGCACTCATTCTGTACTTGAGGGTCTATGATCTGAGTGTGTGACTGAGGCCAGGTGTTCTATTAACATGGAGTCTGTACATAGGGGTCTATACTATACTGTAGTAATTTGACTTGTTCAGCTTTTCAATAGGTGTATGGATGTTCTAGGGCTCACTGCAGTATTTATAGTCCTGCTTTGTTCTGGGTAGGCCCCTTGTATGAGTTTTAAACGTTTATGCTGGTATGGCAGGTAGATTTGGCCTTGCATATCTTAGGTGATTTTTGTAAGGTTTTATATTAGTTCCCAATATGCCTGGTACTGGAGAATGATTGTTAGTGAGATGACCAGAATCAGTTTTATTTAAAATATATTGAGTTCTGTGGATGAATGTCCTACTTCTGCTCTGTACCCATTGTTGAGGGAGAGGTTTCTGTGGATGCAGAATATATATTCAAAAAGAAAAAGTGAGAAGCATAACACAGTTTATAACAGAAGAAAATGAGTTATAATTTGGTCTTATTTTATTTTTTTATACCGTGCTCTTTAGAATCAATGTGGTTAACATGTATACTAACAGGTACTTTATATTCCCTTGTCCCTGAAGGGCTCACAATTTAAGGGGTATGTTTACTAAATGGCGCTGGTGCAGCTGCGATGTTATCGCGCGATACGTGACATTATCACTTGATAATGGCGCATTACCGTGCGATAACGTCTCCTGCGGCGGTAAGGTGCGCCGAGGGTGGAGTAAGGCTCCCCTGAGGGGGGAGTAAGGCTCCCCAGGGGTGGAGAGAAGGGGTCAATGGGTGGAGAGTGGGCAGGGAGAGGCTCCAGCACACTATCGCTGTGGAATGAAGGTCCGAAAAATAGCGCGAGTGAAAACCTGGTGTTAGAGGCAAAAGTGAAAGAGAGAGAAACCATTTCAGTCAGCAATGTGCACAAAGGCAGGGAGACCCAGATAAGTGATAGTAGTGATACATGTGCAGTAACAAAACTTGCAAAAATCAGAGAGATAATGACCAGAACCAAACTGGAAATACAAAACACCGAGCTGGCCAATAGAAAGAACAGTGATAAATGGTAATCAACACTACCCATAAAGAATAAAAAGGAAGATGTCACCTTTGGAAGGGTCAATTCTGATTCCCCCCACAAAGTGAATGTCCCAACATTGATAGTGTTGATGAGGGTTTGCTGTGGTGTATAGTGGGCAGCTTGCCTAAGTGGCGTTCACATGTGCAGCAACAGCAGAGTGGCCACGTAGGAAAGGGCACTATGGTGATGGTATAAATGGGGTACAGGGGGCGGCAGGCGGGACATGCAGTGGGGCAGCTGGGGCACAGGGTGGACTAGGCAGATGCCTAGGTGACCCATAGGAATGTAGAAACGGAAAACCAGCAAGACAGCAACTGACCAAGGGCAAACATGTCCACAAGTGTGTGTCCCACAGTGCCACAATGGACATTACCCAGCATGTGCCCAAAAGGGCACATAACATTGGCAGGTGGTGCTGGGGGGAAGTGTGGATGTCTATGCAGGCACCCCTACCCCATATCACACACCATAGGCCTACTGGCACACTAGATGGCCTGGGACTGCGCACCACCAGCACCACCGGCATAAGAGCATGTCAGCATGGTGGCGGAGGGGTGCTGGTGGTGGAGGGGGCAGTGGAATCTGCCCACAACACACCAAGGCCAAGCCCTGTTCAGATGGGTGCCATGCACTGCAACAGACAAGGTCTGTCTGATGAATAGTCATGGTATCCCCAGGAAATGATCTGCCTCTGTGACAACAGTTTGGTGTAATACACACAGCAAGGGAACAAAACAAACAAGAGAGCGAGCAGGATAAGGGTCACTTGCACTTTATTAAATGAACAAACCCCGACGCGTTTCGGCAAGTGCCTTCATCAGGGGGCTAAAAGGACTGCAAACCAAATAAAAACAATAACAACAAATCAATAAACAAATACTAAAAAAATAATAATAAATATGAACATAAATGTATGATCACAAGTAAAATAAGTTATACTTACACATTGTACTCTAGTCATGCATTAAATGCAGCGCATAAAAATGTGTGACCAATAATAGAATAGATAGTGCTGAAAGAACAATAAATACATTAAAATATAAAACCGCATATGACTTCAAATTAATAAACAGTGAAAAGAAAAGGAAAATGAGAAACCCAGACCAAAAATAATATAATATATAAATAGTGTAACAAAAACATTTAAAATGAAACATTAAAGAGTATGATAACTATTATAAAAACTAATAAATACAGTAAATCTAAGACACTAAATACTTAAATACATCATCAATATAAATTAAAATACAACCACTAACGATATATATCACAACTTGTAATTTCTGATATTACTTGTAAATATCAACAATGTAAATAAGTTCTAATAGTTTATTGCTCTAATAATTATAATGTTAATACGTTATATTGTTACCTGTAAATAGTTCAACATGTTCTATGTAAACTGACTTGGTATGATACTACCCATACCATATAACATACTGTTCATTGTAAACCGCACTTGATACTTGTGAAAGAGCGGTATAGAAGAAATTGTTAAATAAATAAATAAATAAATTATTGGAATTAAAAACATCCAAAAAACATCAGAAATAAAACACTAAATACTTAATAACATTGTTAAAATTAAGAACATTTTAAAGAAAACCAACTTAAGGCTCAAAGGAACCAAAGTGGTAATAAATAAAATAATTATAAAATAATCACATAAGGTAACACAAAATAAAACCAGTAAATACCAATAGGTATATAGACAATTGGGAATCTGTATAATAACCCCACGAGACCAGGCACTATTTGAAAATGCCAATACATTGAGCTATAACATAGGGGCAGAATTTAGCACACTGAAAATAAGTGTATTGATATCTTAGAACAAAGTAGATGCAAACCATGCATTGTGTGAAAAAAATTTATAAATGCCAAAAAAACCTTGACCAATACATAAAGTAAAAAGTAAACCCCCATAGCAACTGATGCCAGGAAAACGAAACAAAAATTGTAGACAGCCCATGCAAGAAGCAAAAAAGAAAGAAGACACTCGTGCCTTCAGCAATGGCATAAAGAGCTATAACAGCCTTAAATGAAACGTTAAATTTGGCGCGTTTAAAGGTCAGATGACTAAATATTAGCATATGTGCATATTTATTAAAAAGCGTAATAGCACCAGGTGATTCAAAAGCTTAATGCTATGTCTGGCTTGTAATTGAAACCAAAGAAAATTGTGTGGGTAAATCTTATCATGATTGCTAAATGTAGCCTAGCTTACAATCTGAACTTATAAAATAATATAGCCATACTCGCGGTAAGACCTTAATGAAGTAAAAACAAAAATAATAAGCAATACCACGAAAAGTATAAGAAAAATGGTACAGAGCAAACATTAAGGCTGCAAAAATAAAAGCATGACTACTCATATGAGAATGAAATCAGAAGGCACGGGTACCTTCAAATGGCATAAAAAGCTGAAACAGCCTTGAATGGAACGCTGAATTTGGCGCGTTTAAAAAGTCACAAGACTAAATTTAGCATATATGCATATGTATTAAAAAACGTAATGGCACCAGGTGATTCAAAAGTCTAATGCTGTAACTAGCTTGTGATTAAAAATCAACAATATATGAGTGTATCTTATCATGATTGCTGAATGCAACCTGAACGTACGAAATAGTGTAGCCATGCTCGCGGTGAAAACCTTAATGCAGTAAAGACAAAAATGAGCAATACCATGAAGAATATGGGAAAAATAGTGCAAAGCATACATTAAGGCTGCAAAAAACTAGTTGCTCAACATCTGACTCAGAACAAAATGTACTAATAACTGTAGATGCAAAAATTAAAAAACGCAACTATTGCACTATGTAAAAAGGGGGATTTAGAAATGCCACGCTTTAAAAGCATGTAAGAAAAAAACGCTGACCAACCTATAAAATAAAAAAATATATATATATACCCTCATAGCAACTAAACCTTAAATGTAAAGTAACTAACAATCAATGCAAAAGGCAAAAGAAAAGAAGAAGAAAAAGGCAAACATGACTTCTTGCACGAAGAGATCAGGAGACACACGTACCTTCAGCAATAGCATAAAGAGCTGAAACAGCCTTGAATGAAACGCTGAATTTTGGCGCGTTTAAAAGGTCAAAGAACAAATAGCCATGAAGAGTATGTAAGAAATGGTACAGAGCATACAAAAGGCTACAAGAAACCAATCTAGAACATGGAAAGAATGAAAAAATGAAAAAACAACGCTTCTAAAATTATACATTAAAATTGCCAGCATATAGCACAAGGAGCATATTAGCACTAATAAAGATTTATGGACCTTTCCTCCAGGAAATTGTCCAAACCTTTTTTTAAACCCAGCTACACTAACAGCTTTTACTACATCCTCCGGTAACAAATTCCAGAGTTTGATTACACATTGAGTGAAAAAATATTTTCTCTTATTAGTCTTAAATAGTTTACCCTGCAGCTTCATTGCATGTCCCCTAGTCTTTCTATAGTCTGATAAGGTAAACAATCGATCTATGTTTACCCGTTCCACTCCATTCATTAATTTATAGACTTCTATCATATCTCCCCTCAGCAGTCTCTTTTCCAGGTTAAAGAGCCCTAACCTTTTTAGCCTTTCTTCATAGGAGTATCCTTCCATCCCCTTTACCATTTTGGTGGCTCTTCTCTGAACCTTTTCTAAAATCGCTATATCCTTTGTAAGATACGGCGACCAGAATTGCACACAATATTCAAGGTGCGGTCTCACCATGAAATGATACAGAGGCATTATAATATCCTTTGTTTTATTTTCCATTCCTTTCCTTATCATACCTAGCATTCTATTTGCTCTCTTGGCCACCACTACACACTAGAAGGAGGGTTTTAACATGTTATCCGCGATGATGCCTTAATCTTTTTCCTGGGTGTTGTTTCATAATGTGGAACCTTGCATCGTGTAACCATAGTTTGGGTTGTTCTTTCCTAGGTGCATAACTTTGCACTTGTTCACATTAAATTTCATCGGCCATTTGGATGCCAAGTCTTCCAGTTTATCAAGATCCTCTTGCAATTTTCCACAATCCTCATGGGTTTTAATAACTTTAAATAGCTTTGTGTCATCTGCAAATTTGATAACCTCACTCGTTATTCCCATTTCCAGGTTAAAAAACAGCGGATCCAGCCGAGATCCCTGGGGTACTCCACTATTCACCTTTCTCCATTGGGAAAACTGTCCATTTAGCCCTACCCTCTGCTTTCTATCTTTCAACCAGTTCCTGATCCACAATAGTACACTGCCTCCTATCCCATGACTCTTTAGTTTTGCCAAAAGTCTCTGATGAGGAACCTTGTCAAAGGCTTTCTGAAAGTCCAGATACACTATATCAACTGACTCACCTTTGTCTACCTGTTTATTCACACCTTCTAAAAAACACAACAGATTAGTAAGACAAGATCTTCCTTGTCTAAAGCCATGTTGACTGTCTCCCATTAAGACATGACTATCTACATGTTCAGTAAGTTTGTTCTTTATGATGGTTTCAACCATTTTTCCCAGTACTGAAGTCAGGCTCACCAGTCTGTAGTTTCCCGGATCACCCCTAGAACCCTTTTTAAAAATTGGCGTTACATTGTCCATCCTCCGATCTTCAGGTATTACAGATGATTTTATTGATAGTTCACAGATTACTAATAGCAGGTCTGCAATCTCAAATTTCAGTTCTTTCAACGCCCTTGGATGTACTGAATACCATCTTGTCCAGGTGATTTACTACTCTTCAATTTATCAAATAGTTGTAATATATCTCTCAGTGTATCAATATTTCTTTCAATTCTTCTGCAGTATCACCTTTAAATACCATTTCAGTCATGGGTAACATCGCTACATCTTCCTCAGTAAAGACCAAAGCAAAGAATTCATTCAGGCTCTCTGCTATGGCCTTGTCCCCTCTTAGTGCCCCTTTTACGCCTCTATCACCTAATGGTCCAACTGACTCTCTCACATGGTTTTGCTATGAATGTACTTGAAAAAGTCTTTATTACGCATTTTTGCTTTCAAGCAAGCTTCTTCTCAAATTCTCTCTTTGCCTGCCTTATCAATGCCTTGCATGTAACTTGCCATTGCTTATGCGGTTTCCAGTTTTCGTCATTTGGATGCTTTTTCCATTTCCTACTACTACTACTATTTAGTACTTGTATAGTGCTACACATGCAGCGCTGTACAGCTAACCTACAAGAGGCAGCCAGCATACAAGAGGCAGTCCCTGCCCGGCAGAGTCATGCTCATCGGAGCTCACAATCTAGTCACAATAATACAGAACATTAGTCAATTTGGTACACGGCACGGTATGGTCTATACAATTTGGTCATGAAAAGTGACAGGGGTTAGGATAAGATAGGGATAGAAGTCAGGATCTGAAAGCGACGGTGAGGAGGTGGGTCTTCAACCTGGTTTTGAAGAGGGCCAGGGAGGGAGCCTGGCGTATAGACACGGGTAGGCTGTTCCAGGCGTAAGGTGCAGCAAGGTGAAAGAGCGAAGTCAGGAGTTAGCAGTGCAGGTGAAAGGCCTGGATAGAAGTAATTTGGTAGTGGAGCGCAGTTCCCAAGAGAGGGCATAGGGAGAGATAAGAGATGGGAGGTATTGAGGGGCCACAGAGTGAATGCATTTATAGATCAGTAAGAGAAGTCTGAATTGGATGTGGGATTGGATAGGGAGCCAGTGAAGTGAATTGAGAAGGGGAGTAATGTGGGTGGGCATGGCGAGACTGGCAGAAGATTAGTCGAGCAGTGTGAATTTGTATAGATTGAAGGGGGAGGAGATGGATCGCGGGGAGACCAGCAAGGAGTAGGTTGCAATATTCGAGGTGAGAGGTGATTAAGGAATGGATAAGCGTCTTAGTAGTGTGTTCAGAGAGGAAGGGGCAGATTTTGCTAATGTTTTTATTTTGTTTATTTATTTAACTTTTCTTATATACCGCGCTTTTTATCACCAGTGTGGTTTACATGTAACATTTGTGCAGAGCAGGAGACCTGCACTGAACTTACAATATAACAGGGGGTTTTGTACAGGATTCAAACAGGGTAACTATATACAAATAAATTATTAACATATGCACATGGATCATTCAACTATTTACATATTGGCTCTGTTGTATGCGTGTTGTCAGTGTAATGAGTGCAGAACTACTTGTCAGGGGGGTCGGTGATTGGTGGGCTAGGTTTATATCTTACGTGGCGGTTACATGGATGCATGGGCTCATGGACATGGCTGGGAGGGGGAAGTGTCCTGGGTCCGTATAGTATTGTAGGAACAGGTGGTGTTTAAGTGCCTTTCTAAATTGGGAGAGATCACTTATGGCCCAGATAGCCGGAGGTAGGGCGTTCCAGCAGGTCGGTGCATAAAGCGCGAATGCTCTGTTCCTGGCTGATTGTGAGCATTTCGTGATTTCCTTCGGGATGTTCAGGGTATTGATAGCGGCTGATCTCCTTACTCTGTTTAGGGGTGTTGTATGGATGAGATCTGTGAGTGAGGTGGAGGAGCATTTATTAATGGCTTCAGAACCTTGTTTTATAGAAAGAAGCGGCAGGTCTTAGCTACAAGCTGGATATGTGTGGAGAAGGAGAGAGAGGTGTCAAAAATGACCCCCAGATTGCGGGCAGAGGGAACAGGAAGGATAGTAGATCCGTCCACATAGACTGAAAAAGAGGGAAGAGGAGGGGAGGAGTGGGGGGGGGGGAAACAGGAAGTTCAGTACTGGCCATGTTCAATTTCAATCGGCAATAAGACATCCAGGCGGCAATGTTGGAAAGGCAGGCAGAGATCTTGGACTGGGTTGATGGGGAAATATTAGGTGTAGAGAGGTAGATTTGGGAGACATCGGCATAGAGATGGTACTGAAAGCCATGGGAGGAGATAAGCGAGCCAAGGCCTTGGGTATAGAGAGAGAAAAGGAGAGGGTCCAGTACGGTTCCCTGGGGTACACCAACATGGAGCGGGGTAGGAGAGGAGGAGGAGCCACTGGAGCATACACTGAAGGAGCGATGGGAGAGGTAGGAGGAGAACCAGGATAGTACAGAGTCTTTGAAGCCAAGCGAGGAGAGGGTGGTGAGGAGAAGATTGTGGTCAACGGTGTCAAAGGCAGCAGAGAGGTCAAGAAGGATGAGGATAGAGTAGAGGCCCTTAGATTTAGCCAGGAATAGGTCATTGGAGACTTTTGTGAGAGCCATTTCAGTGGAGTGTAGGGGATGGAAACCAGATTGTAGTGGATCCAGGAGAGCCTGGGAGGTGAGGAAGTTGAAGCAGCGGCGGTGGACTGCTCGTTCAAGTAGTTTAGATACGAAGGGAAGGAGGGAGATGGGTCGATAGTTAGAAAGACATGTGGGATCGATTGAGGTTTTCTTGAGGAGGGGTGTGACAACAGCGTGTTTGAAGTCTACGGGGACTGTTGCAGTGGAGAGTGAAAGGTTGAGGATATGAGAGATGGGGGGGACCATGGTGGGGGAAATGGGGTGTAGGAGATGGGTGGGGATAGGGTCAGAGGAACAGGTGGTGGGTTTGGAGGAGGCAAGAAGGAGTGTGTTTTCTTCTTCAGAGACCGTAGGGAAGAAGTAGAGGGTAGCAGAGGAGAGGGTAGCAGAGGAGAGGGTATCAGAGTAAGTATGGATGGGGAGGAGAATTGGGGATGGGGGGTGGGGAATTGGAGGGTAATCTTGTGGATTTGTCATGGAAGTGGTCGGCTAAGGTTTGGGCAGATAGGGAGGGCAGGGCCGGGGGCAGGGGGACCTTGAGGAGAGAGTTGAGGGTATTAAAGAGATGGCGAGGATCAGAGGCAAGGGAGTTGGTCAGATGGATGAAGTATTCTTGCTTGGCAAGTGCTATGGCTGACTGGAAGGAGCTAAGCATACATTTGAAGTGTAGAAGGTCCTCCGGGGAGTGGGATTTAGACCAAGCATGTTCAGCAGAACGGGCACAGGTGCGTAGTTAGCGGGTTGTGGGCAAAAGCCAGGGCTGGGGAGCAGATTGTATGACAGGACATGGGGTGGGTGGGGCAAGAGTGTCAAGAGCTGAGGATAGTGTAGCATTATAAGTGGATACTGTCTCGTCGACAGACTTAGAAGACATAATGGAGGACAGCGATGGGGAGATGGTGGAGGAGAGAGTCAGGGGGTCAATATTATGGAGGTTTCTAAATAGGTCGGAGGAGACAGGACGAGGTTGGGACAGCGGGAGCTGAAGAGTAAAGGTTAAAAGTTGATGGTCAAATGAGAGAAGGATTGAGTTGCGGACGTTTGAGGGAGAGGAATTAGAGAAGAGTATTAGGTTGAGGCAGTGGCTGTGTAGGTGGTGGCAACAATAGCCTTTCTGACCTCATCTTTAAACCATGCTGGCAGTTTTTTGGAATTCCTTCCACTCTTCTTAAAGCGTGTAATACAGCTGGTCTGGGATTCCAAGATATAATTTTTTAAACAACACCCAAGCTTGATGTAAGGTTTTAACCTTTGCAACTGCTCCTTTGAGTTTTTTCTTAACTATTTTCCTCATTTTATCATAGTCTCCCTTTCAAAACTTAAAAGGTAGTACTATGGATTTCCTTACCATCCCTCCTCCATTAATTAAATGAAACACAATCATGCTATGATCACTATTGCTAAGTGGCCCTAACAACCTTATCTCTTGCACTAGATCTGGTGTTCCACTAAGGACTAGGTCCAAAATGGCTTCCCCTCTAGTCAGGTCATGAACCAGCTGCTCCAAGAAGCAGTCATTTATTTAATCTAGAAACTTTATTCCCTAGTATGTCCTACCATGACACTGACCCAATCGATACCGGGGTAATTCAAATTCCCATTATTATTACTGTGCTGATTTCTTTGAGCATTTCATCATCCATTTGTTCATTCTGTCCAGGCGGTCAATAGTACACCCCCACTGCATCGCCTTCCCCTTTTTACATGGAACTTCAATCTATAAAGGATCTACAGATAATGTTGTTTCCTGCAAAACTTTAAACCTTTGTGACTCAATGCCCTTTCTGACATAGAGTGCAATCCCTCCAACTATTTGATCAGCTCTATCATTACAATATCGTTTGTACCCAGGTATCACAGTGTCCCACTGGTTGTCCTCCTTCCACCCTGTCTCTGAGATTCTAATCATATCTAACCTCTCATTTAGTGCTATATATTCTAACGCTCCCATCTTGTTTTTTAGACTTCTAGCATTTGCATATAAGCATTTTAGAGGCTGTATTTTATTCATATTAATCTGGCTATCGGTAGGCAGGAGTAATTTGGAATCCTTAAGCTCAGTCTGCTCTGTACTCAAGGGCATTTCGACTACTTTTGTCTTTATTGGAACCTCTCTGCTGATATGCCCTAACTTCATTTTTTTGGTAGTATCCTTCAAGGATACATTATTACAAACCATGTGCTCTTGGGTGACTGTCGGCTCTCCCCTATTATCTAGTTTAAAAGCTGCTCTATCTCCTTTTTAAAGGTTAATGCCAGCAGCCTGGTTCCATCCCAGTTAAGGTGAAGCCCATCCCTTCAGAACAGCCCCTCCTTTCTCCAGAATGTTCCCTAGTTCCTAACAAATCCAAAGCACTCATCCTTGCACCATCGTCCCATCCACGCATTGAGACTCCTGAGCTCTGCCTGCCTTTTGGGTCCTGTGTGTGGAATGGGAATCATTTCAGAGAATGCTACCCTGGAAGTTCTGGATTTCAACTTCCTACCTAAAAGCTTAAATTTAGCCTCAAGAACCTCCCTACCACATTTTCCTATGTCATTGGTGCCGACATGTACCAAGACAGCAGACTCCTCCCCAGCACTATCTAAGACCTTGTCTAGGTGGCCCATGATTTCCACTACCTTCACACTAGGCAGGCATGTTACCAGATGATCCTCATGTCCACCAGCCACCTAGCAATCTACATGGCCCTGGAGAAAACTCCTCGGTGTGAGAGAGTTTTACATCACCTGGAGGACAGGTCCTAGTTACTGGATCACTTCCTGCTGCACCAGGGTGATGCTCTCTTGTCATGTGACCTCTCTCTCCTCCATGGCAACAGGGATGCTGCCAGACTGGAGGTGGGACTTAAGTACTATATCCCTGTAGGTCTCATCTATGTACATCTCTGTCTGCCTTATGTCCTTCAAGTCTGCTACTCTAGCCTCCAGAGATCAGACTTGTTCCCTGAGAGCAAAGAGCTCCTTGCACCTAGTGCACATGTAAGACCCCTCACTAACTGGGAGAAAATCATACATGTGACACTCAATGCAAAAGACTGGAAAGCCCCCATCTCGCTGCTGAACTGCTGTCTGCATCTTAGTTTTAAGGTTGTGTTTAGATATTTAAGTTCTTTTCTTGCTATCTCTACTCTTCCACCCAATCTAACTAATTAATCTGGTGGTAATATAATATAAATAGCTCATTCTGTAAATAGTTGATCCAAGCTCATGCATGCCCCTTCTCTCATTGTTTAATGTAAAAACTGCTTGTTATACTGTAAACCGCTTTGATTGTAAGAGAAAGCGGATAGAAAACCTTCTAAATAAAATAAATACTAAGGATTGTTGGGGATAATTATACTAATAAAACTATACCTAATATGTTTAATTACTTTGTTCACCTGAAGCTTAATTAATTTCAAGTCCTTAATGTATGTCTGATGAGGATAAACAGCAGCACCTGAGAATGAATATGGCACCTCCTTTCCTTTAAGAGGTTTAAGCACCTATAAAGCTACGATTATCCCAGGAGTGGGTGGGTGTTGGGGAGGGAGGGAGGGAGGGAGGGAAAAAGACATTAAAAACTGGCTGCTACACAGTATCCTGTCCTGTATTTCTAAATTAATCCGTGACCAATTTCCAGGGGGAGCCCAAAGCCCTTGCTTGACTAGAGGGAGTCTTGGGGTCTAAAGTTAACCTGAAAGCGCTCTACTGTGTTGTAGTTTGTGTACTTCAATTCCTCAGGATGATGCGCTTGCAGTCCTGCTTAATGTGTGGGAGACAAGACCGCAGCCTCATAAGATACCAACCTCATTTCTTATGTATCTGGCTAAAGTGGCACTTAAACATACTTACTTTGTGTATAAGAATGAAGTGTTTCAACAAATTTCATGTACTGCAATGGGGCTACTTTTGCCCCATCTTTGGCAAATCTTTATATGCAATCCTTTGAAATGAAGTGGGTATACTCTTCAGCCTATGCTGACTATAGTTTTCAGTGGTTTAGGTATATTTATTTATTTTTTTTTTATTATGGAATGGGACTTATGATCAATTAAGAGCCTTTTTTTTGGGCAAGTCACTTCTCCCCTGTGGTGTTCCTCAAGGTACTGTTCTTGCTCCTCTTCTCTTTAATGTATTCCTGGCTCCCCTTGCTCTTCTTATTCAGAAACACGGTGTTTCTGTTTATTACTATGCTGATGATATTTTCCTCCTCTACCACACTGACTCTGCTGCACCAGATATCACTACTTTCAATACTTGTCTTTCCTCTGTTGCTTCCTGGATCTCTTCCACTTTCCTTCACATTAATCTCTCTAAAACCTCCGCTATCTGGTTCACTTTTGGTAATCCCCCTCCTCCCCTAACCCCTCTGTTTTCTTCCTCACCCATCCCCACTGTTTCTTCTTTACAGTATTTGTGTGTAATTCTTGACTCTTCTCTTTCTTTCAAAGAACACATTTCCTCAGTCGTCCAACGCTCATTTTTCACTTTAAAACAACTTCGCGCCGTACGTTCTTTTCTCACCTCCTCCTCTATGACCACACTCATTATATTCCTTGATATGTCTTGTCTCGACTACTGTAATGTCTGTCTTGCCGGCGTTCCCCAATCCCAAATTCTTCGTCTCCAACGTATTCAAAATACTGCTGTTCGTGTTCTCTCCCATGCTTCACGCTTCGATCATGTCACCCCCCTGCTAATACACTTCCACTGGCTTCCCATTGCCTTTCGTATTCAGTTTAAAGTTCTTCTCTTTGTGCACAGGGTGATCCATTCCGGTATTCCCTTGTATCTCGCTGACCAGGTTCATCTCCATACCCTGCACCGATCCCTACGTTCTATTCACGCTAACTGTATGTTTCTTCCCCCCCTTCCCAAGCTCACCTGGAATCCACTCGGTCCTCAGCCTTCTTCTTCCTTGGTCCCAGACTCTGGAACTCACTCCCTCACTCCCTCCGCTTAGAAACCTTCTATATATCCTTCAAAGCTAAACTGAAAACTTATCTTTTCTGCTCCACTTTCAATCTCCCCTTCCCCGCCTCACCCTCCTCCCTTCCATAGTGTTAGTATGTTAGACTCCTATCCCCCTTTCCTCCTCCTCCCCACAGTCTCACTAGCTGTTTATGCTCTCCTATCCCTCCTCCCCCCCTCTGTTATCCCCCTCTGCGATGTCAACGTATTTCCCCTCCCTCCCCCATGTCAGCTATTTTCTGCCCCCCCCCCCCGACTATCTCTGACTCTATCCCTTTTTGTCTTTTAAAGATTTTATGGTGTTCCTTTTCCTTTTCTTTTTTGCAGCTCCTTCTCTCTTTTAATATTTTTATGTATGTGAACCGCCCAGATGCTAATCGTTTATGGGCGGTATATAAAGTTTTAATAAACATAAACATGATGCACTGCACATGCAGATCAGCAGTCTACAGCTGATCACAAGATGGGGTATGCACCCCCACAGCACCTTGGCCTGGTAGGGGGAACTGACCGTGTGCACCCCCATAGTACCTCGGCCTGGTAGGGGGAACTGACCGTTTGTGTTACTGGTACAGAGTTGCTACAGACCGTGACATTGTGCGGGTCCTGTTCTCACCCTGAGCGTGAAGTGGGACGCCCAGCACCAGGTCCGCAGCACCTGGCTTGGATGAGATAGGCTATGCTGCAGGTCCCCATCAGTGCCAGTGTGTGATAGGTAGTCCTTGCAGACACACCAAGGATACACCTGTGTCCATCTGTATTTCTCAGTGATGTCTAGCCCTTGTGGACTATGATGCACCCAGAATAGTGCATATCTTGTGTGGGTGCCATGGTCACATGTTATAAGTGAAGTGGGGGGGAGTGTGTATGGACCCAAAAGCAGGTTATGTAGCACCACCCAACCCTTTGTAGTTCGGGGGGGGGGGGGGGGTAACAGGATCTCCCACCAACAGATCCACTTTGTACATCTCTGCAATGGTGGCAGTAGAGGGGACTATCAACCCCAGTCCTGCTGGCAATCAATGCAGATCTGTATGCATCACATAAGGCAATGGCAGACAGGCAGAACGCTGGAGCAGCTCAGCTGCCCCCCACCACTTTCTGACATTCAACAGCAGTGGGCAGAGTTAGTCCCCCCCGCTGCACCCTGCAAGGTGTTCCAGCCATACACATGCTAACTGCAGACAGTCTGCTAGCTAGTACATAGTGCATGTTCCTAGAGGAACTGTGTGCACCCAAAAATGGGATGTGAGCATACACACACCAAGCAGGTATGTCAGTGATTAGGCCCCAGAAAAGAGAACCCATAAATATCACTTGAGAGAAATACTGTATAGCACTATGGGGGAACCTAGCCATGCCGTGGTCACTGCTCAGTCAGGGAGAGAGTGACCTCCCAGCATGACATGCTGTGGCCACCCTGTCCATGCAGGTGGTGGTCGGGCACTACAATGTCCAAGCCATGCCCTATAACTAGAAACAGTGCAAGCAGTGTGGGCTCAGTAAGGTGTAGGCAGCCACAACACACTGGATAGAGAGACACACACTCCCACACCTATGCCAGCATTGTGCAAATATAGAGGTTTGTGGCAGCCCTGGCCACCACACCAGTCCTGGGCACAGTGCAGGCATTGCTATGGTATGCAAAACTGTTGAGGTCACTCCCCGAAGTGGTAAACACTGTCAGAATCAATAACTGAAACACACTCCACAAATATCAGAAAGGTTGCTATGATGAATCTCTATTAACAAATCGTGTTTAACTTAGAATTTGTTATCTGACATTAATCATAGCAACCTTTTGATATATGTGGAACGTGTTCCCAAGTTTAGGATGGCATTGCTAAGGTATGCAGGTGCCAGCATTGGGAGATGCTGCTCCGCGCAGGTCCCAACAGCCTGACTCTCCATGAGGCATTGGATAGTGGAGCCTGTGGGTGTGGGTGTTTGTACCCCTGTTGGCCTCTGCTCTAGGGCTGAGTTTCCCAACTCCGCTCCTGGTGGGCCAAACACTGTTCAGGTTTTCATGCTGTCCCTAATGAATATGCATGAATATATTTGCATACAATGGGGGCGGTGCATACAAATGCAGCACAGGCATATTTATTAGGGACATCATGAAACCTGAATGGTGTTTGGCCCTCCAGGACTGCATTTGGGAAACTCTGCTCTAGGGATTGCACATGTTTATGGTGTCTGTGCTCTGTAGGGTAAAATATAGGCATTTCAGGCATATTTAATTTTTCTGCAATAAAGGTTCCATCTTTATTACCATGGTTTAGTACTGGATAAAATGTGGGAACAAGGTTGGCAGGAGCCACAGCTGGGATTTGAACTTGTGACCTTCTGCCCCTGAACACACTGGCTGTGTATACTGCACCAAACTGTTGCCACAGAGGCAGACCATTCCCTGGGGATACGATGACTGTTCGTCAGACAGACCTTGTCTGGCACCCACCTAAATGGGGCTTGGCCTTGGTCTGCTGTGGGCAGTTGCCACTGCCCCCTCCGGCACCAGCACCCCTCTGCCACCATGCTGACATGCCCTTATGCCAGTGGTGCTGGTGGTGTGCAGTCCCAGGCCATCCAGTGTGCCGGTAGACAGCTGCCTATGGTGTGGGTTCTTGGGTAGGGGTGCCTACATGGACATGCGCGCTTCGCCCCGGCACCGCCTGCCAATGTTATGTGCCCTTGGGGGTACCTGCTGGGTAATATCCCCTGTTACACTGTGGGACACACACTCGTGCCCATGTTGGTCCCTCGTCAGTTGCTGTCTTGCTGCTTTACAGTTTCGGCATTCCTATGTGCCACCTAGGCATCTGCCTAGCCCGCACTGTGCCCCAGCTGGACCACAGCATGTGCCGCCTGCAGCCCCCTGTATCCCATTTACAGCATCAGTACAGTTGCCCTTTCCTATGTGCCCACTCTGCTGTTGCTGCACATGTGCACGCCATAACAAACCTGCCCAATATAAACGACAAAACCCTGATCACCGCTATTTCAATGTGGGATCATTCACTTTGTAGCGGGACAGAGCATAGACCCTTCCAATCATGATATCTTCCTTTTCACGCTTTGTCAGTAGTGTTGCTTTATGTTTATCATTAATATCACTATAGGCCAAATGTGGTTCTGGTCATTTTCTATGTTTATTTGCCTTTTGGTTCCTGCACATGTATCACTACTATCACTTTTCTGGGTTTCCCTGCCTTTGCTGTACATTGCTGACTGAAATGGTTTCTCTCTCCTGCAAATGTGCCTCTAGCATGAGGTTTTCACTGGCACTAATTTTCAGACCTTTATTTCCCGGTGTTAATGTGCATGGAGCCTCTCCCCGCCCATTTTCCGCCCATTGACCCCTATCTCTGCCCTCTGAGGAGCCTTACTCCACCCTTCAGACCCGGCCTTCACAGCGTTAGTGTGCCTTAACGCTGCTGCCGACATTATCGCGCGATAATATCATGCGATAACATTACGTATCATGCGATAACATCGGCGCTGCTACATTAAGATGGTTTAGTAAACATACCCCTTGTTACCTTTTTCAACAAAAGGAATCTTCCATATTCACAATTGCTTAGATGCCTTTGTATATGCTCATCTGAAAAAGAATTTAAATTTCAAGCTGGGCAGATGATTACTACATTTCAGAGTTGGATTATCCTGATTCAGTGTTGAAAAAGACTTATAAGAGAGCTCATTTTAACCATCGTGAATGACTATTAGTGCCATCTCAAAATCGACAGCCTTGTAAGGTTGGATCAGATACGACATTGATAACATGTGGACTACAGTATCCCAGTCTTTCACAACGTCTAGTACAATCAGTAAGGAGGCATTGGGGCATGTTTATTTATTTATTTATCTAGCCAGTTTTGTATACCGCCTTATCCTTCAATCAAAGTGGTTAACACAGACTGTAGGGATACATTTAACAGGAAAGGTGGTCAGACTTACAAACATACAGACTATTATTTAGTTTTCATCTGAGTGTGGTTGTCAGTGGGTCAATTGCAGTGGAAACTGGTGGAGACCAGTGCTTGGCAAATTATGTTACATGAACAGGAGGGTCTTGAGAGACTTTATTTATTTATTTATTTACATTTCTTATGTACCGCACTATTTGCGATCAGCGCGGTTTACATAAAACAAACAGTATCCGACAATAAACAAGAGTCAGGTCATTACAATGAACAGGAGCAATCAACTTGGATAACGGGGGAAACTATCTACATGTATGGTACATTGAAATAGGTAACTATATATATGTGAGATGGAGTTATTGTGTGTTGCTCATACATGGTGGCTGGGGTTCGGGGGAGGCTGAGAGGTATTTAATAAAGAGGAAGTGTTTTAAGGCCTTCCTGAACTGGCTCAAGTTGGGGATAGCTCTGATGTGTGGTGGTAGGGAGTTCCAGAGGCTTGGGGCGCTCAGACTGAAGGCTCTATTTGAGGTTGATATGGCGCATCTTGTCATGGCTTTTGGTATTGCTAGCATGTTGGCTGCAGCGGTTCTTCTAATCCTGTTATTTATTTTTTATTTATTTATTTCAGTTTTTTTATATACCGCACTATTTATAATCAGCGCGGTTTACAGATGAACACAAAGACCAGAACAACAGGCTGTTCGGTATTACATATAACAGGAGTATAAACTTGGATAACATGGGAGAACTATATACATAGAATAAATGATCAGTTGGTTTAACATAATTAAAGAATTATTTACATAAAAGAGTCGTATTGTAAGGTCAAGAGGGGATTGTGGTTAAGTTTGAGGTAAGGCTATCCTTGTGATCTTTATGTAGGGTAATATTTGCTAAATAGGTTAAATTTTAGGGCCTTTCTGAACTGCGCTAGGTCAGTTAAGGCACGTATATCAGGTGGGAGGGAGTTCCAGTGTTTTGGGGCAGAAAATATGAAGGCTCTATTGGCTGTTGATCGGCTACAAGTAATTATGGTCTTTGGCATTATTAGAGTGTTCATTGATGATTGTCTTCTAGATCTTGTTGGTGGTACCGTTTGTATGAGATCAGTTAGTGAGTTGGCTGACAAACTATGGATGGCCTTGTACGTGAGAATCAGTGTTTTGAATATGAGCCTGGCTTGTATCGGGAGCCAGTGAAGTTGCTTGAGGATTGGTGTCACATGATCACTCCTAGACGCTCCTTGTAGAACCCTTGCAGCAGAATTCATAGCAAGTTGTAGAGAACTTAGGGTGGATTGTGGGAGACCTTGAAGAATTGAATTGGCGAAATCGAAATGAGGCAGGATGAGTGCTTGAAAGATGGTTCTGAAATCCTCTGGGTCCAGTAAGGAGCGTAAATGCCTAAGTGTGCGTATCTTGAAGTATACCGCTCTTACAATATTGTTGATGTGAGGTTTCATATCTTCATATCTGTTGGGCACGGGTGGTTGTATGAGGTCACATATTGACGAAGCGGATAACCCGTTGATGGCCTTGAATGTCATCACTAAGATCTTGAAGCTAATCCTTGCTTGAACGGGGAGCCAGTGCAGCTGCATCAGGAGGGGTGTGATGTGTTCTCTCCTTGGTGCTCCTAAGAGGATTCGCGCAGCGCTGTTCATGGCGAGTTGTAAGGGATGTAAGGTTGCCTGAGGGAGTCCTTGTAGGATGGCGTTCGCATAATCAAAATGAGGGGTGATGAGGGCTTGGTAGATGGTACGGAAGTCGCTCAGCTCGAGTAGAGGGCGTATGTGTCTGAGGGATCTGATCTTGAAGTAGATCGCTCTTACTGTTTTTGCTATGTGCTGCTTCATGTTGAGGTTCTGATCCAATGTGACTCCGAGATACCGTATGGCTGAGTTTACTTGCAGCTTTGCGGAAGTCCTTGGTGTCATTTAGGGCCCTTAGTTCCTCAGGGAGGAGGTTCCATAGGGCAGGAACTGACAGTGAGGGAGCCCTTTTAGACGTGGCTTGTTTTGTTTTATGATATCCTGCTGGCATGCTGAGTCTGTTACCATTGTTGGACCTCCTAGGTCTGCTAGTTACTTCCCTGATTACACAGGTACACTACCAAAAAACTGCCTCCAGTTTTGCAACTGATTCCTATAGATTTTAGGGTGCTGAATCCAAGAAAATTAGCCAAAATGTTCCATCACGTCACGTTTTCTTGCAAAATTAGATTTCTTACCCATATAAGGAATGTTCACATAATTTCTTTTTAGCCGACTGCAGTTTATTTTCTTGGCCCAAAATAGAGGTTGTAATGGATAACTAACTAGAAACACTCCCTCATGATATTTTAGAGTGTTTTGTATTCATTTTATACATTAACAGGACAATTGGGAGGCGGGGGGCTAAATCCAGTACTCGCGCTGGCGCATGTTCTTTCCTGTTCGCCTCGCCTCGTTCGCTCGCTCAAACACGGTGGTTGCGACATGAACGTTCCTGTCAAATTTCAGTTTCTTGCAAGTTCATTATTACCTTTTGTTTGCTCAGTCGTAATCCAGCTTTATTCCGAAGTGGTTCACTACAGTTGTAGTTTGCAGTGCTGTGTATTTGTGATGGCTCACAGAGCCAGAGGTTGCGTCAACTCTCCGGACAGTTTTTGTTTTATTTGTGGGGAACATACCGTGAAAAAGCGGCAGAGGAACATTTCTGCATTTATTAAAAAAGTATATTTCGCCTATTTCGGTTTGAAGTTAGGCAATCAAGACAAACCGTGGGCTCCTCACAAAGTGTGCAAGACATGTGAGGAAGATCTACGCTTATGGATGAAAGGTAAAAAACAAGCATTTCGTTTCGGAATACCTATGATGTGGCGTGAACAAAGAGACCACAGCAGTGATTGCTATTTTTGCTCTTGCATTGTGAAGGGATACAACTTAAAAAAAAGAACGTAATAAGTTACCCCAACCTTCCCTCAGCAATTAGGCCTATGCCTCATAGCAACGAAGTACCTGTGCCTGAACCACCAAAATCTTTGGATCATATTTGTGTGGACGGTTCTGATCATGATGAGACTCATCAGATGGCTTTTCCCGATGAGTCCAGTACTTCCGAGTTTGAAACTGAACCAGATCCGAAACCTGAACTTTTCTCTCAAGCTGAATTGAATGATTTAGTCCGGGATTTAGGACTCCCAAAAGATGCTGCCCAACTGCTAGGTTCTCGGCTTAAACAGAAAAATCTATTGTCACCAGGAACAACTTTTTATTGGTACCGCAACCGCGAGACACAATTTTTGAAGTATTTCAGCAAAGAGGAAGATTTGGTATTTTGCAAAGATATATACGGAGTGATGGAAAAGTTTAAACTCAAGTATGATCCTGCTGAATGGCGGCTGTTCATTGATTTGTCAAAAGACAGCATAAAAGGTGTTCTTCTTCATAATGGCAACACATTCGCTTCAGTTCCTATTGCTCACTCTGTTATTCTCCAAGAAAAATACGAGAATTTGGCCCTGATTCTTCAGAAGATTCGTTATGATGAGCATAAGTGGATGATTTGTGGAGACTTTAAAATTCTATCCATGCTATTAGGGCAGCAATCCGGTTTCACCAAATATCCCTGCTTCCTTTGCTTGTGGGATAGCCGGGCCCGCGACCTACACTGGGGGAAAAAAGACTGGCCAATTCGGGAGTAATTGAGACCCGGTGAGAAAAATGTTCTTCATGAGAGCTTGGTACCTCGTGATAAAATTCTATTACCACCTCTCCACATTAAGTTGGGTCTCATTAAGCAATTCATCAAGTCCCTTCCAAAAGATGGTGAGTGCTTTCGGTACCTTTGCTCAAAGTTCCCCCGACTTTCTGAAGCAAAGCTAAAGGAAGGAGTGTTTGTTGGCCCTGATATAAGGAAACTCATTTCAGATGGAGCATTCGCTGAAACGATGTCTGAGAAGGAAAAAGAAGCCTGGGATTCCTTCAAGGATGTTGTTCTCAAATTCTTGGGGAACAGGCGGGATGAGAACTATAAGGATATTGTTGCCAGGATGCTCAATGCCTTCAAAGAACAAGGCTGTAACATGAGCCTGAAAGTCCATTTCTTGCACTCCCATGTGAACTACTTTCCCGAAAACTTGGGGGCGTACAGTGAAGAACAAGGTGAAAGGTTTCACCAGGACATCAAGGACGCAGAGAGAAGGTACCAAGGAAGATGGAACACCACTATGATGGCTGATTTCTGCTGGTTGCTGCTGCGGGAAACCCCAGATGAAAAATACTCCAAGCAGCGCACCAAGAGAAGCATTCGGGGGGAAGAAGAAACGGGCCCACCAGGAGATTGATTGACCCAAGAATGACTTTAAAATCTAAACTGTGTTGACAAATATCGTCTTTTTACTAAACTTTGAAATAAAAATTTGCTAGTTATTACCACAGTGTCGGATCTCATTTATTAGAATTTTATTTTCACACCATCGGGTGTTTGTCTTCATGTATTGCAATGGTGCGGTTTGCGTTTTCTATTCTTACATACATACCTGTACAACATTTTTTGCACATTTCTTTGCTTTGCTTTGTGTCTAACCTCGCTCTTATATGCTCAATGTTTGTGCACATGTATGTGGCTGTTTTAAGTGCAGACAATTTTGCTACCATCACAGTGTGTTTTGTTGACATTACTCTATTCTTATGTGCTGCCTTGTTACAATTTTCTTTATTCTTATTTGAATAACTACTAAACAATTAGTATAAAGAATTCATCCAAGAAACTTTTATCTCGATCGCACTCAATCTGAAACGTTCACCTCAAACTGCTAACCCAATGTAGCAAAAAATCTGTACGTGATGGAGCAAATTGGTTACCAGATTTGGATTCAGCGCACCAAAAAACGTAAAAATCAATCAAAACATTAGAGGCAGTTTAAAAAAATTTTTTTTAGTGTACCTGTGTTATTAAATCCTGGACCGCGTCTGCTGAACTGTGGTGGATGATTTTGAATATGTTCAGGATTTACTTGTATTTTGCTCTTGCAATTATTGGGAGCCAATGTAGTTGTCGTAGTATGGGTGTGATGTGTTACGACTTTGCAGTGCTTGTGATTTTATCAGCTCACCCAAGTTTGTTTGGGTTTTGGTCGAAAATAGCATTCAGTAGAGGTCACAACATTAGAGACATGCTATGCTCAGCAGTCCCTAGAATGCCATGCCCCTTGGGAAAAACTGGACGTACTAAATGTGGACACTGTTCTTTTTGTGCCTTCATGGAAGATGGAACTGAATTCAAGATGGAACTGAATTCAAGAAAGCATGGGACGAACACAGAGGATCTCTAAAGGTAAAAAGTGGACTGTTATAGTTGTTGTTATGGAAGGACAGACTAGATAGGCCATGTGGTCTTTTTCTGTCGTCATATTTCTATGTTTCTATGTTTCTATGTTTCTATGGTACTACCTTTAATTATAATAGTAAGACTTAAATTTTGAAGGATTTTACTACTTGCACAGTTATGTTTGTAGTGTATGTTCTGGGATGTCCCTGTTCAAAATTATACATCAGAAAAACTCCTCAAGCACTGAAGATTCGCTTGGCAGAACATAAATATAGTATGTCTAAAGTTCGAGTGGAAACACCATTTCATCACAATTTTGACAACTGATGCTGTATTGTGCTGGAAGATGTTCCATGTAATATAGGGTGGAGAGATAGAGGAAGACCTGCTTCTACAATGTGAACAACAGTAGATCTATAGAATGGACACCTTAGAGCGCTCAGGGCTAAATGACAAGATTGAGCGGGGTCTTTTCTTTTGAATGTAAAGGGAGGGGTGTGTGCTTTGCCTTATCAACCTGTGGAGTTTAATTTGTATTGGAGTGTATTTTGTTTTCATTTGTTTTCTGTTATTAGTTTTGTGCATATCATAACAGTCATGTACCTGACTTCTAAGCCAGCATATTTAGAGTATGATCTCAGTATATCAGTTACTGCTAATGCTTGGCATAGTACTTGCAGCGTTCAAAAGATAGCTTCCGTCTGGAGTTTGTAAGATGTTAAGTGTATGGGTAAATTTGTCAAGATGTGCTTGGAAATTCTTCTTTTTCAAGCCTGTGGCTCCCAATACAATGAGAAATAATTCTGTATCTTTCTGCCTCGTTTTCTTGGTTTCTGACTGCATTTCCTGGTACTTCAGGATCTTCTGCCTCTCCACAAGATTCACAGAATAATCACTCAGAACCAACACTTCTACGATCAATTCTGTTCTGGTGTTTTTCTACTTTATCACTAGGTCGGGTTTCCTTGCCTCTAGGAGAAGAGGGAGAATTAAAGAAGGGAAGGAAGGTGAAGACATGAGGCAGGAATCTGAAGGGAAGGATGGGGAAGAGAGAGAGGGAGGGATACAGAAGATAAGAATTGCGAGAAGGTGGGGAAATCTGCTGGGTAAGAGAGGAGCAGATGAGCAGGGTGTGTGCGTGAGACTTGGAGAGAGATGTGTGGTAGCAACAGGGAAATGACGTACATTTGAGGAAAAGGGGAAGATATGTGGAAGAGAAAGAGGGACAGTGGCATAGCTAGGACTGAATCGGTTGCTGGTGAAGAAATTAAGATGGCCCAGTATAACGTCATCTCTCCCAATGGAATGGGCAGGGGCAGGGGGGAGAAATTCCCTTCAGACCATAAATCAGGGAGGGGGGACTATGTGGAAATTGAGGGATATGATGTCTGTGGTTAGATATCAAGTGTAGGAACATGTATATGGTCAGAGTTTGGGTGTGCCATGCAGGCGACTACATGTTGTATGTGTAGGGGGTATCTACGATAGTAGGGTTGGGGGGTTCTCTGGGTGAGATGTCTGAGGGGATGGACGGATACCCCTATGAAGAAAGGCTACAAAGGTTAGGGCTCTTTAACCTGGAAAAGAGACGGCTGAGGGGAGATATGATAGAAGTCTATAAATTAATGAACGGAGTGGAACGGGTAAACGTAGATCGATTGTTTACATTATCAGAATATAGAAAGACTAGGGGACATGCAATGAAGCTACAGGGTAAACTATTTAAGACTAATAAAAGAAAATATTTTTCACTCAACGTGTAATCAAACTCTGGAATTTGTTACCAGAGGATGTAGTAAAGGCTGTTAGTGTAGCTGGGTTTAAAACAGGTTTGGACAAGTTCCTGGAGGAAAGGTCCATAAACCATTATTAAGAAGGGACCCAGGATATCAATGCTTGAAACAATACAAGCATTGTGGAACCTGTGTCTTTTGGGGAAACTGCTAGGTACGTATGACCTAGATTGGCCACTGGGCTTGATGGACCTTGGTCTGACCCAGTATGGCATATCTTATGTTCTTAACCTTTCTATCAGAGTATTGCAACGTCCCCAGTTTGCGAGTATCCTTAGAAGATACTTCAGTCTGAATCAGGGGCTCTTCAGTGCTTTCCCCTATCAACCCTTGCAAGTGGCTTGCATAAACCCATCCCCTCCCCGCTTCAGCACTTCTCAGGCTCCACCCCACATCTCTGGCCCTCACTCCTTTGGGTGCTCCTGTCCCAGTGACAGCAGTAGCAATAGGAAGGAAAGCCAGCATGGGGTCTGTCAGGGGGAAGCACTCGCAGGCCTGCAGCATTTTTATCACTTGTGTCTCTTTCTAAAGTAGTGTTATGGCAAACGCTGTGAAAAGCTCTTGTTCAATCACTCACCCACAGAAGGAAAACTCACAGACAGGCTGGAATGCAAACAGGATCTTTAATGTGCACACAGGATCAGACAGAGAGCCGGTACCCTCCACAAAAGAGTCTGAGCCTCGAGGGACGTCCTTCAATGCCTTAAATACAGTACAATTTCAAACTCATTCTATAATCCCATTTGCCACAGGTATTACCTGTTCACCAATCAGCAGCCCCTGGGGAAGGTACCTGGGTGACCTGTCCAAACCGGTGTGCTCTGGTCTGTTGGTTTCTGGGCTAGGGGATACTGTGCTCAGACCTGGAGTGGGGGAAGGGTGTCTACTGAAATAGGGTCGGGCACTTGTGTAAGAGCCTCATGGCTTGGGGGAAGGGTCAGGCACTTGTGTAAGAGCCTCATGGCTTGGGGGAAGGGTCGGGCACTTGTGTAAGAGCCTCATGGCTTGGGGGAAGGGTCGGGCACTTGTGTAAGAGCCTCATGGCTTGGGGGAAGGGTCGGGCACTTGTGTAAGAGCCTCATGGCTGCCTCAGTAGAAGCTCTACAATAGGAAGTATTGGAGCCACTGCAGGGCCTGTAGTGTCCTATGCTGCTTGATGTTAGCTATTGCTTTCTGATCAACTTGTGGAACAGACCCCCTGCCTTCCTTCTTTGGTCTCTCATATTGTCCATTTGCTGCACTGGAATTTAAGTCACAGTAAACATGCCCAGAACTTCTGTTGCAGTTCTGAATAGTTGATAAGTTTGTCCATGTGTGAATCTGGCCAGAGTCCTCTGTGAGCCTCACCTCATGCAAGTCTGATGCTGAGTGATGAGAGTGACAGTGGCTACGTGAACTGGGAGTCCAGTTGAGTTGAGAGAGATTGAGAGGAGCCCCGACAGCGGTCATACTAGCACCAGCAAGCCACCACGAGTGGGGGGAAGGGAGAGTGTTGCTGTGTAGCTTAATCTGCAGCCGTGTCCCCAAACAAGATACCCCGATGGCCAAAGTGGTTGCGATCCTCAGGCAGAAAAGAAGAGGTATCTTTGCCATGAATGTCAGACATCCTCTTCTGTTTGTGTGTGGGAGTTTGTGGGAGGGAAGAAGTGAGGTAAAGGCAGAGAAAATTTAAAGGGGCAGTGGGCACTCAACCTCTGCAATATTTACTTTGCCACCATTTTATTTTTTTATTTTTATATACCGCGCTTTTTCAGATCAGAGCAGTTTATATATAACGTTAACAATAAACTGGTTTGCATAGAACAATTTACATTCAATTTACATTGAATTGGCATTAACATGAACTGTTAACAGTAAAACATTAAAACATCAAACTGTTTTGGATAGGACAGGTTAACTTGGGTAGGAAACAGTGCAGAATGCTAGTATACAAGTGTTGAGAGCAGGTAGCTATATGTTGAGTGTTTAGGGTGTCTCTAATGCCTTCCTGAAAGATGTTAGGTCTGTGATGGCTCGCATTATTGGGGGTAGGGCGTTCCATTGAGTTGGCGCATATAAGGAGAATGCACGATTCTTAGTGGATTGGGTGCATGACCTTACTGCTGAGGGGATGACGAGAGAGTTTACCATGCATGATCTCCTAGTTCTGGTCTCCGGTGTTCACTGTATGAGCTTTGTGAGAGAGGTTGCAGACATGCCGTGAAGAGCCATTAAGGTAAGTAGGACAACTTTGTGTATCAGGCGACTTGTTGTGGGGAGCCAGTGAAGCTGAATCAATAGGGGCGTGATGTGTTCATATCTAGATGCAGACAGGAGTGTTCGGGTGGCTGTGTTCATTGCTAGCTGTAATGGTTGGAGAGCATGCTTTGACAGGCCATGAAAAATGATATTGGAGTAGTCCAAGAGAAGAAAGATGAGGGCTTGGAATACAGAGCAGTAATCTGAGGGCTCGAGGAGAGGGCGTAGATCAGCGATGGCGAACCTATGGCACGCGTGCCAGCTGTGGCACGCGAAGGCCTTGCAGCTGGCACACGTGAAGGTCCGCAGAAAAAGAAAAAGCGGGCTCTGGCTGCTGCCGCGAACGCGGCAGCATGCAGTGTCCCGCGGGGCCCGCTAAGCCCCTCTGCAAGGGCTTTCAGATTCGCGAGGGAGACAGGGATTTCCCATTAGCCCCTTCAGACGCGAGGGACTGATGGGAAATTTCCCATTAGCCCCTGCGGGCTTAACAGAGACAGAGCTGTCTCCCTCGCGAATCTGAAAGCCCTTGCAGAGGGGCTTAGCGGGCGGAGGGGGCCCCGCGGGACACTGCATTCTGCCGCTGCCGCGGCAGAAGCCAGAGCCAGCTGCTTTTTTTTTTTTTTAATTTGCTATGGGGGGTGGGTTAGGACTGCTAATGGGCTGGGGGGGGGGGTTAGGACTGCTAATGGGCTAGGGGGGGGGGTTAGGACTGCTAATGGGCTAGGGGGGTTAGGACTGCTAATGGGCTGGGGGGGGTAGGACTGCTAATGGGCTAGGGGAGGGGGTTAGGACTGCTAATGGGCTGGGGGGGGTAGGACTGCTAATGGGCTAGGGGAGGGGGTTAGGACTGCTAATGGGCTGGGGGGGGGGTTAGGACTGGTAATGGGCTAGGGGGGGGGTTAGGACTGCTAATGGGCTAGGGGGGGGGGTTAGGACTGCTAATGGGCTAGGGGGGGTTAGGACTGCTAATGGGCTGGGGGGGGGTTAGGACTGCTAATGGGCTAGGGGGGGGTTAGGACTGCTAATGGGCTGGGGGGGGTAGGACTGCTAATGGGCTGTGGGCTGATGGGGGCTGTCTGGAAATGGGCTATGGGGGGGGGTTTAGGACTGCTAATGGGCTAGAGAGGGGGGGGTTAGGACTGCTAATGGGCTAGGGTGGGTTAGGACTGCTGATGGGGAGGGGTTAGGACTTGAGGTGGGCTGTTGGGTGGGGTTAGGACTGGAAATGGGCTGATGGTGGGTTAACACTGGAGGTGGTCTGATGGGGTTAGGACTGGTAATGGGCTATGGGGGGGTTTAGGACTGATAATGGGCTATGGGGGGCTGGGACAAGAAATGGGCTGATGGGGAGGGGTTAGGACTTGAGGTGGGCTGATGGGGTTAGGACTGGTAATGGACTGTGGGCTGATGGGGGGGGGTTAGGACTGGCAGTGGGCTATGGGGGGCTGACTGGAAGTGGGCTGATGGGGGGTTAGGACTGGAAGTGGGCTGATGGGGGGTTAGGACTGGTAATGGGTTATAGGGGGGGGCTTAAACTGAAAATGGGGTGATGGGGGGTTAGGACTGGAAGTGGGTTGATGAGGGGGGATAGGACTGGTATTGGGTTGGGGGGTTGCTAGGACTGGAAATGGGTTGGGGGGCTGCTAGGACTGGAAATGGGCTGATGCAGGGACTAGAAGGGAATGGATGCTGGGTGAGGCTGGAACTAGAAGGGAGCTGGTGTTGGGGGAGGATTAGAATGGGATGGGTCTGGGAGAGTAAAATGGAGAGGGGAAAAATATTTTGTGTGGGAGGGATAAAAAATCTACAATTGGCCGGGTATTGGGAGAGTAAGTGGGGATTGAGGATGGAGGGGTAAATTTTGAGTAGATGAAATAGGAATGAGGAAAGAGCAAAAGGAGAAAGATTAGTATGTTAAAGCAGATGTAGAGAGAGAATGGAAAAAAAAAACCAGAAGACAGAAGAAAGGACAAATGGACAGCAGATGGAGAGTTAGCAGAAGACACGAAGAAACCAGAAGAAAGTGGCTGGAACAATTGCAATGAAAAAAAATGCACAAAAGGTAGAAAAATATCTCTTTATTTTGAATTTATTAATTGGAATATGTCAGCTCTGGGAAATGTGCATCATTAATTTTTGCGCTTTGTTTAGTACAAGAGGAAATTAATATATAGTTTTATTTCTACAGTGTTGTTGTATATTCCAAGTTTGGCTTTTGGGGTTCCCAGTTTAATTATTGTCTTCCTGTTTCTAAATTGTGATTCCTTGTTTGGTGATGGTCTGTTCTGCATGTGTAACTGAGCTGAGGTATTCTGTTTATATAATTCCTATTTGACATTGCCACTTGTTCTTTCCCCAGTAGGTCATGTATTGTTGTTCTCTGAGATGTATTGGTTTAATATTTGCAGTGTTGCCTTTTGATAGGTAGAGTATGGTGCTTTGTGAGTCCTGGTAGTGCTGTTAGGATACGGCGAGTTTGCTATGGGTTCTAAATGGGCAGCGTTTGTAGTAGTTCCTAATGTGCCTGGCGGTTGGTACTGGATTATAGTAATGTAGAAACCTTTTAGTCTTTCTTTATCCATATACTCATTAAGAGGCATGTTTACTAAAAGTTAGTGTATGGTAACATTATGCAAATATTTATGCAAATGAAGCACCTTATGCAAATGGGGCTTTAATTGACGTGCTGGCACTTTGAGGAAATTCTTTGGTTTTGTGCGGCAGTTTGGGCACTCGGGCTCAAAAAGGTTAGCCATCACTGGCGTAGATGCTGGAGGGTTCTCAGCTTATGGTAGACTGCTTCGGTGAAATTTTGACCTCGTCTGAGGCCTCGACATCTCGGGAGTCTGACCCCGAGCATCGCTGGGGTTCCTCGGAAAGGGGGTCCCCCAACCGGGAATGTAAGAGGAAGAAAAGGCTCACGAGGGCAGCTTCGGAAGAGGTCCCTGGTTCCTCAAGGGCCAGGTCTCAGACCCCTGACTGCCGCACCGTGCCTTTGGAGCTGGACAAGCCGTCCAAAATGCCTCGTGTGGAGCCTGAGTCCGTCGGACACGTAAGTCCTGTAGTCCTCGTGGACTCTCCCCCGAGGGAGCCGGCGTCAGGCCCGGCGCCGCCGGGGCCCGAGTCGGTGTCTGCTGTGTCTCCTGAGCTTGGACTCAAGCTGACAGCTTTGGAGTGCAGACTGTCTGCCTTCATGGAGCAGCAGCGGGTACTGATGGCCAGCCTCGCTGGTGCATCTGCCCCGACCACTGGGACCTCGACGTCGAAGTTGACCCAGGAGACCGAGCCGATACTCGAGACCACTGTTCCCTCTAAGCTGTGCGCGTGTGCGCGCGCACACACCTCGCCGAGCGAGCGCACATACTTTATAACAGAGCGCACAAAAATTACAATTCTGATTCTGATAGAAAACAACACAGACGTCTTAAAATTTAAAAGCTGTTGTGTATTTACGGTTTTCACAAGTTCTACAATATTTTCTAGTGCAATCAATGTGGTGTACATACTGTATTCTGACGTGTAGTCAAATTTTAAAGTATATAACTCCCAGTGTCGTTATGTGGTGCACAAAAATTTAACCTTTCTTCAAAAGCTGCACAGCTGATATTTTATGCGCACACAGCCTACAGAAAATTAGAGGGAACATTGCTCGAGACCATCAAGGCTCGAGGTCGTCCTCGGTCACGGTCACCCTCGACCTCCCGCTCAGAACCGAGGGCGTCAATGCCAGTGCCTTCGGCATCAGGGTGGGTGCCACCGAGACCCGCGCGGTCGGAGCCCCCCGACTCCTTTTCAGATGAGTCTGCTTGGGAGACGGAGGACAAGGAGTCCCCCGATACCTTCCGGACTCGGTGCGTCCCATCGGACTCACTGCAGTCCAAGCCCCGGAGTAGGTCACCTCCAGAGGACACCAGGTTCTCAGAGTTTGTTAGGGACATGGCCAAGGCTTTGGCCATTCCCGTGGACCCCGAGGAGGAGCCTCGAGCCGAGGAGCTCGAGGCCCTCCAGTATGACTCTCCTCCGAAGGAGGCTTTTACTGTACCGGTTCCTCCGATGCTGGAGCGGCTCCTCTCACAGATGTGGGAGGCACCGGCCTCGGTGCCGGTTTTAAGCAAGAGAGTTGATTCCATCTATCGACTCTGGAAGAGCCTGGATTCCAGAAGGCGCAGCTGCCGCACCATTCCATGGTGGTGGAATCGGCCATGCATCGTCTGAAAAGTCAGAAGATGCACTCCGCGGTGCCTCCTGGCAGGGAGGCCCGGAACCTGGATGCTTTCGGCAGAAAGTGCTTCCAGGGCTCAATGCTTGCTTGCCGTGTCCAGTCTTACCAACTATATATGGGCATGTACTTATGAGACCTAGCGAAGGAGTTGTCTGGGTTCTCGGCTGGCCTCTCCGGGGAACCTTTGCAGAGGTTCCAGTCCTTGTCCATGGGGATCCGGGACTGCTCGAAGTTCATGTCCCGAGCGGCCTACAATGGCTTCGAGGCTTTGGCCCGGGCAGCGGCAGCTGGCATCGCCGCCCGACGCCAGGCATGGCTGCAGTCATCGGACCTCGAGCCTTGGGTACAGGACAAGTTGGTCGATGTCCCTTGCCGAGGTGAAAACCTTTTTGGCAAACCCATGGCCGAGAAGGCTGCTGAGCTCGAGACCGAGCACCTTACTCGGACCAGACTGTCCAGAAAGACCTCTGCCCCTTCTCAGAAAAAGAAGGGCTCGGGTAAGAAGTCCTTTTATCCGAGGAAGTCGGCTGCCTACAAACTTTTCCCTCAATACCAGGCCTCCCCAGCTCCCCAGCAGGGTCAGCAGGCCAAGGGGCAGGGACGTGGGCCCCATAGGCAGCCAGGCCCCAAGCTTCCTGCTCCTGCTCCTGCACAGCAGGGAGGGGGTTTTTGACTCCTCCAGCATAGCCTCTCATCCTCTGCTGCCCCATCTCTGCACAGGAGGTCATCTAGCCCTGTTTGCCCACAAGTGGCCCCCAATTACAGGAGATGCATGGGTATTGAGCATAGTCCACAAGGGCTATATGCTCCATTTCCAGCAGATGCCTCCTACTTATTTCCCAGGGGAGCCTCCCCGGCCTCCTCTTCACACAACTCTTCTCCTTCAGGAGCTGCAAAGCCTGCTTCTGGACAAGGCGGTGGAGCCTGTACCTCCCCACCTGCAAGGGCACGGGTTCTACTCCAGGTACTTCCTCATGCCAAAGAGGCCTATTGCCTCATGCCTCAGGCCTATTCTCGACCTCAGGAGTCTCAACAAGTTCTTAGAAAAGGAAAAGTTCAAGATGCTTACTCTTGGAACACTTCTGCCCTACCTCCAGCAGGGAGATTGGCTATGCTCCTTAGATCTAAAGGATGCGTACACTCACATCCTCATTCATCCAGACCACAGAAAGTACCTCAGGTTCATTGTGGGAGGAAACCATTATCAATACAGAGTACTGCCCTTTGGCCTCACCTCCGCCCCAAGGGTCTTCACAAAGTGTCTGGCAGTGGTGGCGGCCTACTTGAGGGATCAAGGTGTCTTTGTCTTCTCCTACCTGGATGACTGGCTCATCAGGGGTCAGACTTACCAAGAGGCCAGACAGGCCACCTCCAGAGTGGTGTCCCTCCTTCAACATCTCGGCTTTGTCATAAACTTCGCAAAGTCCATTTTGCTCCCCTCCCAAAACCTAGAGTTCATAGGGGCGAGGCTGGACTCCAGGCAAGCAAAGGCTTACTTGCCAGAGGACAGAGCACAGAGGCTCATCACCTTGGCACGCCAGTTTTTCACAGTGCCAAGGGTGTCTGCCAGACTTTGTCTACAGCTTCTGGGCCACATGTCATCAAAAGTGCATGTGACTCCCAATGCTCATCTATACATGCGGCCTGCCCAGTGGTGCCTCAGGTCCCAGTGGCAGCAGGCCACAGGACGTCTCACGGACAAAGTGCAAGTATCCAAACCCTTTCTGGATTCCCTCCAGTGGTGGCTACATCCCCCCAACTTACTACAGGGGGTGTCCTTTCAAGTACCTGTCCCCACAGTAGTGTTGACCACCGATGCTTCCCTTCAGGGCTGGGGTGTGCACTGCTCAGACAAGTGCACTCAAGGCCTCTGGACTCCTTGGGAAACTGCGCAGCAGATCAACCAGTTAGAACTCCGAGCTATTCGCTTGGCCCTCAAGGCCTTCTCTCACACCTTAGCCCATCAGTCTGTTCTAGTCCAGACGGACAATCAAGTGGCCATGTTCTATGGAGTGGAGGAGTGGCCTAGTGGTTGAGGCAAGGTACTTCAGGCCGGAAGGTCGGTGGTTCAAATCCCACTAGAGGACAGCAACCTTTGGCCGGAAGGACTGGGGTTTCTAGTCCCACAGGTGCTCCTTGTGGTCTTGGGCAAGCTACTTAACCCTTCATAGCCCATGTTCCCTGTAAAATAGTTATCTCCAAGTTATAATGCCCTGTTCAATGCAATTTCAGTTTGTTCAATGTAAACCACACTGATGCAGAATAGCGCGGTATATAAGAGAATGTAAAAAAATAAATAAAATGTGAACTAACAGGGGGGCACTGGCTCCAAGCTCCTGTGCCAGGAAGCACAGGCCCTTTGCTCTTTTACGCTCAAACACAGCATTTTTCTCAAAGCTGTCTACCTGCCTGGTCAGGAGAACTTCCTGGCGGACAGGTTGAGCAGGCTTCTGCAGCCCCATGAGTGGCAGCTGCACCCATTAGTGGTTCAACAGATTTTTCTGACATGGGGACTTCCATCCATAGATCTCTTTGCCAGTCCCCTGAACCACCAGCTGCCCCAGTTCTGTTCCAGGCAACTGCATCCCCTAAGAATAGCAGCGGATGCCTTCCTGATTTCTTGGTCCCAGGGCCTCCTGTATGCGTTTTCTCCCATGCCTCTGGTGGCCCGAACTTTGTTCAAGATTCTCAGGGACAAGGCCTCGGTGCTTCTAGTAGCCCCCAGATGGCCAAGGCAACCTTGGTTCCCACTTCTACTTCAACTAGCAGTGGACACTCCACTACCTCTGGGGTTCCAACCCGATCTTCTGTCTCAGGATCAGGGTTCCCTCCCACACCCCAATCTCAAAGCTCTCAATTTGATGGCCTGGAGGCTGCAAGGGTAGTGTTAGCTCCCTGGGGATTGCCTCAGGAAATGGAAGAGGTGGTCTTGGCCTCTAGGAAGCAGTCCACCAGAAAAACCTATGCCCTGAAGTGGAGGAGGTTCTCCTTGTTGTGTCAAGGGCGCAAGGAAGATCCCTTCACTTGCACTGTCCCAATAGTGCTTCAATATCTATTGCATTTGTCCAATCAGGGCCTCAAGTCTAATTCTGTTCGGGTCCACCTCTCTGCTTTGGCAGCTCACCACTCACTGGTGGAGGGACATTCCTTGTCGGTTCACCCCTTGGTATCCAGATTCCTCAGAGGCTTGCTTCTACTCAAGCCTCCTCTCCGTCCACCAGCCCCTGAGTGGGAGCTGAATGTGGTCTTGCAGCAACTGACTCGCCCACCTTTTGAGCCGATGGCTACTTGTCCTCTTTGCTTCCTTTCTTGGAAGACTCTGTTTCTAGTGGCCTTGACCTCGGCTAGGTGAGTGAGTGAGCTTCAAGCCCTGTTCTGTGACAGACCCTACACTCGCTTCTATAGGAACAGGGTGGTACTTAGGACTCATCCTAAGTTCCTCCCTAAGGTTGTCTCCTCTTTCCACCTCAACCAGGAGGTGGTTCTTCCAACATTCTTCCCTAGGCCCCATGCTAGCCGGGCTGAGACAGTCCTGCATACCCTGGACTGTAGAAGGGCTTTATCCTTCTACCTTGAGCGTACGCAGGGGCATAGAAGGGCTACTCAGCTCTTTGTGTCTTTTGACCCTAATAACTTAGGGTTGCCTGTGTCCAAGTGTACCTTGTCCATTTGGGTGGCTGACTGTATCACCTGGGCTTACAGGGCAGCTGACTTTCCTTTGCAGGGTCGGGTCACGGCCCAACGTGTCAGGGCAATGGCTGCCTCAGTAGCTCCTATCCGCTCTTTACCATTGGCAGACATCTGCAAGGCTGCAACTTGGTCCTCAAGCCAGACTTTTGCAGCCCATTACTGCCTGGAGAGGGAGTCCCGTAGGGACAGTGCTTTCGGTCAGGCAGTGCTCCGGAATCTCTTCGAGATTTAGGCAACTCCTACCCTCCAGCCCTCTGGTTGGGCTACCGGTGGAGGCATCTGTTCAGTGAAATTCTTTTCTCTGATGCTGTGGCTAGAGGGAGCTCATTTTTCAGCTCTGGGTCCCTGGTATCCTGAAGCTGGGGAGTCCCATATGTAAGGGCTGACTTCCTGCTTGGTCCTGGAGAAAGAGTAATTACTCACCTGTAACAGGTGTTCTCCAGGAGCAGCAGGAATCAGTCCTCACAACCCTCCCTCCTCCCCTGGGAGCTGCAGTTGTATATAGTTCATTTTTTGCATTTTGTGTGCTGTTTTGTAGCTATGTCATCTGACTGGCTAAGATGGCACCTTTAGGCGGGAAGGGGACCGCACATGCGTGCCTGCATTCCCTAAAGCTTTCTTGGAAAGCTGGGGAAATGCTCCGCACGGGGGCTCCATCGACGTCGATGTCACCCATATGTGAGGACTGATTCCTGCTGCTCCTGGAGAACACCTGTTACAGGTGAGTAACTACTCTTTCCTGGAATCCTGCTAGACAAGTCCAGATTAGTGGGTTATTTCCCCAGCCAGCAGATGTTGGTGACAGAGACAGTACGAGAAGCTTTGTGATGTCATCATTAGTACATATGCTCTTGCCCCGAAAGGTCAGCTTTAGTATTCCACTGGCAAAGCAAAACAAGGACTCAAAAATCCCAGCATCCAAACTTAGCAAAACAGATCTAAACGAGGATTATAAACAAGTATAGGATAAAGGAACTATGGACAGGTCAGCAAAGCAGCTGAACTACATACAAGAACTAGTTGAACTGAAGGTGCCTCAGGTGAAAATGTAACTCTAAAGCTAGCACAGCTAGGTCAATAGAACAGATATAGGGTGGGTCCAGGACTGGTCTAGCAGGATTCCAGGGATGGAAATAAAAGGTAAGTGAAATTTCACCTTCTAATTTATCCTGCTAGACCAGTTCAGACTAGTGAAAAATATCATGGCTACACAACCACCACCCTAGGGTGGGACAAAGCAACTACTGTCAACATGGAGGCCCCAAAACCAGCTGCATCCCTAGCTTGGAGATCCAAGTGATAATGACAGGCAAAAGTCGAAAAGGAAGACCAGGCCGCTGCCTGGCAAATGTCAACCGGCACAACAGTTGTTCTCTCTGCCCAAGAGGCTGCTAAAACCTAGTGGAACAGGCTTTCCACACCAAATATAAGTGGACTCAATGGCTTGTTTAATCCAATGTGCAATGGTAGCTTTGGAAACTGCATACCCTTTATAGGGCCCAGGAATTAGGACAAACAAGTGGTCAGACAAACAGAATGAGCTAGTTACTTCCAAGTAACGATGAAAAACCTGACACATCCAAATGTCGGATATCCTGATCGCATCCCATACACTACTCAGCAGAGAAAAAAGGGCAAATGATAGTTTAATTCAAATGAAAAACAGAGAGCATCTTGGGCAAGAAAGACGAAACCGTCCGTAGCATGACTCCCTCTACTAAAAAAGACAAGAAAGGATCCCAGCAGGAGAGCACTTGAAGCTCAGACAACTGGCCACCAGAAAAGAACTGTCTTTAAAGTAACATCCTAAAGGTTTGAAAGGGGAACTCATTATAGCCCAAAGTATGAGGCACTACCATGGAGGCCATAAGGCACAGAGCCACAAAGGAAATGGCTGATGTCACTATGAGAAGCAAGAAAACGACCACCGATTGATCTCCGAAAACAAGTGAAGGCAGCTACTTGCACTTTCAAGGAATTCAAAGCTAAGTGCTTGTCAAAACCATCCTGCAAAACAAGCCAGAATGGATGGGACCTGAACCCTCCATGGGGAAAGGGATAGCAGGGAGTACCTGGCCTCAAAGAGACAGCAAACAAGGGCATTTGCCATCAAAGTAGAAGGGTGCTGCATTTTAAGCAAGGTAGCCACTACTGAAGGAGCATAGTCCTTACACATCAAATGATGCCTTTCATGAGCCAAGCCATAAGTGGATAAGGTGTGTGGTCATCTAATATGATTGGACATTGTTGCAGAAGCCCCCTGTGGGCTCCAAAATACAACAGTTCCTCCTGCAAAAGGTGAATCAGGTCATTATACCATGGCCGATGAGGCCAGTTCAGCACCACCAGAACCACCCAGCCCAGGTGGGACTCAATGCATCAAAGTACTCAAGCTATCATGGCCCATGGAGGGAAGCTCTAAAGGGAGGAGGAGTAGCCTAGTAGTTGGGGCAAGTTACCTCAGGCCCAAAGGTCAGGGGTTCAAATCCCACTAGAGGACAACAACCTTAGGCCAGAAGGACTAGGGCTTCTAGTCCCACAGGTGCTCCTTGTGGCCTTGGGCAAGCCACCCAACCCTCCATTGCCCATGTTCCCTGTAAGTATTAGCATATGTGTCTCTCATATCCCCTCATGTTAAATGCATCCCCCAATTGTGCATTGTGACCACTTTCCTTGAAGGATAAGGTGGTATACAAAACTGTCTAAATAAATAAATAAAGGGGCCAGGGTTGAGTTAGAGCATTCAGACCCTGTGTCTCAGGTTCTCTCCAGCTACTGAATAAGGCATTTATTCTGGCATTGCAAGTGGTGGCGGTCATCAACCCTAGAGAGGAATGACCCACAATGCACTGAAATGCCCAGGAAGGTAGCTCCCAGGGTCAATCCTGGTTCAACTTAAAAAAATTGGCTTGAACATTCTCCACCCCTGCAATGTGCTGTGCCAACAAGCCATGAAGATGGCACTCAGCCCATGGAAACAGGAGAGCCATTTCCAAGGCTACTCCCAGACACTTGGTACCACCCTGCCAGTTGAGGTAAGACACCATCATGGAATTGTCCAAGAGGATCTGCACTGCTCAAGCATGAATGAGCAGAGAAAAGAAATATGGCTCCAGATGTACTGCCCAAACTTTGAGACAATTGATGATCTACTTGGCTTCCCATCAAGTCCAGATGCCCTGCACAGTTTGACTGAGGTAATGCACCTCACAGCCCAATAGGCTGGCATTGGTGGCAATAATTTTCCATAGAGGAAGAGTCAGATGAATGTTGCACATCAAGTGGTCTCAGGAAAGCCACCACTGAAGGCTAGGGCATAAAGCAGATGTGAGAGGAAGATGCAGAGTGTACTCCTGGGAGCAGGGGTTCCAGTGTGACAGCAGACATGTGATTGAGCCCAAGGAACCATGTTCAGTGCAGCTGCCATGATTCCCAGTATTTTGTTCTTTATGATGGTTTCTACCATTTTCCCTGGTACTGACGTCAGGCTCACCGGTCTGTAATTTCCCGGGTCACCCCTGGAACCCTTTTTAAAAATTGGTGTTACGTTGGCGACCCTCCAATCTTCAGGTATTACAGATGATTTTAATGAAAGTTCACAGATTACCAATAGCAGGTCTGCAATCTCATATTTCAGTTCTTTCAACACTCTGGGATGTATACCATCCGGTCCAGGTGATTTGCTACTATTCAGTTTATCAAATAGTTGTAATATATCTTCCCGGTGTAGCGATATTTCTCTCAATTCCTCTGCAGTATCACCTTTAAATACCACTTCAGTCTTGGGTAACATCCCTACATCTTCCTCAGTAAAGACCGAAGCAAAGAATTCATTCAGTCTCTCCGCTACAGCCTTGTCTCCTCTTACTGCCCCTTTTACCCCTCTATCATCTAATGGTCCAATTGACTCTCTCACAGGCCTTTTGCTACGAATGTACTTGAAAAAGTCTTTATTTCGTGTTTTTGCTTCCGTAGCAAGTTTCTTCTCAAATTCCCGCTTTGCCTGCCTTATCAATGCTTTGCATTTAACTTGCCAGTGCTTGTGCTGTTTCCAGTTTTCATCATTTGGCTCTTTTTTCCATTTCCTGAAGGTTGCTCTTTTGGCAGCAACAGCCTCTCTGACCTCACCTTTAAACCATGCTGGCAGTTTTTTGGACTTTCTTCCACTTTTCTTAATGCGCGGAATACAGCTGGTCTGGGCTTCGAGGATAGTATTTTTAAATAACACCCAAGCTTGCTGTAAGTCTTTAACCTTTGGAACCGCTCCTTTTAGTTTTTCCGAACTATATTCCTCATTCTATCATAGTCTCCCTTTTGAAAGTTAAAAGGTAGTACTGTGGATTCCTTTACTATCTGTCCTCCACTGATTAAATCAAACATGATCATACTATGATCACTATTGCCAAGTGGTCCCAACACCCTTATTTCTTGCACCAGATCTGGCGTTCCACTAAGGACTAGGTCCAGTATGGCTTCCCCTCTGGTTGGTTCATGAATCAGCTGCTCCAAGAAGCAGTCATTTATTTCATCTAGAAACTTTGGGGCTTGTTTACAAAGCCGCGGTAGTGGTTCGCGATCGCGATCGCAGCCGCGGCCCCATTGAAATCAATGGGGCCGCGGCTCCGATTACGATCGCAAACCGCTACCGCGGCTTTGTAAACAAGCCCCTTTATCTCTTTAGCTTGTCCTGCTGTGACACTGTCCCAGTCGATACCGGGGTAATTGAAATCACCCATTATTACTACTCTGTTGTGGCTTTTGTTAGCTTCCTTGATTTCTTTGAGCATTTCATCATCCATTTGTTCATTCTGGCCAGGCGGTCGATAGTATACTCCCACTGCCATCACCTTCCCCTTCATAAATGGAATTTCAATCCATAGAGATTCTACAGCAAATTTTGTTCCCTGCAAAACTTTAATCCTTTCTGACTCAATGCCCTCTCTAACATAGAGCGCAACCCCTCCACCAATTTGTTCAGCTCTATCATTACGATATAGTTTGTATCCAGGTATCACAGTGTCCCACTGGTTATCCTCCTTCCACCATGTCTCTGAGAGTGCAATCATATCTAACCTCTCATTTAGTGCTATATATTCTAATTCTCCCATCTTATTGTTTAGACTTCTAGCATTGGCATACAAGCATTTTAGAGACTGTATTTTATTAATATTAATCTGGCTATTGTTAGGCGTGTGTAATTGGGAATCTTTATGCTCTGTCTGCTCCTTACTCAAGTGCATTTGGGCTACTATACTCCCTTTTGGAACCTCACTGCTTTTGATAGTATCCTTCAAGGATACCTCTGTCCGAACCATGCGCTCCTGGGTGACTGTCGGCTTTCCCCTATTTTCTAGTTTAAAAGCTTCTCTATCTCTTTTTTAAAGGTTAATGCCAGCAGTCTGGTCCCATCCTGATTAAGGTGAAGCCCATCCCTTCGGAAGAGCCCCCCCTTTCCCCAGAATGTTCTCTAGTTCCTAACAAATCCAAAACCCTCATCCTTGCACCATTGTCTCATCCACGCATTGAGACTCCGGAGCTCTGCCTGTCTTTTGGGTCCTGCACGTGGAACAAGAAGCATTTCGGAGAACGCTATCCTGGGAGTTCTGGATTTCAACTTCCTACCTAAAAGCTTAAATTTAGCCTCCAGAACTTCCCTACCACATTTTCCTATGTCATTGGTACCAACATGTACCAAGACAGCAGACTCCCCCCCAGCACTATCTATGATCCTATCTAGGCGGTTCGTGAGATCTGCTACCTTCGCACCAGGCAGGCATGTTACCAGGCGATCCTCACGTCCACCAGCCACCCAGCTATCTACATTCCTAATGATTGAATCACCAACTATAACAGCTGTCCTGACCCTCCCCTCATGGGGACATGGCCCTGGAGAAACGTCCTCGGTGCGAGAGGGTTTTACATCACCTGGAGGACAGGTCCTAGTTACAGGATCACTTCCTGCCACACCAGGGTGATGCTCTCCTGTCACGTGACCTCTCTCCTCCATGGCAACAGGGATGCTGCCAGACTGGAGGTGGGACTTCAGGACTATATCCCTGTAGGTCTCGTCCATGTACTTCTCTGTCTTTCTTATGTCTTCCAGGTCTGCTACTCTAGCCTCTAGAGAACGGACTCGTTCCCTGAGAGCAAAGAGCTCCCTGCACTTAGTGCATATGTAGGACCTCTCACCAACTGGGAGAAAATCATACATGTGGCACTCAATGCAAAAGACTGGAGAACCCCCCCTCTCGTTGCTGGACCTCTGTCTGCATCTTAGTTTAAAGCTTGTGTTTAGGTCTTTTAAATTCGGTATATAATAAGGATTGGTGTAGATGCTTATACTAATAAAAGTGTATCTAATACCCCTAATACACCCTGTGTACCTGAAGCTTAATTAATCTCAGGTCCTCTGTGTATGACTGATTTGGATTAAGAGCTGCACTTGAGAGCAGCCCCTTTCCTCTAAGATGTGCAAGTACCTATAAAACTACAATTACCCCAGGGGTGGGTGGGTGCTGGGGAGGGAGGGAGGGAGATAAGTCCTATTAAAGAGGGCAGTTACAAGGTACCCTGTCCTGAACCCTCAGCAGGGGGATGGGGCTACCACACAAAGCCCAGTTAGTTGAGAGAGGCAAGGTAAGTACAGCTGAGAAGGCTGAACTAGCACACCACTAAGACAAACAATAAATAATTAAACAAACAGTTAGACAAACAGTAAATAATTAAATAAACAGCTAGAACTCACAGTAAGATGTCCCAGGAGGCAAATATCCACTCACTAGCAGAGCTCTGTAAAAGTACAGCCCTTCTCTGATCAGAGAAAGGCAGACTAAAACAGACTATGCACACGTGGAGAAAACAGGAAGAAGGCTACACAATACCTCAGGGGGAGGGGGAGGATTCACTCAGGCAGGCAAGGACAGGAAAAAAGCTTAACAACAGCAGGTTCTGGGGAGAGAGATTTAATTCAAAATGGCTACCACACAAAGCCCAGTTAGTTGAGAGAGGCAAGGTAAGTACAGCTGAGAAGGCTGAACTAGCACACCACTAAGACAAACAATAAATAATTAAACAAACAGTTAGACAAACAGTAAATAATTAAATAAACAGCTAGAACTCACAGTAAGATGTCCCAGGAGGCAAATATCCACTCACTAGCAGAGCTCTGTAAAAGTACAGCCCTTCTCTGATCAGAGAAAGGCAGACTAAAACAGACTATGCACACGTGGAGAAAACAGGAAGAAGGCTACACAATACCTCAGGGGGAGGGGGAGGATTCACTCAGACAGGCAAGGACAGGAAAAAAGCTTAACAACAGCAGGTTCTGGGGAGAGAGATTTAATTCAAAATGGCTACCACACAAAGCCCAGTTAGTTGAGAGAGGCAAGGTAAGTACAGCTGAGAAGGCTGAACTAGCACACCACTAAGACAAACAATAAATAATTAAACAAACAGTTAGACAAACAGTAAATAATTAAATAAACAGCTAGAACTCACAGTAAGATGTCCCAGGAGGCAAATATCCACTCACTAGCAGAGCTCTGTAAAAGTACAGCCCTTCTCTGATCAGAGAAAGGCAGACTAAAACAGACTATGCACACGTGGAGAAAACAGGAAGAAGGCTACACAATACCTCAGGGGGAGGGGGAGGATTCACTCAGACAGGCAAGGACAGGAAAAAAGCTTAACAACAGCAGGTTCTGGGGAGAGAGATTTAATTCAAAATGGCTACCACACAAAGCCCAGTTAGTTGAGAGAGGCAAGGTAAGTACAGCTGAGAAGGCTGAACTAGCACACCACTAAGACAAACAATAAATAATTAAACAAACAGTTAGACAAACAGTAAATAATTAAATAAACAGCTAGAACTCACAGTAAGATGTCCCAGGAGGCAAGGTGCGGTCTCACCATGGAATGATATAGAGACATTATAATATCTTTTTGTTTTATTTTCCATTCCTTTCCATATCATACCTAGCATTCTATTTGCTCTCTTGGCCGCTGCTGCACACTGGGCCGAGGGTTTTAACATGGTATCCACAATGACGCCTAAATCTTTTTCCTGGGTGGTGGTTCCTAATGTGGAACCTTGCATCGTGTAACCATAGTTTGGGTTGTTCTTCCCTAGGTGCATAACCTTGCACTTCAACACATTAAATTTCATCTGCCATTTTGATGCCCAGTCTTCCAATTTATCAAGATCCTCTTGCAATTTTCCACAATTCTCCTGGGTTTTAACAACTTTAAATAGTTTTGTGTCATCTGCAAATTTGATAACCTCACTCGTTATTCCACTTTCCAGGTCATTTATGAATATGTCAAAAAGCAGCGGACCCAGCACAGATCCCTGGGGTACACCACTATTCACCTTTCTCCATTGGGAAAATTGGCCATTTAGCCCTACCCTCTGCTTTCTATCTTTTAACCAGTTCCTGATCCACAATAGTACACTGCCTCCTATCCCATGACTCTTTAGTTTTGCCAAAAGTCTCTCATGAGGGACCTTGTCAAAGGCTTTCTGAAAGTCCAGATACACAATATCAACTGACTCACCTTTGTCCACCTGTTTATTCACTCCTTCAAAAAAACATAACAGATTAGTAAGACAAGATCTTCCTTGTCTAAAGCCATGTTGGCTGTCTCCCATTAGGTTGTGACTATCTACATGCTGAGTAATTTTATTCTTTATGATGGCTTCTACCATTTTTCCCGGTACTGACGTCAGGCTCACCGGTCTGTAGTTTCCCGGATCACCCCTCGAACCCTTTTTAAAAATTGGTGTTACATTGGCGATCCTCCAATCCTCAGGTATTAGAGATGATTTTAATGATAGTTCACAGATTACTGATAGCAGGTCTGCAATCTCAAATTTCAGTTCTTTCAACACCCTTGGATGTATACCATCCGGCCCAGGTGATTTGCTACTCTTCAGTTTATCTAATAGTTGTAAGACATCTTCCCGATGTATTGATATTTCCTTCAATTCTTCCACACCTTTAAATACCACTTCAGTCATGGGTAACATCCCTACATCTTCCTCAGTAAAGACCGAAGCAAAGAATTCATTCAGTCTCTCTGCTATCGCCTTGTCGCCTCTTAGTGCTCCTTTAACCCCTTTATCATCTAATGGACCAACTGACTCTCTCACAGGTTTTTTGCTACGAATGTACTTGAAAAGGTCTTTATTTCGCGTTTTTGCTTCCGCAGCAAGCTTCTTCTCAAATTCTCTCTTTGCCTGCCTTATCAATGCCTTGCATTTGACTTGCCAGTGCTTGTGCTGTTTCCAGGTTTCATCATTTGGCTCTTTTTTTCCATTTCCTGAAAGATGCTTTTTTGGCAACAACAGCTTCTCTGACCTCACCTTTAAACCATGCTGGCAGTTTTTTGGACTTCCTTCCACTTTTCTTAAAGCGTGGAATACAGCTGGTCTGGGCTTCCAAGATAGTATTTTTCAACAACACCCAAGCTTGATGTACGTCTTTAACCTTTGCAACTGCTCCTTTTAGTTTTTTCTTAACTGTTTTCCTCATTTTATCATAGTCTCCCTTTCGAAAGTTAAAGGGTAGTACTGTGGATTTCCTTACTATCCCTCCTCCACTAATTAAATCAAAGGTTTGACTGAGGTAATGCACCTCACAGCCCAATAGGTTGGCATTGGTGGTAATAATTTTCCATGGAGGAAGAGTCAGATGAATGTTGCACATCAAGTGGTCTCAGGAAAGCCACCACTGAAGACTAGGGCATAAAGCAGATGTGAGAGGAAGATGCACAGTGTACTCCTGGGAGCAGGGGTTCCAGTGTGACAGCAGACATGTGATTGAGCCCAAGGAACCATGTTCAGTGCAGCTGCCATGATTCCCAGTATCTGCAGATAATCCCAAGCTGTGCGAACCCGACGGAACTGAAAATGGTTTAGCAGATTGCAGAAGGAATGATATTGCTCTTGAGTGAGAAAGACCCAACCCAGAACTCTAGGGACTAGGATGTTAGAAAAGAGCTCTTGGTATAATTGACCACCCAGTCGAGCTCCTTCAGAAGAGACAGCATGCATGACATGTCCTCCTGAGATTCTGTGAATGACTTTGATCAAATGAGCCAGTCATCTATATGTACTTGAATGCCCTTGTGACACAAGGCAGCTGAAAGTACTAACATGACCTTGGAGAAGGTTTGCAGAGCTGTGGCAAGTCCAAATGGTGAAGCCCTCAACTGATAATGCTGCCTGAGAAGGGCAAGCCGCAAAAAGTGTTGCTGATCCTCGCGGATAGGAATGTGAAAATAAGCATCCACACAATCCAGAGAGGCTTGAAACTTTCCAGGATGCACAGTCCAAAAGATGGATATGAGGGTTTCCATCCAAAAGTGGGACACTCGCAAGTAGTGATTGACTCCTGTGAGGTCTAGAATGGGATGAAAGGAATAGTCTTTTTTGGGAACGACAAAATAGATGGAATAATGCCCCGAGCTGGTCTCAGACTGAGGAACTGGGCAAATAGCTTGAAGAAGCAGGAGCCACTGAAGAGTAGCCTGCACTGCTACTCTTTTGTGGTCAGAGCTGCATGGAGAAATCAGAAAGATGTCTGGAATGGGCTTGGCACAGTTGAGAATGTAATCTTGAGGAAAAATGTCAAGCACCCACTGGCCTGTGGTGAAATGAATCCATTCATAGGAAAAAAGGCACACACATCCACTGACCTGTGGTATCCCTGAATGGACCCTGAACCCATCAGTGGGAAGCTCGAGCAGAACCCGAGAACTTGGTGGGGGCAGAAAAATTGTCCCTCAATCAATGGACACACCGAAAGGGCTGAGACGTGACCAGACTGGTTGGAAAAGGAAGATGGCTTCCCCAGATGACAGCGAAGGGAGTTATGAAAACGAGCCTTGGAAGAAGATGACAGTGACAAAGCTGTACCTGCATAGCAGGAACTGGACCTAGGCCTGTCTTCAGGAAGACTTTGAGGCTTTGCTCCACCCACATTCTGGACAAGTTTCTCTAGGTCCTCTCCAAACAGGAGTTTGCCCATAAAGGGAAGCTTAGCTAGGTAGACCTTGGAAGCAGCATCCGCATTCCAGTGACGCAACCACAACCACATATGTGGTATAGTCCCAGCGGCTACTGAGCATGCAGCCAAAGAAAATCATAAAGGGCATCTGCTAAGAAAGCAGTCACTGACTCTAACCTAGCCAAGGAAGGATTCCGAGGAAGTAGCTGAATTCGCCTTAGCAGAGCATGGGCAGCTAGACCTCCACAGACAGGCTTGTAAAGCAAAAAAAGAAGAGGAAAAGGCTGTCTTCAAAAGCCCTTCCACCTTCCGGTCTTGTGGATTATGAAGAGCTGCCCCTCCTTCTGCTGGGAAGGAAATTATTGAGACCACTAAAATGAGTTTACTTACGCTAACAAAAGAGATTGAAAATGTGACTTCCGCGTTTAAAGAAAAAGAATCTTCTGAAACTTTCACCAATCAAATGGAAGGTCTCCAAAAACAGGTTAACAATCTACGAGAGGAAGTGAAAAAAGTGAAAGCAAAAAAACTGAGACGCCATTATGAAGATTACACCACGGGTTATGTTTACCCGTGGATGAACCTGAAACGCAAGGACAAACAGAAAAAGAAACAAGTCAGCTTTGACACCACATCTGACGATACTGATTCTACTGATTCAGGAAAAAGGAAAAAACAGGGGGATTTTACAACCGACCTTGGAAAACAAAAGAAGAAAAAAGAGGACATCCGAGCCCGGCCCCAATAAGGGGAGCACCCCAGGCACAAGATCCAGGATCCTTAATATTTAATATTTCTGGACACCCTTTGCCGGTTGAACAAAAATCCATCCTGAGTAAAGGCTTGTCCTTTGTACCTAACATTTATTTTGATTCATTCCAGTTTCGATTAGATCTGGCACGATTGATATGCAAGCTTAATTTAAAATCATATTTCAGCGACCAACTTAGTGCTTTGATATCCTCATCCCCCCACCGCAAGTTGTTATCATTGAAGTCCACATGGTCCCCCCCCCCCCCGGGTCCCCTGCATCCTTCGCTATGTTTGTATCACGAATTGATCCTTAAAGATGTACACACCTTGGAACACACTACAAAGAAACAGCGTAGCACGCTCACCAGAGCGGAATGCATGGCACTGGATACATTAAAACACAGATACGTATTAGTAATAAGGCGTGCAGATAAGGGGGGAGGTATAGTTGTTTTAAATCGGATCCAATATCTGGATGAGGCTTATAGACAATTGCAAGATCCATCCACTTATGAAGTTCTGCAGGAAAACCCTACCGAGAACCTCCAGTGTAAAATCAAAGAAATCACTACCATGGCTTTGGAATCAAAGTTAATTTCGAAGAAAGAATGGGGTTTATTGAACCCCACAAACCCGACGACAGCTAAGTTCTATATAGTCCCCAAAATTCATAAAAATTTGACCAGTCCCCAGGGGAGGCCCATAGTGTCCACCAGAGGCTCACTATTGGAGCCGCTATCAATGTTTATAGACTCTTTTTTTGAGTCCTTTGTTGATGTCTATTCCAACTTACATAAAAGACACAACACATTTTTTAAAAATTCTAGATATGCTTTCTCAGTTGGCAACATGTTCTGATGTCATGTTGGCTATGTTGGATGTCACCTCATTGTATACGGTGATCCCACAGAATGAGGCACATGCTAGCGTAATGCAAGCTCTAAGCACGTGAGGTGACTTATCTGACAGTCAGCTTGAGTGTTTATCTGCATTAACACGACTTACGGTGTTTGAGAATTATTTCAGTTTTGAAGGCAAAATTTACCATCAGCTTTCAGGAGTGGCTATGGGGGCCACATGTGCCCCGTCCAAAGCCAATTTCTATATGCATCATTTTGAACAACAATATCTGGATTCATCACCATATAAGAAACATCTCAGACTGTGGAAGAGATATATTGACGACATCTTTCTGCTATGGCAGGGACCAATTTCAACGTGATCAGAAGGATTATCTCAATGATCAGGTGTATTCCTGGATGGTCAAGGGGGATCAGCCTACAATCAAAAAGGTTTCATTTAGTGATACAGCTGACACTTCTACTGATTCTGAGGTGGACCATCCACAGGGGACTTCCAAACAGAGAAAACCTAAGTCTAAATCTAAGAAGCAAACTGCTGTATCCATGGATAGTGGTTTTGCTCCTATTTCTGATAAGGATAGCTATGGTGATTTTGGGCCCCAGAAGGATTTTCAGGAGGGCCGGTATCGCGGTTCGTCCCGTCCTCGATACCAGGGCCCTTGGAGGGGACCAGTCACCCGACAGAGGCACAGAAATCAGTCTTCAACCTTAGTGGACGAATTTTGACATCAGCCCAGCTTGAGGTTCTCTCTTTGGGGCTTTCATTCGTCCCTACAGTAATATATGACTCTTTTACGGTACGTTTGGCCTTACAAAAGTTCTTTTGCAAGTTACAAATTGCTTTATATTTTTCGGGCACCAGTTTTCAGGATGAGTCTCTTGTTTTTCCATTCTCTCACTGGGTCCCTCCGGGTCCAAAGGATCCGGGTATTCATGTTTTTGAGCAACTGGTGTTGGCTGATTTATCTAAAATGGAGAATACCATGATGGACTTTCATCCCAATTTATCTCATGATCAACGTGCTGCTTTGCGGGAACTGGCGTCAGACCCCAATTTGGTTATCCGTCCTGCGGATAAAGGGGGTGCGGTGGTGGTTCAATCTTTTTCTGATTACCACCGTGACGCCATTATACAACTTAGTGATAATAAATATTACAGTTTACTTCCAGAGGATCCTACTCCGGTACTGTTACTTCTTATTAAAGAATTGTGTACCTCTGCTTTGGATGCTAATTGGATCACTCGTCGGGAATATCGGTTTTTGGTACAGGCCAACCCTCGCATCCCAGTGTTTTATACAGTTCCGAAGGTGCATAAATCTTTGAATGCTCCTCCAGGCCGCCCCATTGTTTCTTGCTGTGGGTCGGTTCTGGAGCCTTTGTCCCAATTTTGCGACATTTTTTTGCAACCTTTGGCGTCTAAAGTACCATCTTTTATCCGGGATACTTCCCATTTTCTGGTGATGTTGCAATCGGTGGTTTTACCTGCTTCCCCGATACTATTGGTCACTTTAGATATTGTGGCCCTTTATTCTAACATTTCTCAGGTCCTGGCTTTGGAAGTGATTGCCAACCTTACCCTCCCATTGCCTGATTGCCTTCCGCAACATTTTGTATTATCCCTCCTTCGACTGGTGCTTGAAAATAATTATTTCCGTTATGAGGATTCATTCTACCTTCAGATTTTTGGGATTGCTATGGGGGCCACGGTAGCCCCCTCGATTGCTACTCTCTTCATGGCTTATTTTGAGGATAAATTCATCTATGGATCCCCTTGGTTTGCGAACGTCCTCCTTTGGAAACGATTCCCGGATGACGTTTTCTTTTTGTGGGGGGCTGATGTGGCTTCACTCATTCAGTTTGTTGAATTTCTGAACCAGGCTGATCCACATATTAAGTTTACTTTGAAATATCATACTTCTCATATTGAATTCCTGGATGTTCTGGTTACTGTTGACACTTTGGGTGTCTCTACATCTCTATTCCGTAAACCTGTCCAACGCAATACCCTCTTGAAATATTCCAGCTTCCACCCTACGACTCTAAAACGGGGACTCCCTTTTGGCCAGTTTCTTCGGCTCCGTCGCATATGCTCTTCCCTTATTGATTTCAAAATCCATGCTCGTGAATTGAGCCTTCGTTTATGTGCCCGTGGCTACCCTGTAAAAATTATTCGGGCTGCCTATAAACGGGCTCTTAACAACCACCGTGAATGACTCCTGCCAAATGTGGTGGAGGAGTCTACTACCGAGCCTGGGGGAGGGTCTTTTGGGTCTCGGCGGATGATGGAGTCTGGGGACCCTCCTAAGTTTATAGGAGTGTTACCCTTTACTCATCGTAGTCATGCTATAAGATCCATTTTGCAAAAACATTGGCATTTGTTATCTATACACCCCTGTTTTCAGAAAGATCTTTGTATGGCTTTCACCAGAGGACGGAACTTGCGGGATGTTTTGGTGCACACCACCTCCTGTGCTGATCCCTCTGGGGACCAGACTGGACATTTTGCTTGTGGACATTGTGCCTATTGTTCGGGCTCTCTACAAGGACCTCTCTGGATTGATCCCCGGACACAGCGACAATGGTCCTTTCCCCATGCCACGTCTTGCGATTCCTCATATGTGGTCTACTTGATCTGCTGCCCTTGTTGTTTAGCTTATATCGGACGGACAATTCGTCCCTTCAGAATTCGGCTGTCTGAACATGCTTCCCGGGTGCGTACTCGTACTATTTCTGCTCCACTTGTTCAACATATGATTGATTGTGGCCACAATTTTGGGGACTTGCGGTGGAGGGCCATTGATTCTGTTCCTTTGAACCGGACTGGTGGCGATCGTGTTCAGAAATTGCAATTTGTGGAACAACGCTGGATATTCCGCCTTCAGACTGTGACTCCACATGGCTTAAACTTGGAATTGGACTGGCTCAGTTTACTATGAGTTTCCATCTTTTTCCATTTTTTCCATTTTCCTCCTTTGGGATTGGTTAATTGCATGGGATGACGTCAGACGCCGTGTTTTAAAAGATCTCTCATTTGAAGTTTTCTTTTCCTTTGTACTGATGGCTATTTGATTGGTGATGACAATGTTGGCCTGAAGCAGGGCGGATTTAAATGTGAGCCCGAAACACAGGACTGTGTCGTGTCTTTCACCTTGATGATTTTTTTGCCGTGGCAGTTAAGTACTTTTGGTTATGTTTCATTACTGCTGGTTTGAATAAAAGGGACTGTTATCTACCGATGTCTGGGAGTCTGTTGTGGTGACCCCGGTACTGGGTATTATACAGTCCGACAAAAAAACTATACCGGTGTTAAAACCTTTATTGATTCTTTCTTCAAGGAACTTTAAGAAGACAGTATGTTTTTCCTCACTCTTTTGTGGGTCTATGGCAGGGACCAGTAGCAAGTTTATTAGCATTTTTTGATTGGATTGCCACTAGAAACACCCATATAAAATTCACATCCAATTACCATGAACACAGTATTACGTTTTTGGACGTCATAGTAACGAAAGACGTCTGTAATTGGCACACCACTGTGTTTCGTAAAGGCACTGACCGAAACATGTTCCTTCATTACACTAGTGCCCATCCTCCACAGCTACGAGATGGTCTACCTATATCGCAGTTCATGCGCTATCGGCGAAATTGTACCAACATTTCAGATTTCAAACACCAGTCAAAAATGTTAAAACAGAACTTTGCCGAACGGGGATATCCATCTGGAGTTATTGATAAAGCATATAAGAGAGCGCTATACTGTAATCGACAATTGTTAATGAATCCACCCCCGAAATCGGACTCGGCTTCGGCCTCTGATATCAGTATTAATTTGATCACAAAGTATTCACCTTTAGCATCGCAATTGAAGAAAATTATAAAACGTCATGCTAATGTGTTAACTAGCATTCCTGGCCTGGAAGATAGGACCGTTCGGTGTGTCTGGCAAAGACACAGAAACCTAAAAGAAATATTAAGTCCCGCAGTATTGCCATCAATTCCAACAGCGGCAGGTGACATTACATCCGGCCATAAAAAATGCGCACAATGCAATATTTGCCATATTACAGCAGATTTGACAGCGTTCACTTACCATGATAAAACTTACCATTTACGACATTTGACCACCTGTAAGTCCACATATGTGGTATATGGGATCTTGTGCCCTTGCAGCCTGCTGTATGTAGGCAAGACGATTAGAACTTTACAGACAAGGTTAAATGAGCACAAGAGTAGAATCAAATGTAAAAACTGGGCAGCACCCATGGTTGACCACTGTTTGGAACTACAGCATTCTTTTGAAGAACTCCGGTGTTTCTGTATATATCACATCCCGCGGGGTGAACAAGGTACCTCACGAGCGCAAACGCTAGTTAAACTTGAACAACGATGGATATTTAAACTAGATTCAGTATTTCCTAGAGGTTTGAACAACAGAATTGAATGGGAACAATGTTTATAATTAGCTTTTTATTCCCTTAAGGCACCCCATTAGGGGCACCTGTACCTTAGTATAAATAGCTGTTTCGCATGCGCGGTGTTCTTACCATCGACAGACTTGCAACAGTGCCCTCAGATATCGTTTGAATGCAAGTAGAGGAAAGTTTGTTCATATCGGGGTAAGCAACTGTAGCAGTTTCAAGACATTTTTCTAGGCTGGTCGGAGATATATGCACTCAGACACAATTTTTTGAAAGTGTGTACTAAATGAACTTGAACTTGCTTTTCGTTTCAGTATTGTCGAGGCTACCCCCTGATGAAACCATAGCCGGTGAAACGCAGATGAAGCGCGGCTGATAGCATTGGGGACAAGGCCTAAACGAAGCACTGATAAGCTAAGCATAGTCTGAATATTATTTGAATATTTTCCCGTAGGTAGCTATCAGCTTTATGGGTCATTGATGCAATAAGGGCTTTAATCCCAGAGTCACAATTTACTGGTTTGGATGCCCAAAGTCTGAGACCCGCTCTAGCCACCACGGGCAATTCTAATTGTTAATGTGACAAGTTTAGTTTCACAAGTTGGGTGATACATACCACTTTCAGGTATAGATTCAGAGCATACGATCTCATTACTGATATACACGACTCTGAAATAGACGACCACTATTGAATTTGGGAAGGTAAATGAAGCTTGGGAACCAAATGAGTGGGCAACCAAATGTAGAAGTGACTAAGGCATTAAGCTGAATGCAAAGAGGTATCTAGGGAGTTCCACTGCAGAGATACCATCTGTTGAAGCTCTGGAGGCAAGGGAAAATCTTTAGAAGGCTTATGAATACCCACAATAATGGGATAAGCTTGAGACTTAGCCTGTGCAGAAGTTTGCTGCTCTTGAGGGTCAACAATATGAAGAACCACAGTGATCTAAGAAATCAAGGCAGGAAGTTCCTTTTTACAAAACAAGCAAACATCCTGCTCATCCTCCTAAAGTTCCAGGTCATCCTCCATTGGAGTCAATTTACCATTCTCATGATCTGAACTAGCGAAAGGCTACACTATTCAACAGCCAAAATGCTTCGGCCATGAAAGCAGCTGTTCTAAACTAATTTAAGACTGATGAACACAGAAATCATAATGAAAATGGCTGATTAGGTCTAGTTGCTAAGATATATGCTATTAATTAGTCATTAGGGGCCATTAACTGTGTATTATGAAACATTTACGTGAGATTGCGTAATCTATACTTGCAACCAAAAGAAATATCTGTCCAAAATCAGATGATGCAATCAGTATTTAAATTTGCATCACTTTACAGTATAAATCTTAAGGTGTATTAGTCACAGGAAGATTAAAAATGAATGATTTTACATTATTTTATGCCAATAGGTCAATCACAGCGTATTCGGCAATGCATCGTACATGGGTTAACAATGCAGATAATTTCTGCTATATTTGTGGTGAAGTGACTTTTACATCACAAAAACAGAATATGACTGTGGCGGTTAAGAAAGCCTACAACTTATATTTTGGCTGTAGAATAGGAGATCAGGATAAGAGCTGGGCGCCACACATATGCTGCAATACATGTGCAACAAATCTCAGGCAATGGATGAATGGGAAGAGACAATCAATGCCTTTTGCAGTTCCAGTGATCTGGAGAGAGCCCACGGATCATGTCAGCAATTGCTACTTCTGCATGGTTCCTCCAATTCAGAAAGGCATATCCAGAAAGAGTAAGTGGACTGTGCAATATCCAAACATTCCATCTGCAATACGCCCAGTGCCTCATGGAGAAGGGTTGCTGATTCCCAAAATGTCAGAATCATTACACAGGTACACTAAAAAATTTTTTTTTTAAACTGCCTCTAATGTTTCGATTGATTTTTACGTTTTTTGGTGCGCTGAATCCAAATCTGGTAACTAATTTGCTCCATCACGTACAGATTTTTTGCTACATTGGGTTAGCAGTTTGAGGTGAACGTTTCAGATTGAGTGCGATCGAGAATGGAGAATAACAGAGTGAGCAATAGGAACTGAAGCGAATGTGTTGCCATTCTGAAGAAGAACACCTTTTATGCTGTCTTTTGACGAATCAATGAACAGCCGCCATTCAGCAGGATCATACTTGAGTTTAAACTTTTCCATCACTCCGTATATATCGTTGCAAAATACCAAATCTTCCTCTTTGCTGAAATACTTCAAAAATTGTGTCTCGCGGTTGCGGTACCAATAAAAAGTTGTTCCTGGTGACAATAGATTTTTCTGTTTAAGCCGAGAACCTAGCAGTTGGGCAGCATCTTTTGGGAGTCCTAAATCCCGGACTAAATCATTCAATTCAGCTTGAGAGAAAAGTTCAGGTTTCGGATCTGGTTCAGTTTCAAACTCGGAAGTACTGGACTCATCGGGAAAAGCCATCTGATGAGTCTCATCATGATCAGAACCGTCCACACAAATATGATCCAAAGATTTTGGTGGTTCAGGCACAGGTACTTCGTTGCTATGAGGCATAGGCCTAATTGCTGAGGGAAGGTTGGGGTAACTTATTATGTTCTTATTTTTTAAGTTGTATCCCTTCACAATGCAAGAGCAAAAATAGCAGTCACTGCTGTGGTCTCTTTGTTCACGCCACATCATAGGTATTCCGAAACAAAATGCTTGTTTTTTACCTTTCATCCATAAGCGTAGATCTTCCTCACATGTCTTGCACACTTTGTGAGGAGCCCACGGTTTGTCTTGATCGCCTAACTTCAAACCGATATAGGCGAAATATACTTTTTTAATAAATGCAGAAATGTTCCTCTGCCGCTTTTTCACAGTATATTCCCCACAAATAAAACAAAAACTGTCCGGAGAGTTGACACAACCTCTGGCTCTGTGAGCCATCACAAATACACAGCACTGCAAACTACAACTGTAGTGAACCACTTCGGAATAAAGCTGGATTACGACTGAGCAAACAAAAGGTAATAATGAACTTGCAAGAAACTGAAATTTGACAGGAACGTTCATGTCGCAACCACCGTGTTTGAGCGAGCGAACGAGGCGAGGCGAACAGGAAAGAACATGCGCCAGCGCGAGTACTGGATTTAGCCCCCCGCCTCCCAATTGTCCTGTTAATGTATAAAATGAATACAAAACACTCTAAAATATCATGAGGGAGTGCTTCTAGTTAGTTAACCATTACAACCTCTATTTTGGGCCAAGAAAATAATCTGCAGTCGGCTAAAAAGAAATTATGTGAACATTCCTTATATGGGTAAGAAATCTAATTTTGCAAGAAAACGTGATGTGATGGAACATTTTGGCTATTTTTCCTGGATTCAGCACCCGAAAATCTATAGGAATCAGTTGCAAAACTGGAGGCAGTTTTTTGGTAGTGTACCTGTGTTATCATTAGAATCAAGTGAGGAAGAGGAAGAAGTTTGTAGTCATGAACCGTCAACCTCACATGACCCAGAGTTTCTTCTGGCCACTGCTAATGAGCCACACCTCATAACGCAAGGTGAATTGAAGAGCTTGTCAGGGATTTGGATCTCCCGAAGAATAAAGCTGAGCTTTTGGGTTCCAGAGTACAGCAGTGGAATCTTCTGGCTGGTGACGTTTGAATTTCTTTTTTCCGGGACCGTCAGAAAGACTTGGTGTCATTCTTTTTCAAAGAAGGTGATCTTGCTGCAGGCAACAACGTAAAAGGTTTAATGGCAGCTCTCAATATCAATTACAATGCAGATGATTGGAGGCTCTTCATTGATTCATCCAAAGCAAGTCTTAAAGCTGTATTGCTGCATAATGACAACTTGCTACCATCAATTCCTATTGGCCATGCAGCTTTTATGAAAGAGACTTATGACAATATGAAACAACTTTTGAAAGGTATAAACTATGATCAACATCTATGTTCAATTTGTGGTGACTTCAAAGTGGTTGCCCTCTTGCATGGTCTTCACGGTGGATATACCAAGTACTGCTGCTTCCTGTGTGAATGGGATAGTCATGCTAGAGATTGTCATTTCGTCAAAAGGGACAGGCCACTCCATCAGTCACTGGATCCTGGAACAAAAATGTTCTGTTTCCAGCACTTGTAGACAGCAACAAGATTTTGATGCCTTCCTTGCACATCAAGTTGGGACTAATGAAAAACTTTGTCAAGGTCATGGATAAAACTAAAACTGCTTTCAGGTATCTTAGTGGTAAATTTCCTAGACTGACTGATGCCAAAGTTAAGGAAGGAGTTTCTGTTGGCCCTCAGATTCATGCACTTCTTCAGATGATGAATTTCTTCGTTTATTGTGTGGAAAGGAAAAGACTGAATGGATAGCATTTGAATCAGTGACACAAAATTTTCTTGGAAACAACAAAGCAAATAATTACCAAGAGATTGTTCAAGATCTTCTCAAGGCATACAAAAACCTTGGTTGCAACATGTCCTTAAAGATTCATTTTCTACACTCTCATCTAGATTTTTTCCCACAAAATTGCAGAGCAGTAAGTGATGAACATGGAGAACGATTTCACCAAGACATTGATACTGCTGGACAGTGACAAGGGATATTCCATTGCTTCAGTACAAGAAACAGATCAGGAAGAGTCGTGAAGCCACTGAATAAGAACAAAAATTGCTAGAATGTAATTACAAATGTTCTTAATGAAAGTTAAATTGCAGACATAGTAACATAGTAACATAGTAAATGACGGCAGATAAAGACCGGTATGGTCCAACTAGTCTGACCAGTATGATGGCAAGAGTAGGTGCACCTGCCGCTCCGTGCAGGCCACCCCTCCCTATGTCTTTGTTTAGGGGTGAACCCACCACTCCATGTAGGATACCCCTATTTGATGAGAAATTAGATGGTTCCGTTTATTTTGATTTTATCCTGTTGCTGTAAAGGGATCCACTGTGTCTGTTCCATGCCATTTTGAATTCAGTCACCATGTTTGCCCCCACCACTTCCATTGGGGGGGGCATTCCAAGCATCCACCACCATTTCTCTGAAAAAGTATTTCCTGACATTGCCTTTCAATTTACCACCTTGCAGCTTCCTGTTATGCCCTCTTGTTTTACAGCTTCCCTGTCTTTGGAAGAGGTTTGTTTGTTCATTATTTCCCTTTAAGTATTTAAAGGTCTGAATCATATCTCCCCTATCCCTCCTCTCCTCCAAAGTGTACATGTTTAGGTCTTCAAGTCTCTTCTCATAAGGCTTCTGATGCAGGCTCCAAAGCATTTTGGTTGCCTTCCTCTGAACAGTTTCCAATCTGTTTACATCCTTTGCAAGATATGGTCTCCAAAACTGAACACAGTATTCCAAGTGAAGCCTCACCAGTGACTTGTACAGTGGCATAAGTACCTCTTCCTTTCTGCTGGTAATTCCTCTTTGTATGCAGCCCAACATCCTCCTGGCTTTTGCTACCGCCTTGTCACACTGTTTTGCCACCTTGAGATCTTCAGAAATAATCACTCCAAGGTCTTTCTCCTGATCCATACACTAATCTCTCGCCCCCTATCGCGTACATTTCCCTTGGATTTCTGCTACCCAAGTGCATGACTCTGCACTTCCTTGCATTAAATCTTAATTGCCAAGCATTAGACCATTCTTCCAACTTTTGTAGATCTTTCCTCATGTTAAGCACTCCCTCGGGGGAGTCCACTCTGTTGCAAATTTTTGTATCATCTGCCAAAAGACAGACGTTTCCATTCAGTCCTTCAGCAATATGACTCACAAATACATTGAACAGTGCCGGTCCCAGGACCGACCCCTGGGGCACCCCACTAATCACCTTCCCTTCATCCGAGAGAGCTCCATTTACCATCACCTTCTGTCATCTGTCAGTCAACCAATTTCTGATCCAATTTACCATCTTGGTATCCTTCCCCAAGCTACTGAGTTTATTGATAAGCCTCCTATGAGGAACAATATCAAAGGCTTTGCTGAAATCCAGGTAGATGACATCCATCACATGCCACTGATCGTTCCCTGGTCACCCAGTCAAAGAACTCAAACAGATTTGTTTGGCAAGATCGTCTTTCGGAAAACCATGTTGCCTCGTGTCTTGCAACCTGATGGTTTTGAGAAGGTTCACTATTCACGCTTTCAGGAGTGCCTCCATTACATTTCCCACCACCGAGGTAAGGCTCACAGGCCTGTAGTTTGACACTTCTTTCCTGTCACCAATTTTGTGTAGAGGTACGACATCAACCATTCTCCAGTCCTGAGGAACCTCTCCTGTTTCCAAGGATCTGTTGAAAACATCCTTTAATGGCCCTGCAAGAACCTCTCTGAGCTCTTTCAGTATCCTGGGATGTATCCCATCCGGTCCCATGGCCTTGTCCACTTTCAGTTTTGCAAATTGTTCTAACACTTCATCTTCTGTGAATGGTGTGGTATCTACTTCATTCCCATTTTTATATTTGGGAGTCACAGGTGGTCCTTCTCCAGGACTTTCTTTAGTAAAAACAGAGCAGAAGTATTCATTTAGCAATTTTGCTTTTTCAATGTCATTTTCCACGAGTCCGTTCACAGCACTTCTGAGTCCTGCAATTCCACCTCTGATCTTCTACCTTTTCCGAATATACCTGAAGAAAGTTTTGTCACCACACTTAACATCTTTAGCCATCTTTTCCTCTGCCTTAATTACTCCTCTGTTTCTTCTGAGTACGTTTATGAACTTTATTTTATAAAAACATGCTTGTTATTGTGCAAAGTTTTATTTGATGTACGATTTTGATTTACATCTAAGGATTTATGCTTGATTTTCACTAAACATAATGGTAAAATGTACATTCTTCATCATAGAAACAGGAGCTAATTGACCAATTTCACTATCATATTTGAATTCAGCGTATCAAATTCACTAAGAAATAGCACATTTAATTTCTGAAGCAAACACTTTTTGAAAATTTGTAGAACAGTGTAAGAGAAAATATATTTTCACTCAACATGTAATCAAACTCTGGAATTTGTTACCGGAGGATATAGTAAAAGCTGTTAGTGTAGTTGGGTTTAAAAAAGGTTTGTACAAGTTCCTGGAGGAAAGGTCCATAAGCCATTATTAAAAGGGACCCAGGATATCACTGCTTGACCCAATACAAGCATTGTGGAACCTGTGTCTTTTGGGGAAACTGCTAGTCACTTATGACCTAGATTGGCCACTGTTGAAATGGGATACTGGGCTTGATGGACCTTGGTCTGACCCAGTATGGCATCTCTTGTGTTCTCCAGGAATAAGTAGGAAGTCAGTCCTCTCTTATGGGTGACGTCGGCACTGACAGAGCCCTCATGGAGCAATTCCACAGCTTTCAAAGAAAGCCTTTGGGAATGCTGCCACACATGTGTGATCCTCTTCCCGCCCAAGGATGCCATCTTGCTCAGTCTCCCTTTTTCCATGGAGCCCTTTGGATACCCATCCTCATCCCTTGGAAAAACTGTGTTTTTTCTCATGGTCTTTGACCCTTTTTTCGGGTTGCATCGGACCTCTACCCATCCTCCCCTATGCCACAGCACCCCTGTGGGCTAGGGGACTCCCTTTTGTTTCCTTCTTTTGGAGTTTTCTTCCATCGTGCTCTCCACGCCTTTTTTTTTTGAACCGCTGGCCTCAAGGTTCTTCATCCTCGCTGGGGTCCTTTTTACCCCAGTGGCTACCGGTTTTAAGAAACGCGACAGATGTTCCAAGAACATGTCGCTCACGGACACCCATGACTGTTGTCTGCGGTGTCTGGGGGCTGACTATAACCTGGAGCTCTGTCGTTGTGTAAGAAACTCTCAGCGAAGGCCCTGCTTAGCCGTAAGCAGAAGCCTGATGACATTTTCCACAAGGCAGCTTGGGAGTCCCAGGTGGCAACTCAGGCTGTTCCACCGCTTGTGGGATCCCCCCAGGAGACTCCGTGCCCTAGGAGGTACTTCGACCGGGGGTCCCCCAATGTAAAGCAGTGCAAGAAGAAGACGACTTCAAAGTCTCTGTTGGGAGCTCTGGATAAGCGCGAGCGTTCTCATGCTAGGTCCCTTAGCCCCCCTCTTCATTTCCGAGAGTCAGAAAAGGAGTGGCCTTGAAAGGTATCTCTTACAGAGACAGAAGCCTCTGGCGATGGCACCCGGTCTCCTGAGGGTCATCCCGGCAAGGACCCCTGTCCTCCTCTACACCAGACTGGGTAACCTAGGCGTCGGCGTCACAGGGATCCACGTCCAAGTGGGAGTCCCGAATGCTGGCACTGGAGCGCAGCGTTTCTGCCTTCCTATCTGCCCAGCAGGCACTTCTGCCAAGCATGGCTGGCCCATGCCCCGAGACCGAGAGGCCCCCAGGAGGGGGACCCAAGCCTGCCCAGGAAACCCCCGAGAGCTGTGGGCCTTGTGAGGGTCCTTGGCACTGGTCTCCCTCACCATCCCATTCCTCGGGGGGGGGGGCGAGGTCATCAAAAGCCAGCGCCTATGGCTCCAGGCGTGCCTTGGCCATGGACCTGCCTGACTCGGAGTCCTTCTTGTACCATTTGGGCTGGGAGTCCGAAGGGGATACTTCTCCGGAGACTCAGGCCCACTGGGATTTGCCCTCGGACATTCTCTGCTGACCTCACAGAGGTGTTCGCACCTCGAGGACATCTCTTTCTTGGTGTTCGTCCAGGATATGGCGTGGGCTCTTAATCTGCAGATGCATACTGAAGAAGAACCCAGGGCCAAAGAATTGGACATACTCCAGTATGAGTCCCCACCATGGGAGTCTCTGAAGGTCCCAGTTCCTCCCACACTCACTCAATTACTCCTTCGCATGTGGGAGATGCCGGCCTCGGTCCCCATTGTTAGCAAATTGCTCAACACCATTTACAGGGTCCAGCATGCCCCAGGGTTCCAGAAGGCTCATCTTCTGCACACTTCCATGGTGGTCGAGTCGGCCATGTGGAGACAAAAGAGCTTAAAGTCTTATTCTTCCATTCCGCCTGGGAGGGAATCCCACACCCTCAATGCCCTCGGGTCAAGGCCTTCCAGGGTTCCATTCTGTCCTGACGCATTCAGGCATATCAGCTTTACATGGGGATTTTCCTCCAAGACCTCGCCAAGGAGCTCAGAGTGTTCTCCAAGGGCCTAGAGGGTGATGACCTCCTGAGGTTTCAACCCTCCTGAAGTCAGTCGCAGACTGTTCCAAGTACCTTTCCCACACCACATATGACGGGTTTGAGTCTTCGGCCCAGGTGGCGGTGGCCGGCATCAGAGCTTGCCACCAGACATGGCTCCAATCCTTGGATTTCGAGCAATGCACCCAAGAAAAACTCTTCGACGTCCCCTGCCTCGGCAAGCACTTGTATGGCAAGCCCATGGGAGGACTAGGCAGCCGAGATTGAGACAGAGTTCGTGACACACACTCATCTCTTTCGAAAGACTTCTTCCCTCCCTTGGAAGAAGCAACCGGCAAAGAAGCCCTTCTTCCAAAGGAAAAGGCTCCCATACCGTGGGTACCCGCCTTATCCCCTGACTCCAGCACTGACAACTAGTGCGCAGGAAAAAGGGGGAACTCAGGCCCATCTTAAGCCAAAAGGACCCAAGACCCAACCCCCAGCTCCACCCCAACCAGCTCAGGGGTTTTGACACCGGGCACATAATCTCTCGGCCCTCTAAGGCATCTCCGCCAGTGGGAGGACGCCTGACCCTCTTCGCACCCGAATGGGTGTCCATAACCGGACACCTGGACCCTCCAGGTAGTTCGGGATGGCTACCATCTCTGGCTAGATGGGCTTCCTCCCCCTTTCTGCTCAGCGGAGCCCTCTCAGCTCCCTGCCCACCAGGCTTGCTTACAACAGGAGTTGCACAATCTCCTCAATCAGCAAGCAGTCGAAAGGGTAACACAGCTCCTCCAGGGCTGAGGATTTTACTCCTGGTATATCCTTGTACCAGAGGATGGCAGGCATGCAGCCCATCCTCGACCTCAGGAATCTAAACAAATTCTTGGTGAAGGAGAAGTTAAAAATGCTGTCACTTGGCATCTTACTGCCCTTCCTCCAGCAGTATGATTGGCTATGCTCCTTAGACCTCAAAGAGGCCTACACTCATATAGCAATCCATCCTCAGCACAGGCAATACCTGAGCTTCAAGGTGCAAGGGGAGCATTTCCAGTACAAAGTACTCCAGACTCGCTTCAGCCCTGCGGGTCTTCACGAAATGCCTATCCGCAACTGCGGCCAACCTTCAGCTTCAAAGTGTACCCATCTTCCCCTACTTAAATGACTGGCTTGTCATTGGAACCTCCACAGGTTGCTCTCCTTGGCTTCCTGATCAACTATCCCAAGTTCCATCTCGAGCTGGTGAGGACTCCTAGAGTTCATCGGCACTCTCCTCGACATCGATCAGGCAACCACCTTCCTCCCTCTGGCCTGCACGGTCTGTCTCCATGCCCTGGTGGCCGAGGTGCAGGGCAGGGCAAAAGTGTCAGAATGAACCATGCTGTGCCTGCTGGGGCACATGGCCTTGATCGTCCACGTTGTCCCTCACACCCGCCTGCACATGTAAGCAGCTCAGTGGTGCCTCAGAACACAATGGGTCCAGGCCTCCGGCCATCTTCGAGATCCCATGTGGGTCTCCCGTGAGCTACACAGCTCCATAGACTGGTGGAGGGACCCCCGGAACTTCCTGCGGGGCATGCCATTCCAGGCTTCCCAGCACAAGCTTGTGCTGATGACGGACGCCTCATTGTGCTGATGATGGATGCCCACTGCAGTGACCTATGCACCCAGGGAAGGTGGTTCCTTGAGGAGTCTCAACAGCAGATCAACCTGCTCGAGCTCTGAGCAATCTGGTGGGCTATAAAGGTCTTTGAGCCCCACCTCAAGCAAAAGTAAGTGCTAGTGCAGACCGGTGCTAGAGGAGATCAAACCTAAGCTTTCTTTAGAAGCTCAGATGACAAGACTTCGACTTTCATACTTTGGACACATCATGCGAAGAGAGAGATCATTAGAGAAAGACATCATGCTCGGCAAGATAGAAGGTCAACGCAAAAGAGGAAGGCCAGCAATGAGATGGATGGATACAATAACAGCAGCTATGGGTACCGGTCTGTCAACAATGAGCTGCCTGACTGAAGACAGAACACAATTTAGGATAGCTATCCAGAGGGTTGCCATGAGTCGACTCCGACTCGATGGCACTTAACAACAACAACAGTGCAGACTGAGAACAACGTCACAATGTTCTATCTGAACAAGGAGGGAGGAATGGGATCCCGCCTCCTCTGCTCCTTCATGGTACACCAGGACATCTTCCTCAGAACGGTCTACCTCCCGAGCCAAGAAAATATCCTCGTGGACAGGCTCAGCAGGATACTTCGCCCACACGAGTGGCACCTGGATCCGAAGGTGGCTCTCCTGTTGTTCTGCTGGTGGGGGACTCCGTCCTTAGACCTGTTGCCAATCCGGTGAACACAAAACTCCTCTGCTTCTGCGGTCCAATCTCGCACATCTGCAGGGTGGCGCCAGATGCGTTCCTTCTGAACTGGACCTCTGGGCTTCTGTATGAATTCCCTCCCAACTTTCTCATCATGAGGACCCTCCAATAGGTCCAGCAGGACCAGGCCTCGGTGATCCTTGTGGCCCCCTCGTGGCCTCAGCAACCCTGGTTCCCGCTCCTACTCTGAATCTCGTCAGAGCCTCTGGTTCCCCTGCTGCTCCCTAGACCTGCTGATGCAGGAGGAGGGGACAGGTGCTTCACCCAAACCCGGCCTCGCTCTCCCTCATGGCCTGGCAGTTGAGCAGGCCTCATTAGCCTCGCTACTCCTCCCCGAGGAGGTTAAGTAGATCCGCCTGGCATTGAGGAAGGCCTCAATGAGGCAGGTGTACACCTTCAAATGGCTGTGCTTCTCGGTCTGGTGCTCCGAGCTCCAGATCGACCCGTTCTCTTGCTCCATCTGGTGGGGTCTCAAGTACCTCCTCCACCTCTCACGGGTGGGGCTGAAGTCCATCTCAGTGAGGGTTCACCTGAGTGCCATTTCAGCAAATCACCTCCCTATTGAGGGTAAGCCTCTCTCGGGTCAGCCCCTGGTCTCCCACTTCATGCGGGGCCTCTTGCCTTCCAAGCCCCCCGTCCGGCCACCACCGGTGGAGTGGGACTTGAACATCGTTCTCATGCAGTTAGCACAACCACCCATTGAGCCAATGGCAATGTGTTCATTCCGGCACCTCTCTTGGAAGGTGGTCTTTCTGGTGGCCCTGACGTCGACTCGGCAAATCAGCGAGCTTCAGGCCCTCATGACCAAGGCCCCTTACAACAGGTTCTACGGGAACAGGGTGGTCCTCCGTACCCACCCCAAGTTCCTACTGAAAGTGGTCTCGGATTTTCATCTCAATCAGGAGATTGTCCTGCCAACTTTCTTCCTGAGGCCTCACACCGACTGGGCATTAGCCATCCTGCATACGCTCGACTGCAAGAGGGCTCTCGTCTTCTACCTGCAGTGGACCCAAGCTCACTGCAAGTCTGACCGAATCTTCATCTCTTACAACCCCAGTCATTTGGGGATAGCAGTCAACAAGCACATCCTCTCCATCTGGGTTGTGGACTGCATTGCCTTCACCCAGGCGAAGGCCGGATCCCTGCTGGATCGGCGGGTCACCATGCATGGCTTTCGCGCCAAGGCGGTTTCAGTGGCTTCACTGAACTCCGTGCCTCTCACAGACATCTGCTGGGCTGTGATCTGGTCTTCGGCGAATATCTTCGCCTCACACTACTGCCTGGAGAGGGAGTCCCACTGGGACAGCGCCTTCAGCCAGACTGTACTCCCTAATCTGTTCGGGGAATAGGCAACAATTGCCCTCCGACCCTTCTTCTGTGACTACCAAGAGCTTGCCCTCGAGGACCCAAGGACTCTGGGTCCTTCGGGCATCGGCTTCTGCTTAAGGGCTCAAGGAGGCGCTTTTTGACTACAGGTTCGGTAGCCTATAGCTGGAATCCCATAAGTGAGGACTGACTTCCTGCTTGTTCCTGGAGAAAGACTAGTAACAGCTGTGCTTCAAGGACAGCAGGAATCAGTGCTCACTATCCTCCCACCTCCCCCAAGAGTTGCCATATTTTTATGCTTCCCTTGCCGTCTTCTTAGTAGGGCTCTAGCTATGGGACCTGACTGAGCAAGATGGCATCCTTGGGCGGGAAGAGGACCAAGCATGCGTGGCAGCATTCCCAAAGGCTTTCTTTGAACGCTGGGGAATTGCTCCGCTTGGGCTCCATCGGTGCCGACATCAACCATAAGTGAGGATTGATTCCTACTGTCCCTGGAGAACACTGTTACAGGTGAGTAACTACTCTTTCTTATGTTCTTGTCTAGTCTGTCCTTCCATATCAATCACTACAACAATCCCCTTTTTTTTCTTTAGAGATCCTCTGTGTTTATCCCATGCTTCTTTGAATTCAGTTACTGTCCTCATCTCTACCATCTCAACTGGGAGACTATTCCACGGATCCACCACTCTTTCCATAAAGAAATATTTCCGCATATCACTCCTGAATCTATCCCCTTTCACCCTTATCCCATATCCCCTCGTAGCAGAGCTTGCTTTCAATCAAAAGAGGCTCTCCTCCTGTGCATTTATGCCATGGAGGTATTTAAATGTCTTAATCATATCACCTCTATCCCGCCTTTCCTCTAAGATGTACATATTAAGATCCTTACGTCTGTCCTCATATGCTTTATAATGAAGATCACTAATCATTTTAGTAGCCACCCTCTGTATGGACTCCAGCCTGTTTACATCCTTTTGATGGTGTGGTCTCCAGCATTGCACACAATTCTCCAAATGAGATCGCACCAAAGTCTTATACAGAGGCACTATCACCTCCTTTCTTCGGCTGGCCATTCCTCTCCGTATGCACCCAAGCATCCTTCTAGCTTCTGCCGTCAGCTTTTCTACCTGATTAGCTACTTTAAGATCATCAGACACAACCACGCCTAGGTCCTGCTCTTCTTTAGTGGACAAAAGTACTTCACTCCCTATACTATATTGCTCCCTTGGATTGCTGCAGCCCAAATGCATGACCTTGCATTTTTTAATATTAAATCCCAGCTGCCAAATTCTAGACCATTTTTCAAGCTTAGCTAGATCCCTCCTCATGTTATCTACACCTTCCTGGGTGTCGACTCTATTGTAGATTTAGGTATCATCCGCAAACAAGCAAACCTTACCTGACAGCCCTTCCGCTATATCACTAACAAAGATGTTAAAAAGAATCGGACCAAGGACAGATCCCTGGGGCACACCACTGGTAACATCCTTCTCCTCAGAGTGAGCTCCATTTACCTGTACCCTTTGTTGCCTCCCACTCAACCAATTTCTAACCCAAGAGGTAACTTTAGGGTCCATCCTTAGGGTGCTCAGTTTGTAGCCCAGGACAGCAGATTACGGATGAGATGGTTTACAGCGACATTAAAAAAACTGGCAAAACAGACCGATGTAGATTCTGTAAGAAAGACCTGGAATAAATGACTTACCTCATAGCTGACTGCGAAGTTCCGATGGCAGAAAATTTCTGTACAGAAAGGCACGACAAAGTATGGCACCTCATCCATTAGAAACTCTGTAAACACTGCATCACTGTCCCTGAAAAGCACTGGGATCATGACCCTAAGAAATTACAGAGAACGAAGAGATTCTGATTCACCTGAGACATTCCACATTCTGACCGATAAAAATCTGGATGCAACAAAGTCGCACATTGTGGTAAAGAAGAAGTGCCCCAGAAAGGCATTGATTTTAGAAGTGGAGGAGTGGAGGAGGGGCCTAGTGGTTGGGGCAAGGTACTTCAGGCTGGAAGGTCAGGGGTTCAAATCCCACTAGAGGACAGCAACATTGGGCCAGAAGGACTGGGGTTTCTAGTCCCACAGGTGCTCCTTGTGGTCTTGGGCATGCCACTTAATCCTCCATAGCCCATGTTCCCTGTAAAATAGTTATCTCCAAGTTATAAAAAATGCCCTGTTCAATGTAATTTCAGTTTGTTCAATGTAAACTGCACTGATGCACAATAGCACAGTATATAAGAGAAATAAAATTAAATAAATAAATAGAAGCCTCATTCCCAAGTGACTACTCTGTGAATTGTGTTAAGAGACAAGCGGCCTTCATCTTTTGCGTTGACCTTCTATCTTTCCAAGCATGATGTCTTTCTCTAATGATCTATCTCTTCGCATTATGTGTCCAAAGTATGAAAGTTGAAGTCTTGTCATCTGAGCTTCTAAAGAAAGCTTAGGTTTGATCTCCTCTAGTACCGACTGGTTTGTTCTTCAGGCAGTCCATGGTATACACAATATTCGCCGCCAACACCATAATTCAAAGGCATCAAGAAGTGCAATTACAGTAATTCCAAAAGACTGACGAGGTACAGGCAGCTAAAACTATTCAAAGCAAGCAAGAGAAAAAGAATAAAAACTTAGTCAGAGAGATACACTGAATGTGTTTCCACCCCCAGTGCTCTGGAGACAAGGAGTGGAGGAGTGACCTAGTGGTTGGGGCAAGGTACTTCAGGCCAGAAGGTTGGGGGTTCAAATCCCACTAGAGGACAGAAACCTTGGGCTGGAAGGACTGGGGTTTCTAGTCCCACAGGTGCTCCTTGTGGTCTTTGGCAAGCCACTTAACCCTCCATAGCCCATGTTCCCTGTAAAATATTTATCTCCAAGTTATAATGCCCTGTTCAATGTAATTTCAGTTTGTTCAATGTAAACCGCACTGATGCAGAATAGCACAGTATATAAGAGAATGTAAATAAGTAATAGCTTCTGGGTCTGTTCCTACAAGTTTTAAATGCAGAGCTCCCATGGATTTCTAGGGGAGAAGAATAAAGCCAGCCAACATCTAATGTATTCTGAGAACCTGCACGTTTCCTTGAGTATGTTTCTGGTTTGTGTTTCAGATCCGGGTGACATTTGAGGACATCGCTGTCTCTTTCTCCCAGGAGGAGTGGGAGTATTTAGATGAAGGGCAGAAGGAACTTTACAGGGAGGTGATGAAGGAGAATTATGAGACTCTGATCTCCCTGGGTAAGGACTGTATGACTGTATCTGCATTTCTAGCAGACGGTGGGGCTGATTTATTATACTGTATCTACCATTCTTCCAGATTCAGGACACGTACAGAAAATGTGCTCACATAGCAATTTCCAGCCATATTAACACCCAGTATCCACCAGATACAATAAGCAGTATTTTATAAATCATCAATATATAATTCAACTCTAGATACAGAACCTGCAGAGCGGAGTACGGGATGAGTCCGGTGAACCCTGGAGTACTGGGTTCAAGGCTTCCACAGGGTCTGTCCTACCTTACCCAATATATATATAGATGGTTCCTATTTATTTATTTATTTAGACAGATTTGTATGCCACCTTTTCCTTCAATCAAGGTGGTCACGTCACATCACAATTGGAGGGTTACATTTAACATTAGGGTACGTGTAAACATTTAGACAGTACAGTTACTTAATAGTATTTAGACAGTACAAGTGAGGTAACATTTAACATAAAGATATTTAATAACATGGTATGATAGATTTGTGTGTGTGGATAGGATGGGTGTGTGTTTAGTTGGCGGAGGTAGTAGTGTTACTGTTTTGGTAGGGGATGTTGCCTGAATGCTCGTAGGTTTCTATAAATAACAATGTTTTGAGGTCTTTGTGGAAGTCTGTGAGGTCATCTAAAGCTCTCAGGCTCGTTGGTAGGGAGTTCCATAGTGTGGATGCTCATAGTGATGGAGCTCTTTTTGAAGTTGTTTGTTTTTTTTGATAGCCTGCAGATGTGCCAATCATGTTGTTGTTATTTGTTCTTCTTGGTCTATTGTTGATGTCCCTTGTTATGACGTTTTGGAGTATGTCTGCTGGTGAATGATTTTGAAGATGATCATGATTGTTTTGTATTTAGCTCTTGCCACCATTGGGAGCCAGTGTAGTTGTTGTAGAATGGGAGTGATGTGCTCAGTCCTTGGAGTGTCTGTAATGATGCGTACTGTGGTGTTTTGTACCATCTGTAGTGGGTGGAGTGTCTGCTTAGGAAGGCCTTGATATAGTGAGTTTCCATAATCAAGCAGTGATGTAATGAGTGCTTGGCACACTGTGCGGAAGTGGTCCTGACGGAGCATTGGTTTGATTTGTCTGATTATTTTCAGTCAATGATATGCCTTGTTTGCGGTTTTGGTGATGTGGGATTTTAGGTTCAGAGCTCTGTCTAATGTTATGCCCAGATACTTAACTTCTTCTTTGACTACTATGTGTTTGTCTAGGATGCTGATAGTTTGTGGAGGTATGAAGGTGGGGTTCCTGGTAACGACCATTGCCTCAGTTTTGTTGTAGTTGACCGTTAAGTTGTTGGCTATGAGCCAGTCATTCATGTCTTCGAGGCATTTTGTTATTGTTGTAGTGTTTAGTGCTAGTAAGTTGATTGGAGCGTACACCATGATGTCGTCAGCATAAATGTGGTAGTGTAGTTTGTGGTGCTTGATGATGCTGCATATGGGCTGTATGTAGATGTAGAAGAGCATTGAAGATAGGGCTGAGCCTTGAGGTATTCCCTGCATGAAGGGGAATTGTAGTGATTTCTTTTGGTCGCATTTGACTTGTTGTGTTCGCCCTTCCAGGTATGATGTAAACCACTTCAGGGTATTCTTGTCCCACCTCCAGTCTGGCAGCATCCCTGTTGCCGTGGAAGAGAGAGGTCACGTGACAGGAGAGCATCACCCTGGTGTGGCAGGAGGTGATCCTGTAACTAGGACCTGTCCTCCAGGTGATGTAAAACCCTCTCGCACCGAGCAAGTTTCTCCAGGGCCATGTGCCCATGAGGGAAGGTTTAGCAGAGCCGTTATAGTTGGTGATTCGATCATTAGGCATATAGATAGCTGGGTGGGAAATGCAGGCAGATATGCAAAAATCAGCTCAACCCAAACAAAAAGCTGCCAACACTAAGCCCAACAACCTCGAAAAACCTCTACAACCTCGAAGACCTTGCTGCTGACCTCACCCCTATCACAAGCAGACAACTCTCACCCCACTCATCTCATAGACACTTTGGATTGTATCAGGACACACTTACAGCAAAAAAACAACCAACTGTAAGTACCACTCATCAGAAATGGTACTCACTGCTGAAAGAGCCCCACCTCTACCCTCCTATGATTCTACCAAAAAGCATAAAATTGCTATAATGCCACGTAATCCAATGTTGCCAGCCAACCTAGTATTGTATGCCCTTCTTCTCATCTGGATCTTACTCTGCCACTCGTCAACAGCTACCTATACCATAAACAAACCCGCAACAGCCCTACAACCTCCCCTACTACACATACCTTGCCACCCACACATATGGATGAACCCCCAAAAGCATGTCAACAGACGAACCCCCAGATTAATAAGAATTCAAACCAACACTCACACAACTGGCTACCACACCCTACACACACTAATCACTCCAATTAACATTGGGCTGATCAATGCTAGGTCCATCAGAAACAAGACAAACACCATCATAGACTATATTCAATATCACCCAAATTGACATCCTCTGCATCACCGAATCCTGGCTATAAATCCCTGACCAGGTCATTCTATCTGAGATCACTCCATGATCACATACTGCCTTCAACTGCCCGCGCACCAACAAGAGACTGGAAGCGGTTCAGAGGAAGGCGACCAAAATGATTTGGAGCCTGCGTCAGAAGCCTTATGAGAAGAGACTTGAAGACCTAAATATGTACACACTGGAGGAGAGGAGGGACAGGGGAGGTATGATTCAGACCTTTAAATACTTAAAGAGAAATAATGAACAAACAAACCTCTTCCAAAGACGGGAAAGCTGTAAAACTAGAGGGCATAACATGAAGCTGCAAGGTGGTAAATTGAAAGGCAATGTCAGGAAATACTTTTTCAGTGAAAGGGTGGTGGATGCTTGGAATGCCCTCCCGATGGAAGTAGTGGGGGCAAATACAGTGACAGAATTCAAGATGGCATGGGACAGACACAGTGGATCCCTTTACAGCAACAGGATAAAATCAAACTAAACTTAACAGAAACTTGGCTAACAGACACAGACACAGTGATCATGAATCAACTAACACCGACAGGTTACAGCCTTCAACATTGCTCCTGAACACACACCAGAGGAGGAGGCGTAGCTATCATAGCAAAAACCAACCTTCACCTCAGGCACCATGCATCAGAAACCACCAATGAAGCGGACATACTCACCCTCACCAATAAGCACCTCTCACTCTGCCTAGTCTTCCGAGCACCCACCCAAAGCACCGATCTAACAAGGATACTTCAACACATCTCTGAGAGCACCATCTCCACAAAAGAGCAAATAATCCTAGGAGACTTTAATTTCCCATCCCTCCAAGACAAACAAGCAGAAACCTTCATCAATGCTATGGAAGCAATGAACCTATCAAAGATCATACATGAGCCGACGCACGAAAAAGGAAATACATTGGACCTCATATTCATAAACTCCCAAACCGCCATCTCATACAAGAACTGTCACCCTCACGGTGGCCAGCCCAACGCCTAGGGCGCTAAGACTTGGCCTGCCTGTGGTGTTCCTGCCTTAGAGAGCTTATGCCTGCTTTACCTTTGCAAGGCCTTCTGGGAATGTGAGTCCCTTTACTCTTAAAAGACAGACGAGTTGCAGTTGAGTAGCTTCAGGCAGTGACAAGACATTTATTTTTCCCTTCCCAGTTGGATTAACACAAGTGAATACTTTTTGGGACAAAACAATATGCCATACAAATTGGCTTGAAGAAAAAGCATATAAGAAAATCAGGTAAGTTAACCTTGACAGCTTTAAACTTAACATGCAGTGCTGGATACAAAAACAAAAACACAGCTGCTTCAATCAGCAGAGAAAATGTTCTCTTTTCTTCTGCTGCCTTTTTAACGTTTCTCTTAGACACTGTTCAGCACAGGGAAGTCATGTGATCTGCTATAGATAATGTACAATCCATTCAGTCATCATCAAGCTCAACAGGAATACAGTCTATTTGCATTTCCTCCTCCTCAGGAATAGCAGGGGGTGTAAACAAACTGTTATCTTGATCTTCAACACAAACGGTCTCTCTGACCTCACGTGGGTAACCTCTATAACACTCTCCTGAGCAAGGCTGCAAATTACCATATGAACTGTGGTTAGGGCTCAGGGAGTTTCTTGCTGCCAGATAGTTATAGGGAATTGTTTTGTAGTTAGCCTCAAAGGTATGTGAATTGTTAAGCCTACCTTTTGGCTTTGCCAGGAAAGGAACTATCCGTTCTGCTGGGTCAGACTGGTTCTCAAACACACCTGGTATTTGTTTGCTTCTCAGCCTGTTAGCTTTCCTTTCAGGTAACACGGTATTCTGCAGCCAGCCTGTTTCTCCCCTTGGAGCATGAGAGCTTTTCCAAGCCTGCCTTTCAGGAGGATTTGTCTCTCTCCTGCCTCTACCAGATAAACCCTGTCCTGGGTTGTTTCCTTCTGGACTCAGGAATATGGCTCCCTTGGTTCTCACTCCTCTTTGGCTCCCTTTAGATAACGGGCTCTGTTCTTGGCTTCTGTACCTTTCCTCTCTCTCCTCCTGCAGCTCAAAGTCAGGCTCCAGCTCGTTCTGTTCCTCCAGCTGTAGCTTCCTCAGCTCTTGCCTCTCCAGCTCCTCCAGCTGATCTCTCTGATCTGCTCTCTCTCTCTTATCCTGGTATCTCTCAGAGCGTGATTGTGCCCCGCCCTGAGACAGGTGAAAACCCTTACTTTCTGAACTAGGGAATAGTCATAGCAGGGGCGTGTCTTTCTGGCCTATGGCTCTCCCTGTTTACTTCTTTTTTGTAAACACTGAGCCATGTGCTCAGCCTGCCTGTCAGAACCTGTTAGCAAATCCTCCTCTTGCCCTATTTCTATAGGTTCTGAAAGGACTTCTTCATGACAGAACCCAGAGTTCATTCAGGTACCATGGTCTGACCACTACCTCATCGGCATATCCCTCACCTACCACCACATGAACAGCAAGGAGAACAAGCAACACACAAGAAGGTTTAAAACGTTCATCAAAGAAGATTTCCTGGCGCAAACCCTACCTGAACTCCAAACAAGTTCCTGCAATATTGACGACCTAGTCCGCCACTGGAACACCACAATCTCCGTTGTGGCCAGCACAATAAACAAGACTAAAACCAGACACACCTCTACAAAAGCCCGATGGTTCACACCCAACCTTCAGAAGCTAAAAACCAAACTCAGAAGAGCAGAAAGAAAATGGAGAAAAACCAAAAAAGAGGACGACAAAAAGAATTACATATATGAATTGGACGCATACCACACAGAAACAGACAAAGCAAAAAAGGCCTTCCATACAAAGATCATAAACACGTCAATAAACAAACCACGAGAACTGTTCAATATTGTCAAACAACTGACAAAAGCACCCAACCACTCCGACCACCTACCAAACATCCCACCAGAACTACTAGCACGACATTACAAGCAGCTGCAACAACCACAGAATCCACAACTGAATGCAGAGACAACAACAGCAAACCACCCCATCACCACAGACAGAGACTGGAATGCTTTCGAAACAGTCACAAAAGAGGAAGTATCATCCACCATCTCTCGACTAAATACCACCACCTCCCCACTAGACTCCTGCCCAACAGAATGGATAAAGAAAACAAAAGATGACCTGAGCACACCATTAACCCGCATTGTCAATGAATCCCTCAGCCAAGGACACATGCCAGATCTCCTAAAAACCTCAGTCATCCGACCAACCCTAAAAAACCACAACCTGGTCCCACTCGAATCCACCTCCTACAGACCTATAGCAAGCCTCCCGTTTACCGCCAAACTCATTGAGAAGGTAGTCCAGAGACAGCTCCAAGAACATTTAGATGCTAACAACATATTGGACCCACAACAACATGGCTTTCGTCCACTCCATGGAGTCGAGACCCTCATGACATCGCTAATGAACACCCTTGTCATGGGAACTCAAGCCAAGCACTCTGGATATGCCATGATCTTCCTAGACATATCAGCTGCCTTTGACACCATCTCCCACAACATCCTCATACACAGACGACAAGCAATCGGCATCAAAGATAACGTACTCCAATGGTTCCATTCCTACCTGACCAATAGACAACAACTGATCCGCACAAATATATCAACCTCCCCCCTTTTCCAGCAACACCAAGGAGTACCCCAAGGATCCACACTATCTGCCATGCTCTTCAACATCTACCTACAACCACTCTGCTCAATCATACACACACACAACGTTAACTACCATATCTATGTGGACGACATAATGCTCTATGCTCCAATCACAACATCTAACCAAACCAATAAACACTTATCAGAATGCTTCACTGAGGTATCCAGCTGGCTACAAAAGAATAACCTATCCATCAACATATAGAAAACTGAAGCCCTCATAGTAACAAAGGACCCAGACTTCACACCACCTTCACACCTCAACATTGGAACCACAAAAATACAAATACAACCACAAATCAGGTACCTAGGAATCATCATAGACCAAGCACTCACACTCAATCAACAGATCAAAAAAACCACCGCAACAATCTACCACAAAGCTAAAACAGTACAATGCCTCAGACCTCTCCTTGAACCACAGGACTTCAGAACAGTGATGCAAGCCTTGACACTCCCCCACCTGGACTACTGCAATATAATATACCATGGTCTTCCAGCCACTCATACCAACCCGCTTCGAACTGCCTTAAACACCACAGTAAGAATTATCAGGAATGCAAAAAAACAGGACCACATAACCCCAGTCCTGAGGGAGCTACACATACTCCCTCTAGAAGCAAGAATCAAATACAAATCCGCCCTACTCTCCCACAAAGTTCTCTACCAAACTCAAACTTCCCAGCTTCGCACACTACTGCCTCAACCAGCCCACAACAGAACAACTAGACAAACCACCAACAACTCTCTCACCATCCCTCACAAAAGAACAAAATACAATCAACGGACCTGCAACAGAGCCTTCGAACTATATGCACCATCCCTCTGGAACTCTCTACCAAATCACATCAGAAGCAACAAAGACCCCTTGTCTTTCAGGAAACAACTTAAAACTGCACTATTCCAAGAATTCCTCGGACCAGAAATAAGCACCAACCACAGACTCCCTCCCAACTGCCATTTTTCATTCCCCTGAACATATGTCCTGTGTAACCATAACACAATGTCTATGTCTATGTCCCAACTAATTGCTAAAAATCATTATTGTTGGCCACCTGGTGACGGCCCCAAACCTTTGTAATTGATTATTGCATGCACCACCGCTTTGACCCGGTGAAAAGCGGGATATAAATACAGCTAAATAAATAAATAAATAAATAACATAAATAAATAAATAAATAATTTCCCAACATACAAGGGTGTCCCACATGGAGTGGTGGGTTTACTCCCTAAAACAAAGACATGAGGAGGGGTGGCCTGCACGGAGTGGCAGGTGCACCTACTCTTGCCATCTTATGGGCAGACTAGATGGACCATACTGGTCTTTATCTGCCATCATTTACTATGTTACTATTTATGTATTTATTTATTTTTTTGTTTTTCTATACCGCGCTATTCGGCATCAGCTATGTTGCTATGTTACTATGAAAAGCATCAGCTATGTTACTATGTTGCTATGTTACTATGAAAAGCCTCAACAACCTCGAAGACCTCGCTGCTGACCTCACCCCTATCACAAGCAGACAACTCTCGCCCCACACATCTCATAGACACTTCGGATTGTATTAGGACACACTTACAGCAAGAAAAGAACCAACTGTAAGTACCAATCATCAGAAATGGAACTCACTGCTGAAAAAGCCCCACCCCTACCCTCCTATGATTCTACCAAAAAGCAAAAAACTGCTATAATGCCACGGAATCCAATGTTGCCAGCCAACCAACTATTGTATGCCCTTCTTCTCATCTGGATCCTACTGTGCCACTCGTCAACAGCTACCTATAATATAAACATACCCACAACAGCCCTACAACCTCCCCTACTACACATACCTTGCCACCCACACATATGGATGAATCCCCATAAGCATGCCAACAGACGAACCCCCAGATTAATAAGAATTCAAACCAGCACTCACACAACTGGCTACCACATCCTACACACACTAATCACTCCAATTAACATTGGGCTGATCAATGCTAGGTCCATCAGAAACAAGACAAACACCATCATAGACTATATTCAATATCACCCAGACTGACATCCTCTGCATCACCGAATCCTGGCTATAAAGCCTTGACCAGGTCATTCTATCTGAGATCACTCCACGATCCCATACTGCTTTCAACTGCCTGTGCACTCACAAGAGAGGTGCAAATGTACCTTAAATTTAAAATATCCTGATCTGTAAGCCACAAATACTGTGAATTAATCATGATAGAAAACAGACACCTAGCCATTTGTCTTACCTACAGACCCCCAAACGCTCCCACTGATGAGACATCTAACATCCTCAAAACCATATGTTTGGCCAGCTCTCCTCATAAGCTACTTATACTACAAGGTGACCTAAACCTGAGCTTCCCACCTAGCAGAGGAGAAGCTACATTCACAAGGCAATGGAATCACGTAACTTCTTCCAAATCCTCATAGTATCCTCTCACTGTTCAGGCTCTACTCTGGACCTCATCTTTGTCCCAAAGAACCTTCACTCGCAAGATAACATAATGAACCCTCTTGCCATAATAAATACCCTGGTCAGCTCACCATGCTATACACTTCAAGATTCACCTCCTCCAACAAGGAAACTCACAGAGAATACCCCACTCTGAAAGAAGATTTAAAGGTTATAACCAAGACTAATTCCTCAAAGATATCCTTCCCAGCCTCTCCCAGGTCTTTGCAGATTCAGATGAGGCAATTAAAACCTGGAACGCCACCTTCAATGCAGCAGCAAAGCCTCCTTAGCACCCAAATCTTGGAAATAGAGAAGAAAGATCCAAATCTGGCCCGTGGTACTCTGATGCAATAAGAGAAAAGAAATAAAAACAGCCAGCTAGAGCATAAATGGAAACATGACTGATCACAAGCCCCCCTTCTTCAATACCAGAAAATGCAAAGAGACTACAATGATCTGATCAACAAGCACAATCAAGAATACCACACCAACCTTATCTTAAAAGCCAGCGACAAGCCTCGAAAGCTATTTGAAATTGTCCACACCCTCACGAAGTATCCATTCCACAAAAAAGACACTATCCATCCCCAGATCTTTGCATATTTCCTCATCAACAAGAACAAACCACCCTTAAGAACTTCACTGCTAAACACCTCCACCACCTCAACTGCAGAACCCAAGGTCAAACACAAATAGTACTGAATTACAGAGCAAATATTTCACACCATCACTGCCTTAAACACCAGTACAGCGCCCTCTGACCCCTGCCCGGTCAAGTGGATCAAATCAGTCAAGGACAAAGTTGCCAATTGTATCCACATCACCATAAGCTCATCACTATCTCAAGGATACATGCCCCCTGCTCTCAAACATCCAAACAAAAACTCAACAACAGCTCTGATCCTGCAACTTTGCACCCTATTTCCAGCCTGCCCTTTCTATTCAAAATAATTGAAAGGTGGTGCAGAAACAACTGCAGACCATATTGACCTGTATGCTCCTCTGGATCCACACCAACATGAATTTCATCCTAATCATAGTGCTGAGACTCTCCTCATACATCTGTTCAACATACTCCTAAGAGGAATTGACAACATAAAAACTGGATTCCTACTCGTCTTTGTTGACATCTCCTTGGCCTTCCAGATTGTATCATACAGCATATTCTTAAACAGACTAACACTGGACTTCACAGCACAACATTCAACTGGTTCCAATCCTACCTCACTGACAGACAACAAAAGGCCAAAGTTGATTCAAACACCTCCACTCCGTTCAACATAACACAGGGAGTCCTGCAAGGGTCTTCGCTGCCTGCCCTTTCTACTTAACAACCAATTTGCAGCATCTTCAAGCAGCACAAAATTAACTTTGCCATTTATGGGGATGACATCATGCTCTATTCTCCTATCCATCTCGACATGCCAGACTATTCAGCTATCACTAAATGCCTACAGGAGATGAGCAACTGGCTGGCTCCCAACAACCTCCAAGTCAACTTCAAAAAATTGGAGGTGCTATTCATAACACGGGACTCTTCCTTTACCCCACATCATTTATTTATTTGTATACTTTTATATACCGCCCCTTCCAGAGATCAGTTTAACAACAGTTAAAAGTACGTTGAAATTCTGAAACATTATAAAATTACAAGGAACAGTTGAACATCACGGACACTCTAATCCCAGTAAAAGAGGAAGTACGCTACCTTGGTATCACCCTTGATCACTTTCTAAACTTACAAGCGCACATCAACAGAACCTCCAGGAATGCATTCCAAAAGCTCGCTATAATCCGAAGACTAAAAACCCCTCCTCAGTCTGGATCACTTCTGCACAGTCTGTCAAGCAGTTATAATCCCTGTGCTAGATTATTGTAACTCCCTTTTTCAAGGTCTTCCAACTCAAACCACTCGTCCCTTGCAAACTAGCCCAGAACAAGGATGCCCGCATCATCACTGCCCACATGCAAGAACATCTGCTTCTCCGGTGCTAATCTATAGCTGGTTCTACTGGCCTTGGACCCTTGTAGCTATGCCCAGAAACTACATCTTACTATGGGTCCTTTGTCTGCAAGAAGATGCCTGTCATCTACCTCCTGATTCACTGAGAACACCTCGGACTGGCTTGTGCCAACCAATCATCGGACCTATGATGGAGAATCCTCTCAAAAATTAATACAATCTGCGCAGGAACAATTTCAGCTTTAGACACCTTCCTTTTTGCCATAGGCTTACTCACTTTCATACAGATGTTTGCACAGGTTTTCCGGTGTTTGTGCACTGCTGACCTGTTTCCTGCTACCTGATCTGTCTGCAAGACAGCCACACTACGTGTGGGCAAGGCCGTTCTCCAAAGGTCTGAGATAAGACTTTCACAGATACCTCTGGTTCTGTGTTCTACCGTGGCTCACCTCTGAAAAGGGCTGTAGCCTGCGTTATCTAGCTCAGCTGCCTCCTTGGACTGGTGCTGTTCCAGAGTCTCCGGACATCAGCCCGAGTGACAGATGAAGCTAAGGTACCAACTTATCTCTCTCTCCCCTCTGGATGGGCAAGAGTTAGCTAAAACTTATTCCATAACTTTTCTCAGTGCAGAGCGAATCAGTGACGTCTGGGTACTAATTAGTGATTTATTACTGTGTCCAATTGTAATTCTGTGTCGTAACAAATTTCTACCTCATGTTTCTAATTATATATATATGTCTGTATATTTTTCTTCCTGGCTGTCCATAATCAAATCTAATATATATATATCTACAGACCAGACTTATTTCGTGACTCATTGCCAGAATAACTCACAGAACTTCAGGCTGGGTATTAGTAGACAATTTCCCCTAGACACCTGAGAGTCTAACTTATTTTACGCTACTAATAATCCCTACAGGGGTTAAAGGGGCACTAAGAGGCGACAAGGCAATAGCGGAGAGACTGAATGAATTCTTTGCTCCGAAATGCTTCCCGTTCCACGCGCAGGACCAAAAAGGCAGGCAGAGCTCCAGAGTCTCAATGCGTGGATGAGACGATGGTGCAGAGATGAGGGTTTTGGATTTGTTAGGAACTGGGGAACATTCAGGGGAAAGGAGGGGCTCTTCCGAAGGGATGGGCTTCACCTTAACTGGGATGGAACCAGGCTGCTGGCATTAATCTTTAAAAAGGAGACAGAGCAGCTTTTAAACTAGATAATAGGGGAAAGCCGACAGTCGCCCAAGAGCGCATGGTTCGGAAGAATGTATCCTTGAAGGATACTACCAAAAGCAGAGATGTTCCAAAAAAGAGTAAAGTAGCCCAAATGCCCTCGAGTATGGAGCAGACAGAGCTTAAAGATCCCAAATTACCCATGTCTACCAATAGCCAAATTAATATGAATAAAATACAGTCTCTAAAATGCTTGTATGCAAATGCTAGAAGTCTAAAAAACAAGATGGGAGAGTTAGAATATATAGCACTAAACAAGAGGTTAGATATGATTGGAATATCAGAGACAAGGTGGAAGGAGGACAACCAGTGGGACACTGTGATACCTGGGTACAAACTATATCGTAATGATAGAGCTGATCAAATTGGTGGAGGGGTTGTGCTCTATGTTAGAGAGGGCATTGAGTCAGAAAGGATTAAAGTTTTGCAAGAAACAAAATTTGCTGTAGAATCTGTATGGATTGAAATTCCATGTAAAAAGGGGAAGGCGATGGCAGTGGGGGTGTACTATCGACCGGCCAGAATGAACAAATGGATGATGAAATGCTCAAAGAAATCAAGGAGGCTAACAAAAGTTACAGCGCAGTAATAATAATGGGTGATTTCCATTACCCCGGTATCGACTGGGTCAGTGTCACGGCAGGACATGCTAGGGAGATAAAGTTCCTAGATGAAATAAATGACTGCTTCTTGGAGCAGCTGGTTCATGAACCGACCAGAGGGGAAGCAATATTAGACCTAGTCCTTAGTGGAACATCAGATGTAGTGCAAGAGATAAGGGTGTTGGGGCCACTTGGCAATAGTGATTATAGCATGATCGCCTTTGATTTAATTAGTGGAGGAGGTATAATAAGGAAATCCACAGTACTACTTTTTAACTTTCGAAAGGGAGACTATGATAAAATAAGGAAAACAGTTAAGAAAAAACTAAAAGGAGCAGTTGCAAAGGTTAAAGACTTACATCAAGCTTGGGTGTTGTTGAAAAATACTGTCTTGGAAGCCCAAGCCAGCTTTATTCCACGCTTTAAGAAAAGTGGAAGGAAGTCAAAAAAACTGCCAGCATGGTTTAAAGGTGAGGTCAGAGAGGCTGTTGTTGCCAAAAAAAGCATCTTTCAGGAAATGGAAAAAAGAGCCAAACGATGAAACCTGGAAACAGAACAAGCACTGGCAAGTCAAATGCAAGGCATTGATAAAGCAGGCAAAGGGAGAATTTGAGAAGAAGCTTGCTGCGGAAGCAAAACACAAAATAACGATTTTTTCAAGTACATTCGCAGCAAAAAACCTGTGAGAGAGTCAGTTGGTCCATTAGATGATAGAGGAGTTAAAGGGGCACTAAGAGGCGACAAGGCGATAGCAGAGATACTGAATGAATTCTTTGCTTCGGTCTTTACTGAGGAAGATATAGGGATGTTACCCATGACTGAAGTGGTATTTAAAGGTGCGGAAGAATTGAAGGAAATATCGATACATCGGGAAGATGTATTACAAGTATTAGATAAACTGAAGAGTAGCAAATCACCTGGGCCGGATGGTATAAATCCAAGGGTGTTGAAAAAACTGAAATATGAGATTGAAGACCTGCTATTAGTAATCTGTGAACTATTATTAAAATCATCTCTAATACCTGAAGATTGGAGGATCGCCAATGTAACACCAATTTTTAAAAAGGGTTCCAGGGGTGATCCGGGAAACCACAGACCAGTGAGCCTGACGTCAGTACCGGGAAAAATGGTAGAAACCATCATAAAGAATGAAATTACTCAGTATTTAAATAGTCATGGCCTAATGGTAGACAGCCAACATGGCTTTAGACAAGGAAGATCTTGTCTTACTAATCTGTTATGTTTTCTTGAAGGTGTGAATAAACAGGTGGACAAAGGTGAGTCGGTTGAAATAGTGTATCTGGACTTTCAAAAAGCCTTTGACAAGGTCCCTCATCAGAGACTTTTGGCAAAACTAAAGAGTCATGGGATAGGAGGCAGTGTACTACTGTGGATCAGGAACTGGTTAAAAGATAGAAAGCAGAGAGTTGGGCTACATGGCCAATTTTCCCAATGGAGAAAGGTGAATAGTGGTGTACCCCAGGGATCTGTTCTGGGTCCGCTGCTTTTTGACATATTCATAAATGACCTGGAAAGTGGAATAACGAGTGATGTTATCAAATTTGCAGATGACACAAAACTATTTAAAGTTCTTAAAACCCAAGAGGATTGTGGAAAATTGCAAGAGGATCTTGATAAATTCGAAGACTGGGCATCAAAATAGCAGATAAAATTTAATGTGGACAAGTGCAAAGTTATGCACCTAGGGAAGAACAACCCAAACTATGGTTACACGATGCAAGGTTCCACTTTAGGAACCACCACCCAGGAAAAAGATTTAGGCGTCATTGTGGATAACATGTTAAAACCCTCAGCCCAGTGTGCAGCGGCGGCCAAGAGAGCAAATAGAATGCTAGGTATCAAAAGGAAAGGAATGGAAAATAAAACAAAAGATATTATAATGCCTCTATATCGTTCCATGGTGAGACCGCACCTTGAATATTGTGTGCAAGTCTGGTCGCCGTATCTTAAAAAGGATATAGCGTTATTAGAAAAGGTTCAGAGAAGAGCCACCAAAATGGTAAAGAGGAAGGAAGGATACTCCTATGAAGAAAGGCTAAAAAGGTTAGGGCTCTTGACCTGGAAAAGAGACGGCTGAGGGGAGATATGATAGAAGTCTATAAATTAATGAACGGTGTGGAACGGGTAAATGTAGATCGATTGTTTACGTTATCAGAATATAGAAAAACTAGGGGACATGCTATGAAGCTACACGGTAAACTATTTAAGACTAATAAAAGAAAATATTTTTTCACTCAACGTGTAATCAAACTCTGGAATTTGTTACTTGAGGATGTAGTAAAGGCTGTTAGTGTAGCTGGGTTTAAAAAAGGTTTGGACAAGTTCCTGGAGGAAAGGTCCATAAACCATTATTAAGAAGGGACCAAGGATATCAATGCTTGACCCAGTACAAGCATTGTGAAACCTGTGTCTTTTGGGGATACTGCTAGGTACGTATGACCTAGATTGCCACTGTTGGAAACAGGATACTGGGCTTGATGGACCTTGGTCTGACCCAGTATGGCATATCTTATGTTCTTATGGGATCGGCTGAAAAAGGGAGCTGTTCAGGTGTGCGGGTGCTCATGCAGACAGCCGGCAAGTCTGCCCTCGCCGTGAATGTCACTCTGGTCTGTTCTGAGTGACGGCGCGGCTAGCAGGGCTCAGCGGTGGAGGTAAGCTGTGGCTGTGGGATGGGTTCCGGCATCGGGGGGAGTTGGTTTTATTGACGATGCAGTGCTTCTGAGGCCTTCAGTTTTGGCGCGAATTCTTCTGGCGGTGGCCATTTTCTTTGATTCCCGCCTTGCCTCCAGCCGCGTGGATGATGGTTCATCGGGCCCTTTTTCTTCCCTCGAGTTGATCGGGCTGGCAGCAGCACAGATCTTCTCCCTCTCGCGGTTTCTTTTACCGGCATTGAACTGACAGACCTTCTGGCCTAATTTGAATGCTCCATCTCAGGGAGTTTAAAAAAAAAAAATTTTGCAATTGAGAAGTCACATTAAAGACAGCGCTTCAAAGGCATTTTCTGTCTGGTCTTGCTTCCCGGGCCTAACAGATCCTTTGTAGAAGGGCTTGGTCCATGTCAGCGCGCCCGCAGTGCATGGTCTGCGGTACGCGCAGAGGCACGGTGTCTGAGACAGGGATTTGTTGTGGCTGTACCTCTGTGTCTACCTGCGTGGAACAGCAAATGGAAGGGAACGCATCTCAGGAGTCTCTGGTTCTTCTTGGAGGGCTGGTAGGAGAGTCTTCGGTTGTCTCCCCAGCAGGGCCTCCCCCTGAGGAGCCTACGGGGCTTTCGGCGGCACCTTTGTCAGTGGGGCCGGAACCGTCCCTAGGGGATTTTTCACCAGACTTCATCCGTATCATGCATCAAGCTTTCCGCTTGGGACGTCTGGATAAGTTGCCGGACGCCCTGTCCCCAGGCTCATCATTGCCACTGACCAGGCCGGACATGGGCAGTGCCGCCTCTTTGAGACCGGCCAAGAGAATGCGCTATTCCGACCCTGATCGCGCCGAACTGGAATGGAGGGAGTCGGAGGACGTGGATCTTGACCTGGAGTCGGGTCAAGAGGAGCTCGAAAAGGTGAAATACAGGAGCCAGAAGATCAAGCACGAATTATATGGGTATTTCGTAAAGAAGAACTTCTGCTGCTCATCACAGAGGCTCTTCAGACCCTCAATCTCGTTACAATGCAACCGATGGAGGATGAGGGGTTGGAGGATCCCTTTATTCAGGCGGTCAGGGAATCACAGACTGTATTCCCCGTCCACTGGGTGGTGGATCGGATGATTCAAAATGAGTAGGACCAGCCTGAAGCAGGCTTGAAAGGAATCAAGATGATGAACAGACTTTTCCCCTTAGCTGACAAGGACAAAGAGAAGTTACGGTCCCCACGTGTTGAGGCGGCAGTTTCAGCGGTGACAAAGAAGACCACGATCCCGGTGGAGGGGAGCGTGTCCTTGAAGGATGCACAAGACAGGAAGGTGGATGGCTTACTAAAGCAGGCATTTGAAGCGAATGCTCTGTCATTGCAGGCGTCTATCTGCAGGGCCTGGATAGTGAAAGCTTGTCTTTGTTGGTCCCAACGGTTGCGGCAGGCTGAGCATCTCGATCAGCAGAGTATGATGGAGGTGACCCATATCGAATCAGGTTCAGAGTATTTGGCGGACGTTCACTATGATCTAATTAGAGCCTTAGCTAATAGTATGGCTTCCTTGGTTGCCGCCAGACTTTCCGTTTGGTTGAGGAATTGGGCGGCTGACGGTACTCCAAGTCATGTCTCAGTAAGCTTCCATTTAAGGGAAAGTTGTTGTTTGGAGAGGATCTGGATAAGCTGGTTAAGGACTTGGGGGAGTCCAAAGGGGGCAGACTCCCGGAAGATAAACCTAAGCAGGGGAAGTCTGGTCTGTCCTCCCGGGATCAGTTTAGAGACTTTAGACGTTTTCGCACATCTCGCCTAGGTGGCTTTTCCCGGGGAAAGTTTGCTTCTAGAGCCCAGGGATTTCGTGGGTTTTGGGGGGCAGGCAGAGGTTTCGCTGCAGCCTCCGCTTCATCCTCGCGCAAACCTCAATGAAGCGAGGCGGGCTTCGGCAGGAAGTCTCTCGATTGGGGGGCGGCTTCGGCAGTTTCTTCCTGCCTGGGTCCGTATAACGTCAGATCAATGGGTGCTGGAGATCGTGCGCGAGGACTATGCTCTAGAGTTTGCCCGTCTGGTTCGAGACTCTTTTGTAATGTCCTCCAGCAAGGGACTCCGAAAGGCTGCGGTGATTCGTCTAACGGTGGATCATCTCTTGAGTTTGGGAGCAGTAGGGCCCGTTCCGGTGTCAGATTACGGGGTGGGCCGCTACTCTATTTATTTCATGGTGCCAAAGAAGGACGGGTCCCTCCGGCCTATTCTAGACCTCAAGGGCGTAAATTGTTGCCTTCGTGTTCCCCATTTCCGCATGGAAATGTTACGGTCCGTCATGGTGGCAGTTCGTCAAGGGGAATTTTTGACATCCCTCGATCTCTCCGAAGCATAACTGCACGTTCCCATCAGGACAGCTCATCAAACGTTCCTGTGGTTTGCCTTCCCCTGAGGACATTATCAGTTTCGGGCATTGCCCTTCGGGTTAGCGACGGCTCCACACACTTTCACCAAGATCAGCGGCGTTGCACAGGGAAGGTATTCTTGTTCATCCTTATCTCGATGATTGGTTGATTCATGCCAAGTCCCAGGAGGAGAGTCTGTAGGCAATGAAAAGAGTAGTAGAGCTGCTTCAGAGCCTTGGCTGGGTGGTCAACGAGGGAAAAAGTCACCTCGATCCGTCCCAGGTTCTCGAGTATCTAGGGGTATGCTTCAACACATCAGTGGGAACAGTTTTTCTCCCAGAGCGCCGGGCGCTCATGCGTCATCAGCTGATACGCCGCTTCCTGCGCTCTCCGGCTCCGTCAGCTTGGTGGTACCTACCGTGGGCCAGATTTCACATGTGGCCTTTGCAGAGGGCGCTATTACATCACTGGTCTCACCAGTTGGATTCTCTGAACAAACGTCTCCCCTGCCCTCTCCAGGTACATTGTACTCTTCAATGGTGGCTGACTCCAGGGTCCCTGGAAGTGGGCATGCCTCTGAAGCAGCCGGTCTTGCTGTCCTTGCTAACCGATGCCAATCTCATGGGGTGGGGAGCTCATTGCGAGGGGCTGTTCACGCAAGGAGTGTGGTCCAGCCAAGAGAGGGCTTGGTCGATCAATCGCCTCGAGCTTCGAGCGGTCTCGCTGGTGCTTCAAGCGTTCAAGAGCACGGTGAAGGGCCGAGCGGTGAGAGTGCTTTCGGACAATTCGGCAACAGTGGCGTACATCAATCGGCAAGGCGGAACGGGAAGTATGGCCATGGAAGAAGAGACAGAGGGTCTGTTCACTTGGATAGAACCGAGATTGCAGGCCATATTGGCAGCGCACATCGCAGAAAAGGACAATGTGATGGCAGATTTTCTCAGCAGAGTTTGGGTGGATGCCGGCGAATGGGAGCTTCATCCATCGGTGTTCGCCCAGATAGTACACAGATGGGGAGCACCAGTGATGGATCTCATGGCGACATTTCAGTCTGCGAAAGTGAGTCAATTCTTTAGCAGGCGACGGGAGAGGATGTCCGAGGGAATCGACGCTCTGATTCTGCCCTGGCCATCATCAGGCCTGCTGTATGTCTTCCCGCCATGGGCACTCATAGGACGAGTGGTTCAGCGCATCGAGGCGCACCGCGGAAGAGTGCTGTTGGTGGCGCCGGACTGGCCAAGACACCTGTGGTATGCCGACCTGGTTCGTCTCCTAGACGGGGAGCTTTGGAGACTGCCAGTAAGGGAAGACCTGTTGCTGCAAGGTCCCCTACTCATGCCTCAGGTGGATCGATTCTCGCTTACGGCTTGGCCATTGAAAGGATGCAGTTAAGGAAGAAGGGTTATTATTCTGAAGTGATTTCCATGTTGCTGCGGGCCAGGAAGAAGTCCTCTTCCCTTGCGTATGTGCAGATTTGGCGCATTTTTGAGGACTGGTGTTTGCAGAATTGCACTTGTGCTGCAACAGTGGCTGTGCCCGTGGTGCTCAGTTTCTTACAGGACGGATTTGATAAGGGTTTGGCGGCCGGCTCTCTGAGGGTTCAGCTGGCAGCTATAGCTTGCTATAGGGGCAAGATACAGGGTGTGGCCCTGGGATCTCACGTGGATGTACAGTGTTTCCTTCGGGCGGTGTCTTGGCTTCGGCTGTCTCAAAGAATTACGGTTCCGCCCTGGGACCTCAACCTGGTGTTGGGAGCCTTATCCAGGGAGCTGGTTGAGCCTTTGGGTGAGGCATCGGTTAAGGATTTAACGCTAAAGATGGTGTTCCTGCTGGCCATTTGTTTGGCAAGACGAATTTCGGAGTTGCAGGCGCTGTAGTGCAGAGAGCCGTTCTTGTCTTTTTCCAGAGAAAAGGTGGTCTTGCTTCCGGTTCCTTCGTTTCTTCTGAAGGTGGTTAGTCCATTCCATTTAAATCAGTCAGTCTCACTGCCAGCGGTTTCCTCGACAGACGGGACAGCTTCTGATTGTATTTTGCATTGCCTCGACGTCAAGAGAGTCTTGCGGTGCTGTTTAAAGGTCTCGAGTTCCTTCCGCAAGTCGGACTGGCTTTTTGTCCTGTTTGGAGGTCCTCGTAAGGGGGATGCGTCGGCAAAAGCCTCCATTTCCAGATGGATAAGGGAGGCGATTATGTCGGCTTATATTTTGCATGGACGGCCGGTTCCGGGTGCCTTATGTGCTCATTCTACTAGAGCGCAGGCGACATCTTGGGCGGAACACAGTTTGGTTCCTCCGGAAGAAATCTGCAGGGCGGCTACCTGGTCGTCGCTGCATACTTTCAATAGGCACTACCGTCTCGATGTTCTGGCAGCTAATGATGCCTGCTTCAGGTCAGCCGTATTACAGTCAGGCTGCAAGGGACCCTCCCAATGAGTACTGCTCTGTTACATCCCAGTGGTGGAGGACTGAACTGTATGACCGATAAGGAAATGGAAATTACACTTACCTGGTAATTGCTGTTCCTTTAGGGAGTACAGTTCAGTCCTCATTCCCGCCCGGGGTGTCTGGAGCAGCCATGGAGTTGCAGGGACGATGGTTGCAGGTAAGCAGAATACAGCATTATAATGTTTGCACACAGCGGAGAAACCTTTTAGTTGTACTGAATGTAATAAATCTTTCTTCACAAAAGCAAAACTAGTGCGGCATCATAGAACCCACACAGGGGAGAAACCATTTAGTTGTATTGAATGTGGGAAATGTTTCCACTGGAACTCAGAGCTAGTGAGGCATTGTAAAATCCACAATGAGGAGAGATCTTTAGTTGTATGAAATGTGGGAGATATTTCTGCACAAAATGAAGTCTAGTGAGGCATCATGGAACTCACACTGGGGAGAATAAACTGACATACTGATAGTCTTGAATAATATTTAAACGACATTGAAAATAGAGGTGTCTGTTTTGAGTGATTATTCTCTGGATTGCGTGGAGAGGCAGAAGATCTTGAAGTACCAAGAACTGCAGTCAGAGACCAAGAAAGTGTGACAGAATGATACGGTAATCTTTCCCATTGTACTAGGCGTGACACGCTTGATAAACTACTCATACCTGTTATATCTTACAAACTCCAGCAGGAGGCTCTCTTTCGCACGATGCAAGTACTACATCATGCATTACCAGTAAATTTAAGAGACTGAGGTCATATTCCACATACCCTGGCTTAGATGTGAGGTTCACGACTGTCATGTTAGGTGCAAAACTCACCCATTAGCTGAAACTGCCCTGAGATAATCCCTGAAAGTAAGGACTCCAGCTCCCAGAGTGCACTGTGACACTGTCCCACAGTAATCTCTTGAAGGAAATACACCAGCTCTCAGAGAGCACTGTGAAACTCCCCCACAGTAGTTCCTCCTAGGAAGAACTACAGCTCACAGAATGCACTGTGACACTCCCACACAGTAATACATAGAAACCTGATAGCAGAAAAAGACCACATGGCCTATCTAGTCTGCCCTTCCATAACAACACCAATAGTCCCCTGTTTTCCTTTAGAGATCCTCAATGTTGTTCCATGCTCTTTTGAATTCGGATACTGTCCTCGTGTCCACCACCCCTACTGGGAGACTATTCCATAGATCTACTACTCTTTCCGTAAAGAAATATTTCTGCATATTACTCCTGAGTCTGTCCTCTTTCACTCTCATACTATGTCCCCTCATAGTCGAGCTTCCCTTCAATTGAAAGAGACCCTCCTATGCATTTATGCCACAGAGGTTTTTAAATGTCCCTATCATAGCGCCCCTATCCTGCCTTTCCTCTGTGTATACATATTAACATTTTAAGTCTGTCCTCATATGCTTCATAATGAAGACCACTAACCATTTTAGTAGCCACCCTCTGCACCGACTCCAACCAATTTATAGGTTAAGGTGCAGTCTCCAGAATTACACAGAATACTCCAAATGAGGTCGCACCAAAGACTTATACAAAGGCACTATCACCTCCTTTCTTCTGCTGGCCATTCTTCTCCCTATGCACCCAAGCATCCTTCTAGCTTTTGTTGTCGCCTTTTCTACCAGTTTATCTACTTTAAGATCATCAAACACAATCACACCTAGGTCCTGTTCTGCTTTAGTGGACAAAAGTATTTCACCCCCTATACTATATTGCTCCCTTGCATTGCTGCAGCTCAAATGCATGATCTTGCATTTATTAACATTAAATCTCAGCTGCCAAATTCTAGACCATTATTCAAGCTTAGCTAGATCCCTCCTCATGTTATCTACATCTTCCTGGGTGTCTACTCTATTGCAGATTTTGGTATCATCTGCAAAGAGGCAAACCTTACCCGACAGCCCTTCCGCAGTGGACAACATGTTAAAACCCTCGGCCCAGTGTGCAGCGGCGGCCAAGAGAGCAAATAGAATGCTAGGTATCATAAGGAAAGGAATGGAAAATAAAACAAAACATATTATAATGCCTCTATATCGCTCCATGGTGAGACCGCAGCTTGAATATTGTGTGCAATTCTGGTCGCCGTATCTTAAAAAGGATATAGCATTATTACAAAAGGTTCAGAGAAGAGCCACCAAAATGGTAAAGGGGATGGAAGGATACTTCTTTGAAGAAAGGCTAAAAAGGTTAGGGCTCTTTAACCTGTAAAAGAGACGGCTGAGGGGAGATATGATAGAAGTCTATAAATTAATGAACGGACTGGAATGGGTAAACGTAGATCGATTGTTTACGTTATCAGAATATAGAAAGACTAGGGGACATGCAATGAAGCTACAGGGTAAACTATTTAAGACTAATAAAAGAAAATATTTTTTTCACTCAACGTGTAATCAAACTCTGGAATTTGTTACCAGAGGATGTAGTAAAGGCTGTTAGTGTATCTGGGTTTAAAAAAGGTTTGGACAGGTTCCTGGAGAAAAGGTCTATAAACCATTATTAAGAAGGTACCCAGGATATGAATGCTTGACCCAGTACAAGCATTGCGGAACCTGTGTCTTTTGGGGAAACTGCTAGGTACGTATGACCTAGATTGGCCACTGTTGGAAACAGGATACTGGGCTTGATGGACCTTGGTCTGACCCAGTATGGCATATCTTTTGTTATGTTCTTATGCTATATCACTAACAAATATGTTAAAAAGAAATGGACCAAGGACAAATCCCCGGGACACACCAATAGTAATCTCCTTCTCCTCAGAGTGAGCTCCATTTACCTGCACCCTTTGTCACCTCCCACCTAACCAATTTCTAAGCCAAGCAGTAACTTTTGGCGTCTATCCTTAGGGTGCTCAGAGTGTTTATAAGTCGCCTGTGAGGAATGGTGTCAAAGGCTTTACTGAAATTTAATTACACCACATCTAGGGCTCTCCCTCGGTCCATCTCCCTGGTCACCCAGTCAAAGAAATCAATCAGATTTGTCTGACAAGACCTGCCTCTGATAAATCCATGCTGCCTCGGATGTTGTAATCTGCTGGACTCCGGAAACCTCACTATTTTCTCTTTCAGCCACGCTTCCAATAATTTACTCACCACCGAAGTTAAACTAATCAGCCTATAGTTTGCAACCATATCCTTACTTCCGCTTTTTGTAAAGGGACCACATGCGCCTCTCTCCAGTCCTTTGGCACCACTCCCGACTCCAACAAGGCATTGAAAAGATCAGTCAGTGGAGCTGCTAGAACATAGGTTCCCAAACCTTTTTGTCCCATAGACCACTTGCCGATTTTTTTTTGTTTTCCGTGGACCCCCCTGCCTGTCTAATATTGAATTTTCCTAAACTTATTAACTTCAAATGTGTTTTTGACAGCTGACACAGTGCTGCTCACTTTGATAGGGTTTTTTGTAGAGTGGACAATTGTAAAAAAAGAAAAACATCTACAATTTTTATTCATACCTTTATTGAAAAGACACAAAATTCAAATAAATATTTGGATTTGAAACGAAACAAATCAGAACCTAGTAAAATTCTTACATAAAATTAATACACAAATAATGCTGTTAATGAGAGGGATGAACCTGATGCTCTGATAGCAATTGTTCAATATTTGGCTTCAAATCAGTGAGGTATAGTCTGCCACCCACCCACTACCTGGACCTTGAGGGTTTCCAGGTGGAGGTGGCCTTTCGGGCCCTTCAGGGGTGAGGTACTACGATGAGGCCCCAGGGATTCTGGGTGATGTAGTCCTGAGCCTCCTGAAGGGGTTGAGATTGTAGTTGTGTGCTCAAGTAGTTAAAGGCAGGCAAAGAAATTTCTTTTTATGAGGTTTATTTCCCGCTTTGCAGTTCAGTGCAAACAGATGCTAAGAAGTTTTATAGCATAAAAACAAGAGTGAGAAACCCAAAATATACAGGGTTTGCAATGCTGGGCTAAGTGTCCATTAGCTTCTGGATTCACATTCAAATTGTCATGTGACTCTTTCATGAACTGAAACTAAAAGTCTGGTACAACAGCAAAGCTTCTTATATCCAGAAAAATGCTTTAACTTATTCAACTTTCATAAGTTTTCTCAGCATGATAACAAGTAAGGTAACTTCTGTTATACTTCTTTCATATAACTTTTAAAGCACTTTAATTAATGTCCTTTTCAATGGTACAAGTTGAGCAATCCATTACTATCTCTTGCTCTGTGGAAGGCAGGGAAACATCTAAGGGCATCTCCTCTTCACAGCTGTTTGCATGTTGTGCTGAATTAGAAGGAGAAACTGCCTTTCTTTCTAGGAATTCCTTGAACTCTGTTAGAAGTAATTCAGCCTGTGTTTTCCCTTTGCTACGCTGAAGTCTTTCTCCTGCTTCAGGTAAACATTGGCTTAAGATGTCTATCTCATGGTAATTAGCAAGGCTGCTTTTGTCAGCACCACAGTTCGGTGTGCTAATAAAACCCTTCCCCCACTTATCTTTAAAAGTAAGTGCTGGGTTTTCCTTTAAAACTTCAACTGGCTCTGGAGAGTTTCTGAACAGGCTTTTAAAAGTAGAAACGTCAGGTTTATCTTGGCTCACGTCTCTCCAATAAGGCTCAGCAGTTTTCTTTCTATTAGCTTCTAAGAAAGCTGTAGGCTCCAGCTGGCTTATGAGAATATCTCATGCTGCTTGAATGCTTTTCAGGCTGCACCAAACTGCCACAGTTTTGTCTGACTTTGTTCTGGCTTTTAAAGTTATCCTTCCAGCTTTCTTGCTTCCCAATATTATAGCTGCTAGCTGCTTCAACCCTACTTCGTACCTTGTGCTGAGAGTGTCTCCAGGAGAAATCTTTATCCCTCTGGTTTCTACTCCAAGGTCCTACTTGGTTCTCTGGAATCATGGGCTGTACCTTCAGGTCTCTCAGAGCTCTTGAGCCCTTCTTCCCATAGAAGTCTCTCACTGCCCCTGAGTCTCCCAAGTACTTGCTTCGTGACTCCAAACTGCTCCTCCGTGGAACACAGCTGCCTTGTTGCTCTCCTTGCCATTGCTGTTTCTCTCTCTCTCCTTCTCCTCCTGTCTCTCCACACACTGTTTCTGTGTTTGATTGCTTAACAAACTCCCCGTGTGTTGCACTGCCCGCCTCCTGCTTGGGCTGTGATAAGGAAGCTTATCATAGTTCAGGAAGGAGCTATAGTAGAGGTGAAGTGACTCTGAACAAGCACCCTGTCTTTTCTGGTAGAAAAGATAAAACAGAATGTTTCCATAAAAGACTACCAATCCCAAAATGCACCAGGTTTCCAACAGCCATTAGAAGAGCTGAAGTGGGGAAACGTGTGTTCAATCAGGAGGGCTATGAGGTATTCCCCAAGCACTCATCTCCAAGGGCAGGGCTTGATTCAGCACAGCTGTGCTGTGCTAGGGTGGAGCATTCATCTAAGCAGGATAAAAGTAAAGCTTATTCTACAGAGAATCAGCTTAATCGTCAGAAGCATCCTGAGGATCATCATCCTGATCATCATCAGCAGAAGCCAGAGCTGACGGACAGAGAGAGCAAGAAACACTTTGGAAGAAAGAAGAGAAAAGCATTTGGGAGGTCTAAAGGAGTCCATAGCAGTACGTATACTGGGAGGCATTCCAGAGGCAAGCATACACCATTGGACTGGGGAAAGCCAGAAAAGTGGGCTTGCAGAGCCAGGAATCCCAGGACGGTACTTGTGAGGGAGACGGCTGCACTTGGAAGGGACGCTAAGACCAGTGCCAGAAGGTATGTGAAGAGAGACCCAGTATCCAGGGATCTTGATTGGAAGGCTGGACATAAAAACTGGACTACATACTGGCCAGGATATTTGGAGAGGAACTCTAACAGCAATGGAAGCTCAGGCATGAACACTGATCTATGCCCTAGCTTTTCACTTGGAAGACAGCAGGGAAATAAGTATTGTCCTGAGAGTGCTCCATTGAGAAATTCCACTGTGCCAATCCATGATATTGAACCAATGATAGTGGAAGAAGGGGGAGATGTTGTAAATGAAGACTGTGAATACATGGATTGCTCTCTGTCTAAACTTCTGTGGTAATATGCTGTTACAAAATACAACAACCATCACAAAAAAATATAAACTTGTTCTTTAATCTACTCAGAAAAGCTTCTGAGTAGGATTTGAGCCACGTAATAGAAAGTAAACCAGCCAGGAGGTAATTGCTAGCAATTGAGCCTTGCCTAATTGCCTGTGAGCTCTGAAGGGACACTTCTGAGTGTGTGTGAAGATAAAAGAAGTTATCCCTGAAAAAGAACAGTTTTTTTCTTACTTTGTGGGTTTTTGTTTGTTCTTTGAAGCACTGCTAAAAAGATATTAGCAGGAGCCTACAGAAAAGACCCTTCTGTTCCCATCAAGGTCTTTAGTCTTTGATTTGATGGCTTAACAAGTTCAGTTGTTGTTTTTCCTGATTTGTTTTCTAAGTATAATACTGAAAGCAAGTATTCCTTTTTCTGTGCTACCAAGTATATCTGTGTTGGGAGAAATAACCCCATAAATAAAATATCTTCTTTGCTTTACACTCGAGCAAGCACAACTAATTTATTGTGAATGGCTGAATCTGGTATGAATGGACTACATTTCCCACAAGCCTTTGCAAGTCATATTAATATTTGCCTTTGCCAAGACTGTGGACATTCTCACCCAGTGCCCCCATTTACAGATGGCGTAGTTTTTCGGATTGCTTTTGCGCAAAGGATTTACATGCTAAGGATTACAACTGAAGTCTGAAGAAAAAAAGAAAGTTCAAGTTAAAAGCTGGAAAAATAGATTTTCCCTTAACTACACTTTGGAGAAAAGAGGTGGCTGATCCAGGTAGCTGTCCCAGGAGGAAAAGACCCTGTGTAGAGCTGGATTCATCACTGGCATAAGGTAATAAGTACCTGGGCATGTCTAGTGGTGGATAGGAGTAAGACACAGGGGTAATTGAAAAAAAAATTAGGAGAAAAACACCTGTTTGGAAGGTGGTGCACTGTGTTTTTTTTCTTTTTGTTTCTTGCAGGGATCAAGATGGATCCAAGGGAAATGGCCAGCTGGGTGGCAGCCCAGTTTAGCAGGCAACAGGAGCTAGCGCAGCAGGCTCAGGACACTGCTATGAAAGCCTTAATGGACCAGCAGAAGCCAGTGCTTGATCTGGTGAAAGCCTTAGTTAATCTGCAGAACCAAAGTGGACCGGATGCAAGACCAGCAGTAAATACTGGTATACCACATGTGGACAATGTGGGACTCAATCAGGGAACTGGGGCATTTAGTTTTGGGAAGCTAACTCCAGATGATAATGTTGATGATTTCCTAGAATCTTTTGAGAGAGTGGCACAAGCATTAGCATGGCCAGAGACCCAGTGGGCAGTAAGGCTGGCAGCCTCATTAACTGGAGAGGCGCTTGCAGCTTATAGAGCAATGCCAGCAGCCCAGGCTTTGAATTATAAAGATGTAAAGGCTGCTATTAGAGATCGCCTAGGGTTGTCTATTTCAGAGTATAGGCGAATGTTTAGAGCTACTACATTAAGAGTGGGTGAAACACCCAGGGCTCTGAGTCAGAGAATCAGAGGATTAGCTGTAAAATGGTTGGAGCCTGAGGGAAAGACTATGGAAATGTTATTAGACATTATTATGCTTGAACAATTTATGTCTGCTGTGCCTAAAGATTTGCACACTTTCCTTATACAGCAAAATTGCCAAAATCTTGGAGAGGCAACCATGCTAGCAGAGAGATTCTTGGAAACTACGCAGGCTTGCCATAGAATGGGTGGCCCTCTGAAGATTGGTGCTGAGGCAAGCTGTGCTGTATCAGGAAAAGAAAATGCTTAAAAATGTTTCTGAAAATAAATGTACTGTGCCAAACCAGATTACACAGTGGAGTAAAAAGAAATGTTTCAAATGTGGAAAATGGGGACATTTAGAAAGGGGATGCCAGATACACACTAGCTTAATGGGTGTTGATTTAAACCCTCGGATACACTCGGTAAATCGACTGACAGGTATACACTACCCCCGGGTCACCCCTGACCCATATGTAGAATATGGTAAAACATCTACTTTTGTTTGTAAAACATGGTTAAATTGTGAAGAAAAAGACATACTTTTATTTATTTTTTTATACTTGTTATTAATTCACCCTTTCAAGTGAATAATGTGCAATGCTAGCCAAGATCAGGCAGGACAAGTTGTACAAGGTCAGATATATGCTGCATAATGTCAATACCTGTTAACTATTCAGTTGCAAGCTTAAAAATGGTGTGCAGCACTGCACGCTTTGCAAACTACAATAGTTCTATATTTATTCGCCAGGTGGACAGCAACAGTCAAAGTATGGTGCCATTATGTCAAGTAATGGCATGATGCAAATTGTGACAAAAAAATTACCGTGTTATAACAAATTGACAACGGTGCATTGTAAACAACAGAAAACTAGTAAGCAATACATGAAGTACATTGACTGTTTTTTTCAACAACAGTTTATGCACAATGTGCTAGTAGTTGTTCTTGAATGTTCAGGACACACTCGCTTCAGACAGATTTCACATTCGGTAAATACTTTTCGATCTCTGTCACTTGGACAAAAGGAGCATCTTTTTCTTTTCTTTGCTGATGCCCATGTGGTCAACGGTCTTGGTGGCTTAGGCATTTCAAGGCAAGGATAGCCAACATTGGCCATGGATTGACGTGTATGGCTTGTCAGACCTTCTGGATGGCTTTGACGATTTTGTAGCTGAGGCTTCATGAGATTCAAAGCGAGTTCCTCCAGTAAAAACCTTCTCTTGAAGTTTTCCTTGTGATGAAACATAGGATTGTTGTACATAAATATTACACAGGTACACTAAAAAATTTTTTTTTTAAACTGCCTCTAATGTTTCGATTGATTTTTACGTTTTTTGGTGCGCTGAATCCAAATCTGGTAACCAATTTGCTCCATCACGTACAGATTTTTTGCTACATTGGGTTAGCAGTTTGAGGTGAACGTTTCAGATTGAGTGCGATCGAGATAAAAGTTTCTTGGATGAATTCTTTATACTAATTGTTTAGTAGTTATTCAAATAAGAATAAAGAAAATTGTAACAAGGCAGCACATAAGAATAGAGTAATGTCAACAAAACACACTGTGATGGAAGCACTTAAAACAGCCACATACATGTGCACAAACATTGAGCATATAAGAGCGAGGTTAGACACAAAGCAAAGCAAAGAAATGTGCAAAAAATGTTGTACAGGTATGTATGTAAGAATAGAAAACGCAAACCGCACCATTGCAATACATGAAGACAAACACCCGATGGTGTGAAAATAAAATTCTAATAAATGAGATCCGACACTGTGGTAATAACTAGCAAATTTTTATTTCAAAGTTTAGTAAAAACACGATATTTGTCAACACAGTTTAGATTTTAAAGTCATTCTTGGGTCAATCAATCTCCTGGTGGGCCCGTTTCTTCTTCCCCCGAATGCTTCTCTTGGTGCGCTGCTTGGCGTACTTTTCATCTGGGGTTTCCCGCAGCAGCAACCAGCAGAAATCAGCCATCATAGTGGTGTTCCATCTTCCTTGGTACCTTCTCTCTGCGTCCTTGATGTCCTGGTGAAACCTTTCACCTTGTTCTTCACTGTACGCCCCCAAGTTTTCGGGAAAGTAGTTCACATGGGCTTCAGTGGAGACAAGACTTTGGTGTCATTCGTCCCAAAACGAAACAAATCAGTTATGCTGCTGTCAACACTTCACCATGATAATAAAATTGATGAAACATCAAAGAAGCCAGAAATAATACTTGACTACAACAGAACAAAAGGGGGTGTTGACACAGTTGTGCCACACATACAGTGTGAAAAGATCAACTCGTCGATGGCCACTTTGCGTGTTTTATGGACTGCTTGATATCGCGGCTGTAAATTCATTCATAACACAGGTACACTACCAAAAAACTGCCTCCAGTTTTGCAACTGATTCCTATAGATTTTGGGGTGCTGAATCCAGGAAAAATAGCCAAAATGTTCCATCACGTCACGTTTTCTTGCAAAATTAGATTTCTTACCCATATAAGGAATGTTCACATAATTTCTTTTTAGCCGACTGCAGTTTATTTTCTTGGCCCAAAATAGAGGTTGTAATGGTTAACTAACTAGAAACACTCCCTCATGATATTTTAGAGTGTTTTGTATTCATTTTATACATTAACAGGACAATTGGGAGGCGGGGGGCTAAATCCAGTACTCGCGCTGGCGCATGTTCTTTCCTGTTCGCCTCGCCTCATTCGCTCGCTCAAACACGGTGGTTGCGACATGAACGTTCCTGTCAAATTTCAGTTTCTTGCAAGTTCATTATTACCTTTTGTTTGCTCAGTCGTAATCCAGCTTTATTCCGAAGTGGTTCACTACAGTTGTAGTTTGCAGTGCTGTGTATTTGTGATGGCTCACAGAGCCAGAGGTTGCGTCAACTCTCCGGACAGTTTTTGTTTTATTTGTGGGGAATATACCGTGAAAAAGCGGCAGAGGAACATTTCTGCATTTATTAAAAAAGTATATTTCGCCTATTTCGGTTTGAAGTTAGGCGATCAAGACAAACCGTGGGCTCCTCACAAAGTGTGCAAGACATGTGAGGAAGATCTACGCTTATGGATGAAAGGTAAAAAACAAGCATTTTGTTTCGGAATACCTATGATGTGGCGTGAACAAAGAGATCACAGCAGTGACTGCTATTTTTGCTCTTGCATTGTGAAGGGATACAACTTAAAAAAATAAGGACTCCTCTGACTGCAGTTTCATTTGTCAGAGGGACTACCTCCTGTTTTTCACAGAAAAAAAAACAGGGGATGAGAATACCTTCTCATTAGGAGAAGAGGATTCCTTCTGCTGGTACAGAAGATGGGAATACCGCTCTGAGTGACGTCGAGAGAGATTTTGATACCCTAGGATGACTCTATTGGTGAGTGTTCAGTTTCCCTGTCTGTATGAAAGGACAGAAGACTTGCCCGGGTTCGAGAGGTGGGTAAGTATGTAATTAATATTTTGTTATGTAAGAAAACTGTTAGAGTGTCTCTGTATTTAGTTGTAACATTAGGGAATGATTAGGGAAAGAAAGCTTTGCCCAGACATTAGGTCTATTTTTTTTCCAGGATTGATTGGTGTACATTTGAGACTGTACATATCATTGATATGAAGCGAGTGTGTGTCTTTATCCATGTTTCCATACCCCCGCGAGGGGATTGGCTGGGTTTAGACGAAGCGCAAGAGTTGTATGTTTATATGAGTCCTGGATTCATTTCGCGCCTCTGTTAACTATGAGGTTTGGATTGCCACCTAAAAGCGAAATTATGCAGCTATGAGACAGCCTGCCATTGTCGCAATTCATAAGATATCGTAGAAATTGCTCTACATTGAACGATTATAAACAACAAGCACGACATCTTATGCAAGCTTTTCAACAGCGAGGGTATCCATCATCAGTGATTTCTACAGCTTACAAACGAGCTCGGTTTAATAACAGAGATTTACTTTTACACTCAGGCAAGTCGAGGAGAATGAAAAAGCCCGTGGTAGAAACTGCGGTGAATTTCATCACGAAATTTTCTCCTTTTAGTGGTCAAATAAAACGGATCTTAAAACGACATCAGAATGTGTTGTCTGTCCTTCCAGGATTGCAAGATAAAACGATTCGTTGTGTTTGGACTCGACATTCTAACTTAAAAGAACAACTTAGTCCAGCAAAGTTAAGATCCTTACCATCGTCTGGAATGGACAGAGAAGCAGGACATCGTCCTTGTGGTAACTGTAACGTATGCATCATTTCAGAAGATCTCACTCATTTTACCTACCATGACCATTCCTTCAAATTGAGACATAATACGACGTGTGGGTCGGATCACGTCATCTACAGTATTCGATGTCCTTGTGGTCTTCTCTACATTGGCAAGACCACGCGCCCACTACGAATCCGCATCAACGAGCACAAGAGCCGTCTAAAGTGTAAAAAAATTGAGGCACCAATTGTACAACATTGCCTCAGTCATGGTCATGTGTTCGAAGACCTTCGGTTTTTTTGTGTTGATTGGATTGCAACGGGCAGGTCAGGCAATTCTCGGGAGAAAACCACAATAATACTAGAACAACGCTGGATTTACCGTCTTCAAACAGTTCATCCTGGAGGCTTACACAACATGGTTGAATGGGGAGCTTGCATTTGAGCGTCCCCTGTTGACCATTTTTTCATTCCCTTATAGATGACGGCTTTCTCCATGACATCATGCCATGACGCTAACGTCTCAATGTTTAAAGGGCTTTATATTGCCATCACTCCGCATGCGCGGCGTTTTAGAGCAGCATGAGAAGGACTCGCCATAGTTGAAATGGCTGCACTTCTCCTTGTTTTTTCAGATATTTCTACGAGTTAAAATAGGTATGTGTATTTTCAAAGGCATAACTAACCAAATGTAAACTGGATGACATCTAATACCATTCTTGCCATATTCTCATATTATTGTGTACGTACTTTGATTGCTGGGGATTGTTTTTTCAGAGATACGCTGACAAACCCACCCCCTGAAGAAGAAACCGAAACGCACATTGGGAACCTAACAGGTGGCGTTGGGGCAGTTTGTCTCCACTTTAAGATAAGCACAATCTCTCTATTTCTAATAATATGCCATTAAGGAAAATCCATAAAGGAACCCTTAAATAAAACTGGTCATTGATGCAATACATTGGCACAAGTTCACTAACACTATTGTGTTGCAGGAACTTTGCCGTAATAGTCTGAGACCAGGGGTTCATTTACGCATTCATTCTACTTTTCTATACTTATTTATATATTGATTGATGATTTTATAGTAAAATACAAAACACCAAAAAAATATTTTTTGACAGAAAGGAGGCTGAATATAGGATCGAGCCTTACGGTATAAGGTGAGGGTGTTTCGCAATTTCTACTTTTTTGGGTAACCAAAACCCTCCAAAGTCACGACCTACACTATTGAGTTTGTATTGTAACATGGAATGGATTTTCTGAGTTAATGGATTAGGATCGGAATGTATTGTACACTGAAGTGAGAATCATAGAAGCAGACCGCACAGATAATTGACAGTGTTTTATTCTGAACTGCCAGCTATTGTGTGCAGTGATCTGACTGGTAGAAAAACAAAGAAAGATAGTTTATAGTTACAAGTACAGCCTGAAAATTTCAAATTGTTTCATTTTCCCCTGTGCATATTTGTGTGCAGTAAATAACTCTAATCCATATGTGTAAGTTTTATTTTTTAAATTTGGGATCTGAGTTAAGAAAAAATTGTCTGCTGTTCTCTGTGTGTCAGAAGATTAAATAGCTCTGCCTGGGTCTGTGATAGGTCATAGGGCAGTTGTACACAATGCGGAACGAATTTCTATGAATGTGTTACCTTTTGAGAAGCTTATTTTGATTTTTCTAACAAATGTGGAAGATCCTAATTAACCTGAGATTAATGAAAAAATTGTTGTGATGCTAAGAAATTCTGTTTGATTAGTTTTGACTCAGTGATACAAGATCAGTTTTGTCATGTTCTTATGACTTTACAAATTTAAGATCAAGCTGATAAAGGAAAAAGACTACAGCTGGATTTTGTAACCAAGGAAAATAGCTCTAAAAGAAAATCCGTTTAAGAAAATATGTAACCATGTGATGCAAAGATGTTTACTTAGTATTACATTGTTGGAGAAAATCCTTATATAAGATTATGAAGAAAATATTTTTTTAATTGTTTTTCTAAGGTTCCTGAGTTTCTCAAGCTGAAAGGTATATTGCTTTTTGGGATTTCCCAAGGGGGAATGCTTTAATGAAGTCTCTCAGGAAAGCCTCTCTATTCTGAACAGATGGGCTGCTGTGCTTAAGTGCTCCCAGATGTTAGATCAAACAATCAAGGCATGAAATTGGAGAATCTGTTTGTTGTCCTTTGCCCTTCAGAGTGGGGGTTTGACGGCCCTGACAGGACAATGCTACTTAGAAGTGATTTGAATCCCGAGTGAATGAGAAGTTATATGTTTGGTTTTGATCGAGCAAAATTAAAAGTAAAACAGAATTGTTCATAAATTACAGAAACCCAAAAGAGCTGTAACTAAGTTTTATTTTAACTTTTGTTTAAAGGACAGAAAGAGAGATCTACTGTTTAGTTTGCAGTTCCATTTGACACCAGTCTCATTCAATTTAAATGTGAAAAGGAGTGTTTGTATTCTTAAGCTCAGTGCTAATGACTAATGACTAAGAACAGTAACATGGGAGTTGCTGAATTTTAGGATAAATTCATCTGTTTTTCTGTATTTGAATTTTATATGTTGGGGTCCAAAAAAAAAAACCAGTGTACTTTGTTTTGAAAGATTTTTTTTTTTAAGTTTCAATTTTAGGAATGACATACAAATTTACTTTAGTTTACACACTTGCAGAACAAATTTGGTAAAAAAATGGAGCTTAGTTCCCAGAAAAATATGAGAATATTTGTAAAGTTATTTACACATAAAACAATAACATTAAGTTGAATTGATTAGACAAAGTCTCCTATAGCACAGAGGTTTGTTTTTTTAACATGTCTGTCTAGTTCTGTTGTCCATTTGCATTTCTTGAGATAGCATGCCGGTAAGGTGAAGCTAGCCCAAGCACTGCTTTGAAGTCTCCCTTGACATGCAAAAGTATTAGTGTAATGAAAGACTCAGGATAATTATTTTGCCTTGTTCAGCACTCTCACTGAGAACAGTATATACAATAGATTCTAGTCATAAGTGAGAGAGAGACATGTGGCTGTCATGTTAAAAGTCATGATTTGTCCTATTATGACTACCGTTATAAAATGTTACAAAAATATTTTAATACTGTAGGGACTTTATTCAGATTGTTTAAGACAATTGCTATTTTGAATGAGCACATATGTCCATTTTTGAACCATACCAATTAAGTTGGTGAAAAAAAGACACTGTTTACTCATGTTATATTTATTAAGAAGAATCCAAGTTTATATTTTCTATATACTATTTGTTTACCATAATACTAAGTTTTTCTAACAATTGTTTGATGTTCTTAGCATGCCAATTAAGAGGTGGTACTCTGATGGACATTAAACTGATGAAGGTTATTTAAAGTGACATATCTGTCTAATGAACATGTAAACAAATTTTATTCAACTATGCTGTCTCCAGAATCTTTAATTCAGGAAGTCATTTAAGCCCCAACACATACTCAACAATTGGAAATAGACACCTGGAGACAGGCTAGCTGCATTTTGCACCCTGATATGCTTTGGAACATCCACACTGGCCATGTGGTACTTCCAGATGCTTTTTGCCTCATTTTGCCTTTGTATGTCCTGGCTAGACATGCAGGGGTAAAAAAAAAAAAAGAGGGATGATTTGATGACAAATTTTCACAAATAAAAATTGGAGTAATTCTGAAACTTGCCAAAATTGCAGAATATGTGTGTGCAACTTGTCTAATCTATTAATATGTAAAGATCAGTTAAGAGTATGGTGGAGTATTTCCTACCAGCAAATGAATCTTCAGTGATGGAGAGACAAGAAGTTTATCAAACTGAGAGACACAGTTGATACCATATGAGATAGTTATGATCTTAAGTAAATGTGGACGAAATGATGTTTATCACATTGCATTGTCTCATTGTAAAATCTAATCTAGAATATTTAGTCTTTTCATTTGATATTGGTTGCTGCTCTTCTGAATGGGACCTGAAGCCATGTCACCAATTGAAATCCAGAGATTCCAACAGAGAAAATTGGCCATAATCCAGATGGAACAGTCCACCCCAAGACCTCTGAACTCAACCATACCTAAACTTCAGAGACAGGTGAAGTGCACGACGCAGTCCTGAAAAACTGCTGGGAAGCAGGCCCAAATTATCTGAAAATAAAGACTATTAAGACTGATTGGGACTTTTGGGACAATCTACAAGCCATTTGGGCTACAGCAATTGCAATACGCACACCAGCTCAAGTTTTGCTGTAACATTTTCAAAGCTTTCTTCATCACTTTGTTGAATATTTGATGTGTTCAGTATTATTGCAAGCTGTATGTCTTCCATTCTCTTAGAATGTTGCCTGCTGGTATTCCGAACTCGGAGGAGGCCTAAAAGCTTTCATTCTTATTCTTTTAAGTATGGCTTGTTTTGCAATTATTGCCTGTTGTGTATTATCCATTCTGTTTGCTTGTTGTCAAAGAATGATAAGTCAAGCACCGATGCCATGTATGTTGTATCTCGAGAACTGTACCAGAAGCTGCCCCTTTGGATCATCCCTCTCTGTCTCAACTGGTTATTGTTATCAATGCCCCTTAGTGGGATTACTTTTGCCCCTCCACATAAAAAAGAAAAAGGAAATGAAAAAGTGGCGAATGTTGGGAAATTTGAGTTAGGTCTGCTTATATATTGGCTTTATATGACTGAACCCTTTCCTGGTGAAACTACACAGGAGGATGGATGGCACAGAAGACAATAGCTATATGAGAGTATATGCTTGCCATAAGATAATGGATGCGGCCTGTTATGGAGGATTCTGGGAAACCATATTCTGGATAGAAGTATGCAGAATATTGGGCCTAACAAGAAATTACAGGTCAAGCAAAGAATTCAAACTAATGAGCACAAAAGCACTCTCTTTAGCTTTGCACATTTCAATTAGTGCCAAGAAGAAGGAAAAATACAGGAAGGGTCAAAGGTCACAGACCATGCATAGATAAATAGACCTAAAAGCAAATCCAGATGTATAGAGGTCACAGGCCATGCATAATTGAGCAGATCTAAGTGCAGGTCCAGATGTACAAATGTAAAGAGATTCTCCCCTGGGGAAAAGTGACACCTAAGTAGTTATGATGGATTCACTGAGGCTAATTTGAAGCAGACATTTGAGATGGGGAGAAATGTATATAAGGTGGTTATTTTGGAGGAAGGGTGGGCAGTATTTTCTCCCCCTTCACAGAGAGAGAGAAAGTACTGTCTGCCATCTCTAGATAGGCTTTTGCTGTTCTGCATGACAATATTATTTTGCTGTTATGCTGAAATAAAAGTTCTTGTAGCAACTGCTGTCTAAGTAATTCTTTGATTGGCGATATTTGGGCAACTGTTGTGGGAACAAGAAGCCACAGAAGGGACCCTAAGACCAGTGCCAGAAGGTATGTGAAGAGAGACCCAGTGTCCAGGGATCTTGATTGGAAGGCGGGACATAAAAACTGGACTACATACTGGCCAGGATATTTGGAGAGGAACTCTAACAGCAATGGAAGCTCAGGTACGAACACTGATCTATGCCCTAGCTTTTCACTTGGAAGACAGCAGGGAAATAAGTATTTTCCTGAGAATGCTCCATTGAGAAATTCCACTGTGCCAATCCATGATATTGAACCAATGATAGTTGAAGAAGGGGGAGATGTTGTAAATGAAGACTGTGAATACATGGATTGCTCTCTGTCTAAACTTCTGTGGTAATATGCTGTTACAAAATACAACAACCATCACAAAGAAATATAAACTTGTTCTTTAATCTACTCAGAAAAGCTTCTGAGTAGGATTTGAGCCACGTAATAGAAAGTAACCAGCCAGGAGGTTTGCAGCTGGGTAATTGCTAGCAATTGAGCCTTGCCTAATTGCCTGTGAGCTCTGAAGGGACACTTCTGAGTGTGTGTGAAGATAAAAGAAGTTATCCCTGAAAAAGAACAGTTTTTTTCTTACTTTGTGGGGTTTTTTTGTTCTTTGAAGCACTGCAAAGAAGATATTAGCAGGAGCCTACAGAAAAGACCCTTCTGTTCCCATCAAGGTCTTTAGTCTTTGATTTGATGGCTTAACAAGTTCAGTTGTTGTTTTTCCTGATTTGTTTTCTAAGTATAATACTGAAAGCAAGTATTCCTTTTTCTGTGCTACCAAGTATATCTGTGTTGGGAGAAATAACCCCATAAATAAAATATCTTCTTTGCTTTACACTCGAGCAAGCACAACTAATTTATTGTGAACGGCTGAATCTGGTATGAATGGACTACATTTCCCACAAGCCTTTGCAAGTCATATTAATATTTGCCTTTGCCAAGACTGTGGACATTCTCACCCAGCTCCCCCGTTTACAGGGCGTACCCAATCAGGGACTTGACCTATCTCTTCCCCTAAGGTGAGGTGTGGTTCCTGATCAGCTACCTGTTTTTTCCTTTCTGAAGAGAAAATCCTGCTTTCCCTTGCAGTACCAGTTTTCTCCACCAGATCTCCGTCTATCTCCATTGCTTCTTGAGAAGCTTCTACGTCACAATTCTTAAATCTCCACGTCCAGTGATTTGCAATCAATTTCTTTTTTTCGTAAGAAGATTGGCAACCGCGCTAAAACCCCTTTTCATGAGGTATGAAGATGGAAAAGCTATCAAAAGCTTTCTTGCGATAGTCCATAATCCATAATGCAGGATAAGCAACAGGTATATCTTTCTGAAGTCAGAACTGCTGATACCCCTTTCTGAACTGCACCTTAAGTTCTTCGTTAGTGCTTATTCTGATCAGTTCTTCTTGTAATATGACATCCGATTCTTCAATGTCACCGTATGGATTGATAATCCACTGTGGGATTTCCATAGTCAAAACATCCTTAAACCTGGTATTAAAGTCTGTGTGATGGACATTTAAATGTTGAACGTAGACCAAAACATCATCATCCTGGATGTTTGTCAATGACAAGTTGAGTAACTGGGAAAATTCTCTCCGTCCAATGTTTTGCTTCATTAGATTCATTCTGGCAAGAAAAGCTGCAATGATGAACTTTGTTTTTATTAAATTCAGACTGTCACCTTGTAACTGCAAGTTATCCTCATTAAATTTAGTAAACAAATCTGTTAAATAAGCAATGTCTGGTTTCCATTTGATTAAATTTTCTTTCAAAATGGGATGTTCAGCATCCAAAAACTCTAAAACGGTCTCAAAAAGTGAAAAAATCTTGTCAAACATAAGCCTTTCGAGAGCCAGCGTACTTCAGTGTGAAGGAGTAATCGATGAAAGTCCTCGTCATTTTCTTCACACAACTGCACAAATAACCTAGAATTCAACATGTTGCTACAAATCTTGTTTACTGTGTTTATGAAGAATTGAAGAGATTGATGCAATCTGGCACTCAGATTTTTAGCTACTATATGTTGTCGATGAATGACGCAGTGAATTGCAAACACCCCGGGTACATTTTGTTTTAAATGGCTTATAAAACCGCAATAGCGCCCAAACATGGCTGATGCTCCATCTGCTGCTGCCGATATTATATTTGATAAAGGGATCACTTTTTCCATGAAATAATCTTTCAAAACATTCAATATTTATTTGCCTTTAGTGTCTGTTGTCAAAGTTCTCGCAAAGAGCAGTTCTTCATGGATTTGTCCATAACAAAACAAACATATGCCAATAATAGTGCTTCATTACCAGGTAACGTTGACTCGTCCAGTTGAATAGAGAAATGGTTCATTTGCAGATTTTACACAAGAAGCTTTCAATATCATGACTCATTTCATCAATACATCTTTGAACTGTGTTGTTGCTCAAAGGAATTCTTTTAAGTATATCATATGCAGGCTTGTGTAGAACAGTTTTTAAAACCTCTTCAACGGCTGGCAAAATCAGCTGTTCTCCGATAGTATGAGACTTTCCTGATTTTGCTATGAGTAGTGAGATATTGTAAGATGCCCGCAAACCATCATCGTCTCTTTTTGATGTTGAAGCGAACATACTGTCCACCGTGGTTCTCTTCTGAAGTTTTTCTTTCAGTGTTTTAAAGTATGTCAAATATTTACTTGTTTTATCAGGGTGACACCTTCTCTGATGATCCTCCAGCTTGGATGGTTTCATAACATCATTGCTTAAAACTCTGTTGCACAAAAGGCACATGGGCAGATATTGGTCCGACAGGGATGGAATGAAGCCGAACTTCAAATAATCAACGCTATACTGCTTACATTTCTTTTTAGCCTGGGCCATGTTGGGTAGAAGTTATCTATCGACAAAAATGAAGCTATTTAAATATGATAAGACAGAGCAATTCAAAATTGATTCCTGCCCAGAAAGCACACAAATATTTTAAAAATATTTTGTAGGAATTTAGGGAAAATCAACTTTACGTAAAGTCGTGATCAGCATCTACGGCTCTACGCAATCGGAGTGACTACAAAAATATGTATAAAATGTTGTACTTACTTTTCTTAGGCACTCCTAAAGAAGATGATTTTGATTCACTTTGACTTGTACCTATTTATATTTTTGAACGTATTTTCAAACCACTTTTCTTCTCAAAAGTCAGAAAACAAATGAACAGTGTTTGTCTCTAACACTCTTATTTATAATTGATGAATCAAACAAGTCTGTGCAAAGCTTTGGTACAAGTCTGGACAAGTGTTATTCACTGCACGTACGCGCGCAATGGGTTGCTGCTGGTATGAAAACTTGTAAAAACTTGCACATGAACGTAGCACACCACAAATCAGATAGGTACTGATGTACTCGGGAGTCGCTTCACTGCTCTGTCCCTTTGAATTGGAAAAAGGTTTAAAAGAATTGTTGAACCCTTATTTATTCTATCAATTTTTATATTTATGCTTTTAAAAAGGAGTTGACCTTTTTTAACCTCCTTGTTTTTAATTTGGTGATTTTCAGCCATCTCAATATCGCTGGAGAACTTTGGAATGATATGCTTCTCACATGTTTCCTTTGTATATGAAGCCTCCTTTCCTCTGCTAGTTTTGTCTCCTGTCATAAGGCGGTATATTAAATTTTACCAACTGGTCGTATGGTCTTTATACGACAGGTACTTATACAATTTTATGAAATATAATTAATATATATGTAATTTCTATGTCTATTATAAGTATTATGTACACACAATCTGTTAGGTGTAATAAGACATTTACGGAATGACTGAATGTTGATGATCTACCTAAATTTATTTAGTATACATTTGTATACCGCTACTTCCAGCGATCAGCAGCGGTTTGATTACAGATTGGAAATTGTCAAATCATGACAGGAAATTTTTAAGGTATAAACACATTGATTAGACAGGAAAGCACAGCACACAGAGAACTATTTTACAGGGAACATGGGCTATGGAGGGTTAAGTGGCTTGCCCAAGACCACAAGGAGCACCTGTGGGACTAGAAACCCCAGTCCTTCCGGCCCAAGGTTGCTGTCCTCTAGTGGGATTTGAACTCCCGACCTTCCGGCCCGAAGTACCTTGCCCCAACCACTAGGCCACTCCGCTCACATGGACCCCCCATTTACATCTCATGCGCTCCCAATTTTTTTTCTCGCTGACATGGACCCCCTGCAAGTTGAACTCGACCCTTGGGGGTCCATATAGACCACTTTTGGAGCCATTTCTCTAGACAGTACCGCACTCATATAAACACAGAGCATAAATGGCCTTGGAATGCCGGCTATCTGCACCTGAGCGCTGGTCTTTTCTGTGCTTCGCACAGCCTCACCCAACCTCTGTCTACCTCTCCTGTGTATTACACAGGATGAGTTGATGAGAATTTCCCCATTGGGCCAATAAAGGATCAGATAAGCTGGTCCCAGCTCTTGTTCAAGTATTGTGGCTTTTCCCCTGCATCAAGACCCCACTGTTCAGGGCCCTGCACCTCAGGCTGTGCTCCTAGAGGTGGGGACATGCTCTGCTCCTCTGGGTAAATGAGACATCACTCTCGCAGAAGAAAGCTGTGCCTTCATCATGTCTGATATTCCCAGAATGTACTACCCCTGCCTATACCTCAGCCGGAGCACACACAGTGAATTGTTGGATATTCTGCTGGCCCATATGGATGCCCTGAGAGGATGGAAAGGCAGGGAGTCTGATTCACCTTTGTATTTACCCATAAAGTAATTGCACGGACAACACCGGACCATTGTTCAGCCATGAATGCTCAAACCACCATCTTGGCTCCTTCCCTTCGATTATTTTATAAAGTGCTTAATTCACCTCCTATAGTTTTAACTGTGACAACGAAGTCAAAAATAAGATCAGAGATGTCTCTATGTCACCAGAGTAGTTTAAGCCAGTCCTAGTATTGCCCCACTGCATGATGGGACTTGTTGTTATTTTTGAATAGATGCTTTTAAGAACATCTAGGACCAGATTTAGGCATTGGCAAAGTAAGCAGCTGCCTAGTGCATAAGATTTTGAAGGTATCTAATACCTGGGCTAAACAGGAGCCTGATTCTTCTTGCTTTAGGAGCATGACATTTGATTTTTGGGGAAGAAACCTCCCTGCTCTATCACTCTCTGGTCCTGACTATGGGCACCAAAGTCCTAAATCCAGTTCTGAGAAAGTCAGCACTATGCTTGCCACTTAAGCCCTGTGATAACACTCTTACTCAAACCTTCTCGGACCTCATGCTCATCCAAACACATGTCATTTCCTGCCCACACGCTGCTGGTAATATCCTTGACCTTGTCTCTGCTCTCAGCTTTCTTCATTCACTTCTTTCCTGGTTCCCTGGTCTGACCATTATTGCATTCTTTTTACTGTCCAATTCTGCCCTCCCACCGCATCCTCTTCCTGGCCTCTCCCATAAATCACACAGTCAGAACATCTTTTCCCATACTCTTGAACTCTTTCACCCCTTTGGCAATATTTTCCCATTGGACTTTCCCTCCCTTCCTGTTGATACTCAGGACCATCTCTGTTATTCTATACTATCCACTGCCCTTGACTACATTGTCCCTCTTCGCTCCCACATCCGACCACCCAAGTGCAGTCAACCTTGGTTCCACCATGGTTTCTGTCTTCATTGCTGCCAGCTCCGTTGGGTGGAGCATCTCTCAAGGAAACATCCTTCCTCAGTGTCCCTTCAACATTTCAAGCATCTTCAACAGCATTATTTGTTATGTTATGTGTTTGTTTATTTATTTAGCGCATGCCTTTCCTTGGGGAGATCAAGGCGAGTTACATTCAGATACAGTACTGTCAAATGATTCACATGGCCATGAAATCTTACTATTCCAATCTCATTTCCTCTTCCATAAACTCTACCCGTCAGCTATATTTGGTTCTGACAGCTCTCTCTAAACCAACTACCGCCGATCAATCCAGCACCTTAGATACCTTTCCCACTCCTCATCTTCTCGCTGATCACTTGCAGAATAAGGTTCTATCTCTACGGTCCTCCTTTGCAAACGTCCCCCAATCCTCAGGTATCTCCCTCCTCAACACCTGCCAATCCATCCGACCCACTACCCCCTTCCTCCACGCCCTCTCTCACACGTGATCCTCTTTTCACCCAATTAATTCTATCAAAATTCTCAAGATCATCACATCATCCCATAAAGCTAACTGCCCTTCTGACCCAATTCCTTTGTCTTGGATTTCCACCCCTCACTGGCTCTGTTACCCTGATACTATCGATCCTTAATAACAATCTGTCTTCAGGTACCTTTCCGTTGTTTTGGAAACATGCCCAAATAAGTCCTATCTTAAAACGCCATCCCTTGACCCCTCTGTTTCTGCATACTATCGTTGATTCTCCTCTCTTCCCTTTCTCTCTCAGTTACTTGAAAAATTGGTCTTTGCTCAGCTTTCTGTACACCTCAGCTCCACTCACGCCCTTCACTCCCATCAATCTTGTTTTCATCCTGGGCACAGCACAGAAACTATCCTTCTTTCCTTCTTGAGTGAATTACATGAATCCCACGATCACGGTGATATCTCTGTCATGGTTTCTCTTGATCTTTCTTCGGCTTTGATCTTGTAGATCACGTCACTCTTCTCTCATGCCTTCCAATTTTGGCCTTCATGGCATGGTAGTTTATTGGTTTCAATCTTTTCTCTCCCACTGGTCCTTTTTTGTTTCTGTTGGTACCTCCTCCTCCTCTTCTCACCCTCTTCTCTGCAAGATCTCCCAGATTCTGTGTTGGCTTCTCTTCTATTTAATATCTTCTTTATTCCTCTCACTCTCTTGGTACAGCAATACAATATTTTGGCTCAGTACTACGCTGCTGAAATTATTCTGCTCCACCACACTGACCCAGCTGCCCCTGATCTCTCTTCCCTAAACTCCTGCCTTTCAGTATGTCCACCTGGATGTCCGACAATTTCCTTCATCTTAACCCATTTAAGCCAACAGCGATCTGGTTGTCAGTATCTGGGAGTCACACTGGATTCTTCTCTATCTACGTCTTTTCCTAAATTTAAATCCCTGTTAAAGACAGACCTTTACCCCCAGGCTTTGATCTAGCTGATGTCCGGGATGCCGCTTAGGCTGTATGGGCCTGGACATCTGCGATCTGCTGAACTATTGTGAATTGCTGGGCACTGCTGGTATATTCTCCTACTTTTTGGGCCGACCCCCTTTCTGCTGTTCCTTATCCCTCTGTCCTGTCAACAATTGCAATTCTTTTCTCCCCCCTGCCCTTGGCTTGTTTCCAGTCCCCCTTATTGTTAAGATTGTGAACCGCTCTGTATGCACCCGCCAAGGGCGGTATTTTAAAAGTAATAAACGATAACTAGGTGTCAGATGTGAAGTGTTCTAGGAAGCGATGAGATTTTAGTTGGCGGGTTTTTAGTTCCTTGGTCCGGCTTCCTGGAAAGCGATACCCTCTGCCCTCCGACTCGAACCTTCCTATTCTCAGTTTAAACTCTTCTCTGCCACTCTGCATTTGACCTGCCCATTGCATGATCACAACCAGGGCCTCTACTGTAAGTTTCTCTCCCTTGCTCTTTCCCTCCTGGTGTGAATGCTGGATCCTTTCCTGGCAGGAACTGGCCTTCCTTCTCTCCCATCTCTGATCCTAACTTGTTTTATATTTGTACCCCACCCTGCTGCGCTAAGTGAAAAGCTGTCTGTCAAACCCCAATAAACAGCAACATCAACATAAACGCAGCAGTGAGGCAAAATAGGACTGAGGCATCTGCTGAGCTAAACTATGAGCTGAGTTTTCTAGGGAGAGGCACACACGCCCTCCTCTGACGCATAAGTAGAGGAAACGAAACTGAGACTAAAGGTTATTCTCCATTTCTCAGGATCATGGCTGCAGGGAGCACGGCTGAGAGTCTGCGGGAGGAAGTTTCTTGTCCCATCTGTCTGGATTATTTTAGAGACCCCGTGTCTATAGCCTGTGGCCACAACTTCTGCCGTTCCTGTATCACTCAGGCCTGGAAGGGGTTAGATACAAACTTTCCCTGTCCCCAGTGCAGAGCAACATCTCGGAAGAAGAAACTCAGGTCTATCAGGCAGCTGGCGAATGTCACAGAAATAGTGAAAAATCAGTCAAAGAGAAAACGAGAGGAGAGTCAGTGTCAGACACATGAAGAGAATCTGAAGCTGTTCTGCACAGAGGATCAGAGACCAATCTGCCTCATCTGTAAGGAAGGAAAGGATCACAGATCTCACACCGTGATCCCCATAGAGGAGGCCGTGAAGGAATACAAGGTGTGTGTCAGTATCTTTATTATCACAGGGTGTCCTGGGGTCACAGATCTCACCCCGTGATCCCCATAGAGGAGGCCGCGCAGGAATACAAGGTGAGTGTCAGTATCTTTATTATCACAGGGTGTCCCGGGGTCACAGATCTCACCCCGTGATCCCCATAGAGGAGGCCACCCAGGAATACAAGGTGTGTGTCAGTTTCTTTATTATCACAGGGTCACAGATCTCACCCCGTGATCCCCATAGAGGAGGCCACGTAGGAATACAAGGTGTGTGTCAGTATCTTTATTATCATAAGGTGTCTCAGGGTCATAGATCTCACCCCGTGATCCCCATAGAGGAGGCCACAGAGGAATACAAGGTGTGTGTCAGTATCTTTATTATCACAGGGTGTCCTGGGGTCACAGATCTCACCCCATGATCCCCATAAAGGAGACCGCACAGGAATAGAAGGTGTATGTCAGTATCTTTATTATCACAGCGTGTCTCAGGGTCACAGATCTCACCCCATGATCCTCATAGAGGAGGCTGTGCAGGAATATAAGTTATAATCATGTTATTTACCTGTAGTATGTAAACTAATTTACTTACCTGTAGTAGGTGTTCTCTGTGGACAGCAGGATACACATCTTCACAGAGGATAACATCACTGACAGGGCCCGGCAGGGGAAACAGCTTTCTCCAGGAACAAGCAGGAAGTCAGTCCTCACTTATGGGTGACGTTGGCACCGACGGAGCCCGCGCAGAGTAATTCCCCAGCTTTCAAAGACTGCCTTTGAGATTGCTGCCAAGCATGCATGGTCCTCTTCCCGCCTAAGAGTGCCATCTTGATCTGTCTCTTTTTCCGCGGAGTCCATCGGACGTACGTTCTCATCCCTTGGAAAACGTTTTTTTTTTTTCCTCATGGTCTTCGACCAGTTTTCCAGTTCCACCGGTCCTCTTTTCATCCCCCCACGCCATTGTACCTCTGTGGGCTAGGGGTCTCTCTTTTTTCTCTCCTCTTGGAGTTTTTTTCCTTCGGGCTTTTCGCACCCTTTTCTCCAACCGCTGGCCTCGAGGTTCTTTGACCTTGCAAGGCCCCTTTTTGCCCCAATGGCCACTGGGTTCAAGAAGTGCAACAGATGTTCCAAGAACATGCCTCTCACGGACACCCATGACTGCTGTTTGCGGTGTCTGGGAGCTGGCCACAACCCAGATCTCTGCGCATTGTGCAAGAAAATTGGCAAGGCCCTGCTCAGACCTTATGGCAGAAGTCTGATGACATTTTCCGAAAGGCAGCCCTGGAGTCCCCGGTGGCACCTCAAGCTGACCCACTGCTCATGGGTTCTCCCCAGGAGACACCGCGCTATAGGCGGCATTCCGACCCCCGATGAAGAATGGCTTGAAAAAAGTAAAAACCTTCAAAGTCGCTGTCAGGGGCTCTGGACAAGCGCAAGCATTCTCGGTCCCTCAGCCCTCCTCGGCATTCCCGAGAGTCAGAGAAGGAGCGATCTCGTAAAGTACCACGCACCAATACAGAGGCCTCGGGCGATGGTGCTCGGTCTTCTGAGGGTCGTCCCAGCGAGGATCCCCTCTCATCTTCCATGTCATACCGGTAACCCAGGCGTTAAAATCTTGACAGAAGAATTAACTGATTAAGGTGGAAATCTGACACGCCTTTAGCAGGAAAGTCCGGATGAGTGTTCAGAACCACCCTGTTGTAAAATTTAGCATAAGGTAGATCAGTTACTAGAGCCTGGATCTCACCTACTTTACACGTTGAAGTCACTGTCACCAAAAACAAGACCTTCAGGTCAAATATTTCAGATTCAAGTATTACGTGGCTCAGACGGAGCATTCATTAGTCGGGTTATAACAACGTTGGGCTCCCGTGACACTATGGGTGGCTCAATGGGAGGCTTTACAAAAAGCAAGTCCCATATGGATAACTAACGGCTGTACAGAAATGATAAAATGTGCCAGGTGCACTTGTGTCTGTCCTATTAGAGGTGGTTTTATAACTGACTCAGACTGATGTAGAAGTCATTCAAGTAGTTTTTGTGTGATATCTTAGTGGTGTTACTCAGATAAAGTTAAATGTAAAAAATTATGCTTTATAAGAAAGTAGCAAGTGTGTTACTGTGAGATGCTGAAAAAAGATTAAAAACGGAAAAACTGAATGGCCTTAAAACCATTTTCTTGCTCGTGATAGTGGTAAAAAGCCACAGAATTATCTCAGAGTATAAAGTCATTGTCATACAGATCAATAATCGCCCATCAACCCCTCAAGAATTTATACAAGGTTTATTTTTATACAAAAATGCATAGATAATGCTTGAGAAATGTTCTTGGACTCTTAGGAGCCAGCTGCTAAACCCTAGGTCAGAGTGCATCAACCCCCCCCCCCCCCAAATAGATTTATCACAGCTTCTGTTTTAGGTTTTGGGGCCTCATTTATTACAATGGTTTTTCCATGTTCTGTTGGGATAAAAACTTAATATATCAGGCTATTAATGGGCTACTGCACAGTGCCAACAGGCCAATACAAGGCAGTGTCCCCCTCCTCCTCCCTCTCCCACCACCCTCACTGACCCTTTAAGCTACTCCTATGTGTGGTGCAGAGGTGGGACTGCCTGTATGTGATGCAGAGGTGTGTGTGTGTGTGTGTTTCCATGTGTGTGTGTGGGGGGGTAGAGGTGGGGTGTGTGTGTGTGTGTGTGTGCATGTGGCGTGCCTATCCGTCTGTCTGTTGTACAGAGGTGGAGTGCTTGTTTGTGGCTTTGTGTGGGTGGGGTGCTTGTATGTGTTGTGGTTGGGTTGGGGGGATGCACCTTTTTGCATACACAGATTGTGTTCTTTTGTCCCCCATGCATTCATCCCTCTAACCTCCGCCCCTTGCATTCTTCCTTCTCCCCTTTGTAGGGTTCATTCTACTAATTTCCCCATGCAAATAGGAAAGAACTCAGATCACAGTCACTTTTCAGCAAAAACCCTTTTATTTGGTACAAGCTAAAAGCTGTAAGTACAGATACACAAGTGTCTGTGTGAGGGATCTGAGTACAGGCAGCATTCCCTACCTCCAAGATAGTGAGAGGGAAGGCCGCCCCCAATTCTCTGCTGTTGCCCTCTTTTATGCCTCTGTCACAAAGTTCCAGAAAGTTCTGCATATTCTTGCAAATCTCTTTCCCCGGGACCCACCCTCATTAGGATATTAACGGCTTTTATTCTTATCTATACTTTGCTAATGCTCGGTCTTCTGACCGCACCCTGCCATTTCCTTTGTTTTGCAACTTCAGTTTCACTTCAGGCACCATTTGTAATCTTCAGGGCTTAGAGTACATTGTATTACCAGTTTTCTTTTAACTTTACCTGTATATTCTTGTCTGGGCCCAACCCCTGCACATTCCTGTCCAGAGTGTGGTCGTTTAGACTTTTACACAGTGCTCCATGTACTCTCTTTCGCAGCCCACATGCTTGTCTTCTGTGCCATACACTAGTCACACAGGCTAGGCCACAGTCATATAAACCAGACCTGTCTTAGCAATTGCAATTATCCCTTCATTCCCCACTTTTTCGTTTTCTTATAAAAAGGGCAAAGGCAGAAAACCCCATTTTATGGGCCATGAACTACAACCATTTGTGACAGAGAGGGGTCATCAAGGGGCAACGTTTCATAATGCTCTCTAGAGACAACATACATTGTATTTGTACTTTGCAACATCATTTTCTTGCAGCAACCCAATAATGAGCTGATGTGGGTATTGCTATTGCTGAAGCCCAAATGGCTTGTAGATTTCAGTTACTTTCTAAGAAAACAATAATAAAAGATTAATAATACAATCATTCACAAAAGCCCCAATCAGTCTAATAGTCCTCTTCCTATTTTCAGATAATTTGGTCCTGCTTCTCAGCAGTTCTTCAGGACTTCGTAGTGCGCTTCACCTTTCTCTGAAGTTTAAGTTTGGTTTCTCTCAAAATTTGAACCTCTCATTCTCATAGGCAAATATTTTGTCTCTTCTTTCAATGTGATGCACGGATCCAGGTAGAGACTCCTTCACATATTTCTGCGGTGTGTAGTTCGGAGTTCTTGGGATGGTCTGTTACATCTGGATTATGGCCAATTCCCTCTGCTGGAATCTCTGGATTACAATTGGTGACATGGCTTCAGAGGAGCAGCACCAACATCAAATGAAAAGACTAAACATTCTAGACTAGATTTTACAATGAGACAAACCCAACTTCATCCATATTCATTAAGATCATATCTTATAAATATTACTTTATAAACTTTCAATGGTCTACCAGTAACTATCTCGTATGGTGTCAATTTTGTCTCGCAGTTTGATTAACTCCTTGTCTCTCTATCACTGGAGATTTATTTGCTGGTAGTGAATATTCCATTATGCCCTTGACTGATCTTTACATGTTTACAGATCAGACAAGTTGCACACACGTTTTCTGCAATTTTGGCAAGTTTTAGAATTATACCAATTTTGTGAGAATTTGTGCATCAAATTATCCCCCTTTGCCTTTGCATGCCTGGCCAGGACATACAGAGGCAAAATGAGGCAAAAAAGCATCTGGAAGTACCACATGGCCAGTGTGGGTGTTCGAAAGCTCATCAGGGTGCAAGGTGAACCTAGCCTGTCTCCAGGTGTCTATTTCCAATTGTTGAATATGTGTTGGGGCTTAGATGACTTCCTAAATTGAAGATTCTGGAGACGGCATAGTTGAATAAAGTGCTCATCATTTTTTCATTTACATATTCATTAGCCAGATACATCACTTCACATCATTAAATTACCTTCATCAGTTTACTGTCCATCAGAGTCCTTCCTCTTAATATCCCACTTCATCCCTCACAACACTTTTTCATCACTTGCATCATTCCACCAACTACATATATAGGTCCTTTTAATGTTTTTTATACCATACTAATGTATCCTTATTTGGCAAGGCTGCTAAGAATATCAAACAATTGTTAAATTTAGATTTTTCTTAATAAGCATAACAGCGTGAGTAAACAGTGTCCCTTTCCCACTAATTTAATTGGCATAGTTCTAAATGGACATATGTGCTCATTCTAAATAGCAACTGTCTAAACAATCTAGGTAAGGTCCTTACAATATAAAACTATTATTTTGAAACATTTTATAACATTAATCCCAATAGAAAAAAATATGTCTCCTAACATGACAGCCATATATCTCTCACGTATGACTAGAGTCTATCGTATGCACTGCTCTCAGTGAGAGTGCTGTAGGAAACTTAAAAATCAGCAAACTTATTAATATTTACTTATCTTGTAATTGCTGAGTGTGTACTGGACCTCTGCATAATGTACTACTACAACAAGTGTATTTGGGAACATACAAGTGCAAGTGTATAAACTAAACTCCTGAAACTGAAATCTAAAGAACTTTCAAAACAAAATACACCTTTTCTCTGAACACCAACAGTAAAATTCAAATACAGAAAAACAGGTGATTTCATCCTGAAAGAAATAAAACTGGAAAGATCAGTGCAGGCAGCACCCATGGTGTCACTGTCCTGTTCAGCAGCCACAGCACTGAGCTTAACAATGCAAAGCAACCACCTCAAATCTCACAGTTCAGAAAACAGGCATTCAAATGACATGAAACTGATACTTTTACTTTTACATGAAAAGGTTGGTGGATATCTGGAATGCAAACACTCCCCTTTTTATATTTTTAACCTAAATGTACTTTTTACATTTAAATTAAAACCTAATAATACCTGAGACTGGTATCAAACTGATCTGACAACAATGAAGTTATTTTAAAGGAAATTACTCAGGGTTACAGCCAAACGTGGTGTTATCGTCAACATAGACAGCAAATTAAACAGTAGATCTCTCTTCTGTCCTTCAAGGAAACTGCAAATTACTATGCAGCTGAACAAGAGATAGAGGAGTCGTAAACACTAAGAGTTAAAATAAAACTTGCTTGAGAATATTAAATCCTAAATCTGAACTAAAACTTGCTTGAGAATATTAAATCTGACTTCTGAACTGCCTACAAATCTGTAAGATGAGTTCATTTAGTTACGCTTAAATTAATCCAATTCATATATGCTAATCCATATACATGTTTTGATATACTCACTGTAATAACATACAAATGCCTCTCACCTTTACCTAGTTACTGACTTGTTAAAGTGATACAGTGTAGCAACCAAACACAGATACCTAATAGCAACTATAAGCAGAACCGCCCAACGAGAAGTTGATACTTTATCTGGTTGTCCTCAGCACACGCTCCCAGAAACAGGTACACTGACCAGAAACCCACACTAAGTTACCTAGGCCTATTCACCACATTCGCAAACATGGCTATATCTTTGCTTACCCTCACTCTAATTTACACTCTGACCAGCACGTTTTATGAAGCTACTGCTTTCTCACAGGGTTATAACCCTATCCCACTACTTCTCAACACAAGTAGGAAATATTACCATAACCAATACCAACCACACCCAAATCCCTACCACAGAAGACAGTCTCATTTACTGTATGTCTCACTTGGACCCTCAGCAATAATAGAACTCAAGGAAAAACAGAACCAACAATCCCTCAAATGCGCCCTGATCAATGCACGCTCTGCCCGCAACAAATCGCCAGCCATCACAGACCTATTATCAAACCTCAACCTAGACATCCTAATGGTTACTGAAACATGGTTGTCTGAAACTGATAACGCTATACTAAACCAAATCACTCCACCCAATTTCTCGATCTTCACATGCAACAGAGAAAACAGAAGAAGAGGAGGTGTCCTCATCTTAGCAAAAACTGCACTACAATACCGGACTAACTTCACCAAGAGCATGTGACACCTAAATATGTTAACAGTCACCAACAAACTTAACACTTTAAACCTCATTTACAGAGCACCTGGCACTGCGTCAGATGAGCTCTTGATGTGATCGACCTAGCCTGTAATCCGCAAGATCCCTCCAAAACAAACTGGTTGATGGGAGACTTTAATCTTGCCTCCATTCAGCAGGAATTATCTAACACCTTCCTAGAGGCAATGTCCAGCCTAGGCTATGAACAAATCGTAAAGGACCCCACCCACCAACAAGGCAACCTCCTTGATTTAGTCTTTGTCCCACCTAAAGATATGAGCAAACTAAGTCAAATTGAACTATCCGTCACCCCTGTCCCCTGGTCTGATCATAATCTAATAACATTTCAGATACCAACGCGACAAACAATGGACTTCAGCCCAAACACACGTGACCCAGAGAAACCATCCCGCTTCAAACAACTAAACAGAGAATTGATCACTCATCATGTACTCCCAGTTCTATCTAAACCATCATCCAACCTCAACGAAATGATCGACAACTGGAATAACATCCTCACTCTATATGCCCAACATCTGAGCATTGACAAAAAACCTACAAATAATAATCGCTCCCCCAAAAAGCGGAACGCCCCATGGTTCTCCCCCAAACTACGATCCTCCTTACTACACCTGATAAAACTGGAGAGAAAATGGCGACGGACCCGCTGTACAGCAAACCAAATTATATATTTAGAACATCTGAAAAACCATAGGGAATCAACATGGGCAGAAAGGAAAAAATTTCATGCCGAGGTCCTCAACCACTCACTAAATAAGCCACGCGACCTGTTCGAATTAGTAAAATCACTGACCAACCAACCACCTCAGCCACAGCAGGAGTATATACAACCCCAGGCATACGCTAATTACATCCAATCCAAGGTAATAAAAGTGAGTACTACCACACCTCGAGGATCTTTTCAGAACCCCCTCATACAGTCTCCACTCACTAAGCTCTCACCCCATCAGCCAAAACCATAGAGGAAATAATTACCACCATCAACACCACGACAGCTCCGAATGACCCATGCCCAGCGCACGGGATCAGAACAATGCACTCAGAGCTAAGTCCATTCATAGCTGACATCGCAAAACAATCATTTACAACTGGAGTCTTCCCGGATGCCCTCAAGAAAACATCCATCCATCCATTACTAAAAAAACAACCATCTCGATCCGAAGAAAGAGGACTCCTACCGTCCAATCTCCAGTATACTATTCCTGGCCAAAATACTTGAGAAGACAACCCAAAGACAGATTCAACAGCATATAGACACAACTTCCCCATTAGACCCATGTCAACATGGATTCAGAGAGGCGCATGGTGTAGAAACCCTACTAACTTCATTAACAAGCACAATCACCAATGGGATTGACAACATCAAAAAAGGCTTTGCGTTGATCTTTCTTGATATCGCTGCAGCGTTCGACTCAGTAGATCACGAACAACTCCTGATGAGACTCCACGCAAAGGGAATCCATGACCACGCATGGGATTGGTGTAAGTCTTACCTTCAAGGCAGATGGCAGCAAGTTTGGGTCGGCAACAAGACATCAGAACCCTTCCAGCAAAGACAGGGAGTACCACAAGGATCTTCATTATCGGCACTACTTTTCAACATCTATATGCAGCCAATCTCTGACATAACTCGCTCCTTCGGCATATCATGCCTCATGTATGCTGATGATGTGCTGTTATTCACACCTATAACAGTCACATGCCCAGATCTCACAATACTAATCAAATGTTTCGACGCAATAACAGATTGGCTGCTCAATCAGAATCTACATATAAATTTAAAAAAAAACAGAAGTGCTAATTATTACACGAAACAAAGATTTCTCTCTGCCATCAACACTAAAAGTCAGGGATGCAGAACTTCTGGTCAAATCCAACATACGCTATTTAGGAGTAATCTTAGACCAACATTTGGACTTCAAAGATCACATCAAATGCACAGTCAAATCTATTTACTTCAAAATCAAAACCCTCCGCCACCTAAGACCCATGATGGAAACTGATGACCCGAACTGTTTTCCAAGCCCTAGTGACATCTCATTTTGATTACGTGAATATAATACTACAAGGCCTCCCAAAAAACACCCTAAACCCGCTACAGATAGCTATGAATGCAGCGGCGCGTGTTCTGTGCGGAGCATCCAGGAAGGACCACATTTCACCTATATTAAAAGAGCTTCACTGGCTCCCAATAAGATCCAGAATCCTATATAAGACCCTCCTCATTACCTTCAAGGCATTCAATAAAATATCACCCTCCTCAATTGTTGACCTGCTCATTCACACCCCCAACAACAGATCCAGAAGAGCATTTGCGGAAAATACTCTAGTGATACCAAGCAAATCTATAAAATGTAACCAATCAACCATCAACAGAGCATTTACAAGCTATGCCCCCAGGTGTTGGAACAAACTCCCTTCCAGCATAAGGGCAATCAGAGACCTCAAGAAGTTTCGAAAGGCCCTTAAACATCACCTGTTCCTCTTACACTTTACACAAAATGATGACCCCCCCCCCCGACACTCACCCAGCTATGTCACCTGAAAACTGCAACCAGTCTGTACACCAGTATGATATTACTGCACTTTAACTATTCTTTACCAGCAGAGTATAAAAACGCTGTAATCTTATTCGGATTGTAAAAACTGTTATGATTCAACCCGTTATTTATTTGAAGCTAAATTCTCATATGTATATAGTCTCCCCAGTTAACTCCATGTTATAACCCTGTTTTATGTAAACGAAGGACAAAATATGTATGTCCAAGTGTTTAATGTTCGATGTAAACCGCACTGATGAGAAATAGCGTGGTATATAAGAAGTTTTAAATAAATAAATAAATAAACATAGTTACAGCTCTTTTTGTTTCTGTAATTTATGAACAATAATTATGTCCTCCATGAGGTGCTTGCCACAATATATAAAATCCCTTTTTAACTTTTAATTTTTCTTGACAGCATATGCAGTCAAAACCAAATATATATACCAGAGATAAATATATATACCAGAGATAAAATTCAAGCACGATTAACTTCTTATTCACTCAGGATTTAAATCATTTTCAAGTTGCAATATGCTAACTACTGGCTCAGGATGCCCCATTGTCCTGTCAGGGCTCTTAACCTCTACTTTGAAGGTCAAAGGAAAACAAAAACAGTTTCCTTAGTTTCATGCCTTGTTTGTTTGATCTAGCATCCAGGGGCACTTGAGCAGCTGGCAATCAAAACAGTATTTACTGTAGACTAAAACATTTAAACACAAGACTATTAGTCTTTAATTATAGCAGCCTATCTGATCAGATTAAGGAGGTTTTCTTGAGAAATTTCACTAAACCCCTCCTCCCCTGGGTAGTTCTGAAAAACAACATGCTTTAACAACAGCTTGGGAAAATCAGGGACCTTAAAAAACAAGCCTTCATAATCTTATAAGGATTTTCTCCAACAATTAATACTAGCTCTACAGGATAGAGTCATTCTGTTTAAAGCACTGAACTAAACATCTTTGCATCACAAGGTTATATATTTTCCTAAACTGTTTTTTTTTTTTTTTAATTTTCAGAGCTCTTTTTCCTCGGCTGTAGAATCCAGCTGCAGTCATTTCCCTTATCAATTTGATCTTGAATTTGTAAAGTCATAATAACATGATGAAACTGCTCTTGTATCACAGGGTCAGAACTAATCAAACAGAATTTCTTAGCATCACCATGATCTATCATTAATCTCTTGTTGATTAAAATCCTCCACATTTTTTAGAACAATCTTTTATTGAGGATTCCAACAGGGGGTTTTGTTTAATGAGACAATCTATAGGGTTGGGGCCGGACTCAGCCACTTTCTTATCATCTTCCCTCTCATTGGACTTCTTTTTGAACATTTCAAACAAATTGCCTCCCTTTATTTACAGGCAAGGCTCCCTCTAGTAACTTCGAGTTTTAAAGACAAAAGTCAAACCTCTTTATCTACAGAGGGACGAAGATACATGCCCGGGACTTATACAGACACTCTGTCCTTGCACTTTGTCCGTCTCCGGCTGTCCCCCTCGTGGGAGTACAGAACCGCGGATCAGGACTCCACACTCGCTTTGTATGCAATTTTACAATTCACTCATGCACATTCAATCCCGGAAATATGAAGACCTAACGTCTGTTCAGAAACTTCACTAACATTACAATTAAACACGAAGACAATCTAACATTTTCTACATAACAGCAGATTAACTACATAAAATACATATGCATATGTGTAAATTTACTACTCACCCACCAACTGAACTGGGTAAGTCTTCCGTCTTTGATGTGCAGACAGGAAACGCTATACTCACCACTGGAGTCTTCATACGGTATCCAAATTGCTCATTCCTACTAGAACGGTATCCTCATCCCCTGGACCGGCAGGAGCTATCCCTCGTTCCCTTTTGGAATGGTATCCTCATCCCCTGTTTTTCAATGTGACAGGAGGTATCCTCACCTCTGATACAAAACGAAATCAGAGGAATCCCTGGGCAATTTAGAAAATTTAGGAGTTTCAAATACTCAGGTCCCTGTTCAGGCGCCATTTGTAGGGTTCATTCTACTAATTTCCCCATGCAAGTAGGAAAGAACTCAGATCACAGTCACTTGTCAGCAAAAACCCTTTTATTTGGTACAAGCTAAAAGCTGCAAGCACAGATACACAAGTGTCTGAGGGATCTGAGTACAGGCAGTGTTCCCTACCTCCAAGATAGTGAGAGGGAAGGCCGCCCCTGATTCTCTGCTGTTGCCCTCTTTTATGCCTCTCTGTCACAAAGTTCCAGAAATTTCTGCATATTCTTACAAATCTCTTTCCCCGGGACCCACCCTCATTATCATATTAACGGCTTTTATTCTTATCTTTACTTTGCTAATGCTCGGTCTTCTGACCCACCCTGCCATTTCCTTTGTTTCACAACTTCAGTTTCACTTCAGGCACCATTTGTAATCTTCAGGGCTTAGAGTACATTGTATTACCAGTTTTCTTTTAACTTTACCTGTATATTCTTGTCTGGGCCCAACCCCTGCACATTCCTGTCCAGAGTGTGGTCGTTTAGACTTTTACACAGTGCTCCATGTACTCTCATTTGCAGCCCACATGCTTGTCTTCTGTGCCATACACTAGTCATGCAGTCATATAAACCAGACCTGTCTTAGAAATTGCAATTATCCCTTCACCTTCATCCCCTCCCTAGTCTCCCCTTCTCCCTATCTACTAGCACTCCCACCCCCTACCCTTCATTCCACCCCATCATCCTCCTCCATTTTTTAGACTACTTCCCCTTTAAATATTTGCTGCCTCCCTCCCCCTCCCCATCTATATTTTGTTTCCTGTGGCCCTGCTCACTGCAGTCCTCTGTATGGGGGTTGGAATCGGGGGGGGGGGGAGCAGCCTGTTACCTCCCTGGCCCGGCCTTCCCCTCCTGTCCTGCCTGCAGGGATGTGATCTCCCATGGACAGACAGAAGGGGCTTTAGCAGCAATCGTGACTCTCTTCATGTCTTCTTCCCACAGGCGATGGGCTCCCCACAAGCAGCTAGCTGCCTCGAAGCCACAGTCGCCTTCCTCTCCTGCCTGCGAGAAATCGGATCCCGCAAGCAGACAGAAGAGGTCTTCTGCCCCACTTTTCTTAAGGGGGGGGGGGGAAAGAAAATCCCAGGCGCCAGATCACAACGGTGACCAGAAATTGGTGCTTGGATTTGTCAAGCCCTAGTATAAATGTATTTGAAGAAAAAAAAATATAGTAACATTCATTTTCTAAATTAGATATGTCAATGTTCACAGGAAAAATATGAAACTCGCCTGGAGTCTTTGAGGAAGGAGCTGAAAGAGATTCCGGAACTGAAATTCAATGATGAGCGAAAACTCGAGGAGCTGGTTGTAGGTGTCTGCGTCTTGCTCTGAGCTGCTTTCTGCAGGGTCCTGTTCCAGTCAAGCTATAAATGGCCTCAGTAAGATGAAGCTTATGTGTTGGGCAGTTTTCAAAAGTTTTTATGTGCAGAAATGGGGCTTTAAAAGATTGTCCAACACATATGAGAATATACACCTGTATACAATATGTATGAAAGAGTGAGTGTGTCGGGATCCCGTTCCAGGGGTCTGGGATAAGGGCAGAGAGTCAAGTTATTCTCATCTTTTTACATTTCCAGAAGTATGCATGGAAGATTTCAGGGGAAATACCCACATGAATAACTTCTGAAAATTTATACAGTTGCTTGTGCCTCAAGTCAGATTTTCAAAGGAAAACTTTACCTCTTGAGAACTGGTATAAAGTCTGCAATAGCTGCAAACTTAACACATAGGTGCACTTTTTGAAGGTTGCTAATAAATAACATTCATTATGACCCAATAAATAGGTACTGAACATTCTTCCTCTGGACATGAAATGGAAGATAATCTTTGTACATCTGCCAACTTGTTTGTGTAGTTGATGGGCAAGAGTACTTCCAATAGCTGTTCATAAATACTGAGGTGTTTTCTGAAAGAAAGAAACCAGCATTATCCAAGAAAATAAATGCGATATCACCCATGCCACTTGCATCAGATTGTGAGTTGCAATGAGGAATCAGTCTTGAATAGTTGCTGCTGACATCTGTTCTACGTCCAAATGCTCCATCAAGAAGTCCTTTGTGGCATCCAGAATCGTTACTCCATTAGCATATTACAATGAGACATTTACCTAATCCATATCAGGATAACTGAATTCTCTCATTATTATTGTATTGCCATTTTTTTTAAACTTTTCTAATTTTTGTAGCATTTTATTATAGGTTTCCTCATCTTGGTTGAGTGGACATTAGTGTACCCCCAATGCTATACTTTGCTTATCGCACAAGGAATTTCTAGCCATAAGGATTCCACATAGCATTTTGTTTCCTGCTGGACTTTTATCATATTTGGGTATTCCATCCTTAACATACAGGGAGTAATTTTCATAAGAAGCCACTTTTTTTAGGTGCCACCAATGCACCTAAATATTGGTATTTTAATCATTTATGCACAAAAGTAATCTCTTATAATACATTGACTAGCATTAAAGTATGTGCGTTGCTTGCATCATGTGCACTTCATTGTGGGTGTGCATATGGACGGAATTTCATTGGAGTGTATACAGAGTGCACACGTATGCACGTTGACTATAGAATACGATAGGAGGGCGTGCAGGGTTGGTCATCTCATCACACATACCATAGAGGAGAGAGAGTGGGGGGGGGGTGGTGGTGGTGGTAATGATTTGCTTCCAGTTGGCCAGTTTTTATATGGTCAGGCCAGCAGCCAGCAAACTTCTAAAACCAGCAACAAAAGCCGGTATTTTTGTTCAAGAGGGACATAGGTAGGGTGGAGGTTACTTTAAAATAAAAGAGGACAAGGACCACAGCCAACAGTGATAGTCCAAAACAACTTTATTGAAGACCCAACTACACAGTTTTGGCCCTAGGCCTTCGTCAGAGGTCTATAAGCAGACATATAAAAACATAATTAAAATATAAACATATATGAATATATTAAAACTTCATATACAGACAAAATAAACACAATCAATAAAATATAATACATTACCAAAATAAATATACAGACAGGACATAGAAACTGTTCGGGAGTAAAGTTGTTTTGGACTTTCATTGTGTTGGCCATGGTCCTTGTCCTCCGCTATTTTTCAACAATATATTGCGGAAGGCATCCTTCTCCCCCCGTGTTACTTTAAAATAAAAGACAGCATTTTATTGCTGTGATCACCGTCCAGGGCTCTAGGTGTCACTCATATTAAGTTGGCTTGCTGTGTGCACACACAGGGTCTGCTGGGTTGTGCACAGTGGGTGTGTGGCAGCTTTCCTCCACATACTGCGTGCAAACAAGGCAGGACAAGCTGCTGCAGAAGAAACGCCGAATCCTCTGTGAGCCTCACGCTGAGTGATGAGACTGACAGCGGCTGTGTGACTTGGGAGTCCAGTCGAGGTGAGAGCGAGTGAGAGGATCCCGACATGAGTGGGGGGAAGGGAGAGTGTTGCTGTGCAACTTCACTTGCAGTTGCATCCATGGATATAGTTAGGGGGCACGAGGGAGGGGGGCAGTGCACCCACAAGTGAGATGCCCCGATGACTGCAACCCCTTGTCTGTGCACGGGGATCTCATCCCCCACAGGCAGAAAGGAAGAGGATGATTTTCTCTCTGCCTGCAGGGATCTGATCTCCCACGGCAAATGGAAGATATCTTTGCTGTGAATGTCAGCCATCCTTTTCTTTTCTGCCCAAAGGGGATGGGATCCCCTTGAGCAGACAGAGAAGGGGAAGATCCTAATGGCAAGAAAAAAAGGTTGTGTGGGTGGGTAGAGGGGAGAAATTGAGGTAAAGGCAGAGAAAGGTTTAGGGCAGAGGAGGATAGAAAGCAGAGGGTAGGGCTAAATGGCCAATTTTCCCAATGGAGAAAGGTGAATAGTGGTATATCCCAGGGATCTGTGCTGGGTCCGCTGCTTGTTGACATATTCATAAATGACCTGGAAAAGGGAATAACAAGTGAGGTTATTAAATTTGCAGATGACACAAAACTATTTAAAGTTGTTAAAACCCAAGAGGATTGTGGAAAATTGCAAGAGGATCTTGATAAATTGGAAGACTGGGCATCAAAATGGCAGATGAAACTTAATGTGGACAAGTGCAAAGTTATGCACCTAGGGAAGAACAACCCAAACTATGGTTACACGATGCAAGGTTCCACATTAGGAACCACCACCCAGGAAAAAGATTTAGGCGTCATTGTGGATAACATGTTAAAAACCTTGGCCCAGTGGGCAGCGGCGGCCAAGACAGCAAATAGAATGCTAGGTATCATAAGGAAAGGAATGGAAAATAAAACAAAAGATATTATAATGCCTCTATATCGTTCCATGGTGAGACCGCACCTTGAATATTGTGTGCAGTTCCGTTCGCCGTATCTTAAAAAGGATATATTGTTATTAGAAAAGGTTCAGAGAAGAGCCACCAAAATGGTAAAGGGGATGGAAGGATACTCCTATGAAGAAAGGCTAAAAAGGTTAGGACTCTTTAACCTGGAAAAGAGATGGCTGAGGGGAGATATGATAGAGCTCTATAAATTAATGGAGTGGAACGGGTAAACGTAGATTGATTGTTTACATTATCAGAATATAGAAAGACTAGGGGACATGCAATAAAGCTACAAGGTAAACTATTTAAGACAAATAATAAGAGAAAATATTTTTTCACTCAACATGTAATCAAACTCTGGAATTTGTTACCGGAGGATGTAGTAAAGGCTGTTAGTGTAGCGGGGTTTAAAAAAGGTTTGGACAAGTTCCTGGAGGAAAGGTCCATAAACCATTATTAAGAAGGGACCCAGGATATCTTTATCTTTATTTACAGTTTTTGATATACCGCCCTTGCCAGAGCGTCAAGGTGGTGTACAATAAAACAATATGTTGGCTACAGGAAACATAGAAAAGGAAAAGAACGCCAATAATAGACAGGAAAGGAGAGACAAGGAAAGAAAAAAAAGGCGGGATAGTAGAGGGTCCAGGAAAGGAGGGAGGGGGAGCTACAATTGAGAGTGTTCCTAACTTGGTGCTAGATGGGGGAGGGTCGGGCAATGGAGGATCAGAACCATCAGCGGAAAGTTGAAGGTCAAAAGCTTGGCAGAAGAGGTGTGTCTTGAGGAGTGCTTTGAAGTGTAGGAGGAGGGGCTCGATGCGAAGGGAATGAGGGAGTGAATTCCATAGGGCGGGACTGAGAAAGAAGAAAGCGGAGTGTCTGGTAAGTTCGAGGTGAGCCTGGGAGGGAGAAGGGAGGAAGAGGCGATTGCAATGTGCAGAGCGGAGGAGACGAGGAGCGGGTTGAAGACGGATAATGTCGGCCAGGTATTGGGGGGTACTAGTATGAAGGACCTTGTGGGTAATGGTGAGAAGTTTATAGATAAACCGGACTTTGATAGGGAGCCAATGAAGTGAAATGAGAGACGGAGTGATGTGAGCGGTAACGGGGGAAAAAGTGATTAGACAAGCAGCAGTGTTCTGAAGTAACTGGAGACAGCGTAAATGATAACAGGGAAGACCGGCAAAAATAGAGTTGCAGTAGTCGAGGAAGGTAATCACAAGGGACAGAACCAGAGTAGTGATAGCAGAGGGGGAGAGAAAAGACCGAATAGATCGGATTCTACGGAGATGAAAGAAGCAGGAGCACACCACGGAGGAAATGTGTTGGTGGAAAAAAAGAGAAGAGTCCAGCGTAACACCCAAATATCGAAAAGAGGGAACCAGGGGGATAGAACGGGCAGACATGGTCAGAGACAGATCAGGGGGAGAGTTACGGAAGGAAAGCCAGATGGCGGAGGATTTGGATGGATTGACATGTAAAATGTTTTGACTAAACCAGGAAGCGATGAGATTGAGGCAGTCATTGAGAGGGGCAAGATCAAGTGCTGAAGGGGAGACATGATAGACCAGAAGGATGTCATCGGCATAGAAATAAGCAGAGATACTGGTTTGTTGGATAAGCAGGGCAAGAGGAGCAAGGAAAACATTAAAGAAAAGGGGTGCAAGGATAGAACCCTGAGGGACACCGCATTGTAGAGGACAGGATGGTGAGGCGTCGGGGCCCATGTGAACAGCGAAGGAACGAGAGGAGAGAAAAGACTGAAACCATTGCAGAACCATACCAAAACCCCCAGGACAGACAAGCGTGAGAGGAGATTGCGGTGGTCGACAACATCGAAAGCAGCGGAGAGGTCCAGGGAGACAACAATGGATAGGTCACCTCTATCGTGGGAGCGATGAATCTCAGAGAGAAGTGCCAGGAGAATAGTCTCAGTGCTGTGGCCGGCGCGAAATCCTGATTGGCGGGGGTGGAGGGAAAGGTTTGCGTCGAAGTGGACGGAAAGCTGTGAGAAAACAAGCTTCTCCAGAATTTTGGAAAGGAATGAAAGGTTGGTAACCGGTTGCCAATTACCAGGGACGGCGGGATCAAGGGCAGGTTTTTTAAGGAGGGGCCGAACAATGGCATGTTTCCACCTGGTGGGAAAATGCCCAGTAGCAAGGCTGGAGTTCAGCATGGTGAGAACATGTGGAATAAGATGAAGGGACGGGTTTAGAAGCCAGAAGAGGGAAACGGGTCAAGGGGACAAGTGGTCTGATGAGAGGAGGAAATGGCCTTAAGGAGTTAAGCAGAAGTAACGGGAGTGAAAGTGCCCCAGGTATGGGGAAAGGTGTTGGAGGTGGGCGGGGAGACAAGTACAGGAAAGGGAGGAAGGGAAGGGGTGAAGCTTAGCTAGATCCCTCCTCATGTTATCTACACCTTCCTGGGTGTCTACCCTATTGCAGATTTTGGTATCATCCGTAAAGAGGCAAACCTTACCCAACAGCCCTTCTGCTATATCACTAACAAAGATGTTAAAAAGCCTTTCCAATAATTTACTAACCACCGAGTTTAGACTGACTGACTGACCTGTTCATGGAGAACACCTGCTATAGGTGAGTAACTATGCTTTACTGCTGAGGTGAGAGATTCCCCTCGCTGTAGAATGAGATAATTCTCTAGGTAGGTTTCCCATCACTGCATTTCCTCTCCTCCTACAGCAGGAAGAACTCACCTCTTACATAGAATACTGGGGGGCAATTTCAGTAGCAGCGTCCACACTGTCAAAGCCGTTGTCACTTTAAATTAAACCCGAATATTCAATGCCAAGGCAGATCTAGTGACCGATCCTGAAAATCCGGTTTCATTGGCTTGATGTTTTGCAATTTACAGCAATATTCAGCCACTCTGCTAAGGTGAGTGAGTTGCTGGTATTTCTGATATTTACTTTTATTATCTACTGTAACCAGAGTTTAAAAATATTTAATTAAATTTACCTGTCTGGGGAGGGGGGGGGGGTTATTGTTTGAGGGTTCACAAGCCATCCCAGAGGCAGCTGATGGTTGAGGTGACTTTTTTCTCCTTGGGCTGCTTCGGTTTCATTACTGGCAGCAGCAGATTAAAAAAAAATCAACCTTGCTCAGGAAACAGAGAGAAACCGGCCAATGATGAGCCAGGAGTGATGGAAACTGGAAGAAGGTAGCCAATGAGGAGACAGGATTGAGGTAAGGATAGTACCAATAGGGTGCCAGAAATACTGGGAAGTGTGAGATTGTCCTGGCTAGAGGTCAGAGGAGATGTAAAGGCTAGATTGGCCAATAAGAGACTAGAATCGAGGCAGGGGGTGTGACTGGCCAATAAGAGGCTAGAATTGAGATAGATGGGAGAGGTTGGCCAATGGGAAACGAATGTCCCTGTAGAGAGGTGAGCCTCTCTTAAAGGGGCAGTGCAGCTCTGGATTTACTGCTGAAAAATCAGCAAAAATAAAAGTTGCATTTTAAATGTGTTGGTGTGGGAATTCAGGTGTCGGAGCTCTGCCCAACCTGAAAGTATATCTATTGTAATTTTTTAGTGTTTAATATGGTAGAAAATTGATTCATTTTCCTTGAGGGGAGAGAGGTTCACCCTGAAGTTTAAAAACCATTTTAAATGTTTCAAATGAGTCCAAAAAGTGCCAATCCATGGTTTATGGACTTTAAAAAGACTATTTTTAAGTAGAGGGGCTCAGGGGCAAGATGGCGGTGGTGATCCGCTTCTGGCGAGAGAGGCCGTATTGATGGCATGTGGAGTCGGCGCGTATTGTGGTTCCGTGGGCTGAAATGGGCAGACGGAAGCACAAGCAAGCTTACCCTTCCTCCGGTGAAGCTGGTTCCAGCGACGCTGCCCAAAAGACATTGCCAATGTGTGGTTTCCAGGTTCCAGGAGCGGGAGCTGCGTCTTCGACGGGAACGGCATCTTTGCCTGACCTGAGCACATCGGGTGTGGTGTTATCTCCTGAGCAACGAGCCCCCCCGCCATGCCCTGGAAGCGCTGCGGTGGATAGGGGAGAGCTTCCCCCCGGCGTGAAGACAAGCACGCCGGTGTTGGGAGGTGAGGAGGGACCCCCTGCCTGCCTGGCTTGTTCGGGTGACACTCCTAGAGGTGAAGGAAGATCTGAGGCTGTGTCTTTGATGGGCGATAGCCTTACTCAGGAGGTGGTTCAATCGGTTGTCACTGTAGGTGCTGGTGGATTGGTGAGGCCTTCTAAAGTTACTTTGGAGGTGCTGTGGGACGCTATTTCAACCATGAATTCCTCCCTTACAACCATTGCAGCTCTTGTAAGTACTGAAACTAATTCCTTACGTAAGGATTTTCAAGAAGTTTCAAGAGTTCAAAAGGAACAGGAGGGAAAGTTGACCCGGTTGTCTGGAGAACTTGAGCAACTTCGGGACCTTCATGGTGAATTTATTAAAGATAGGAGTGCAACGGCTAGGAAAATAGAATATCTTGAGAATCAAGTCCGGAAGAACAATTTAAGACTGATTAATTTTCCTAGATCCCCACTGCAATCACCCTTGGAAATGGTTCGAAGGTACTTCCAGGAGGTCTTGCAAATCTCCAGAGAGGATCTCCCACCATTAACTAGAGCTCAGTATTTGTCTAGGGTTCAGGTTGATCAGGGTATTAGCAGTGGAGCTCAGGGGGATCTCCGAGACCTTACAGGGTTTTTGGAGAGTTCTCTTGAGCTGGTTACTGCTCGCATCACCCTCCTTATTACGTTGGCTCTTGAACCTGATAAAGCATTAATTCTTCGTGCATATTTTAGGAACTTCGGTGAGAAGTTTATGGGCTCTCATGTTTGCATTTTCCCTGATCTTGCTAGGGATACCCAACTGAGGAGGAAGGAATTCCTGGGTTTTAAGCCTAGGCTTCTTTCCCTAGGTAGGACTTTTTTGTTAAAGTTTCCTGCTAGGTGTTATGTTTCCTATAATGAGAAATTATTTCTGTTTTTTGAGCCCCGTCAGCTCCTGGAGTTTCTTGTAGCTAGGGAGGAAGTAGGGGTTGTTACTGCGTCTCATATGGCTGACGCATATTTCTCACATCGCCATGATATTGTATAAATTTCTAATATGTATTTTGTATTTTTTCCTGTTGCCTCTCTCTTTTATTGTGGGCTGATGTAGGTAAATGTATTTCTTCTTTTTATTGGCTTATTTGTTATGTTACCTGTTTAAAAATATTATCTTGTGTGGGCCTGGTTTCCCCACAAAAGTTCCTCAATTCCTGTTCGGTAATCCAGTTTAGTCCTCCACAATCGGGTAGTGCCCCTCCTCCTGCAGCCGGGAGACTGGACCAATCAAATCTTCTGTAGTATATATGCAGACGGAGCTCCCAGAAGCCCCCAGTGTGTCCAGTCTCCTTGCAGCTGGAGGACTTCTGTGCCCTTTCTGGGCACGCTAAGTGACACTTGGAGGAGCAACACTAGTTAGTTAGTTCTTTTGGGGTTTTATTTCTGGTCTTTTATTTACCATTTCTTTGCTAGGTAGCTGTATCTTTAAAAAAGAAAAAAAGAGCATTGCCACAGGGGACATCCTGGGGGAAGCCAGCCCTGCTTTGGGTCCCTGCCTTCCTGCCTGGGAATCTCTGAAACCTGGGTTGAGCTCTCCCCAAGGCTGTACGGGGACGAGCCATACCTGCTGCAGCATTGCCTGTCACTTGGAGAAGTTGGCTGAGTTCCTTGCTGTTCCCTGAGCTGGTAGGAATTTTCCTTGCTTTAACCTTTCAGCTCTCTGTTGTTTGCATTGTCAGAGGCTTTGTTGGCTCCCCTGGCTTCCAAATTGCACTTTTTCCTGATTTTTTTCGCTTGCCCTGTATTGCAAAAAAAATGCAATGTGTGCCTTTGAGTCAGTCCTGACTCCTGGCGACCCAGAAGCTCCTGGGTTTTCTTGGCAGTGTCACCAGAAGTAGATTGCCAGGCCTTTCTTCTGAGGCAATGGAGGGTTAAGTGACTTGCCCAAGGCCACAAGGAGTGCTAATGGGAATCGAACCCTGGTTGCTTGGTTACCAAGCTAGTGTTCTAACCAGGGTCGTTTTCTTTGTTTTCCATATTATTTGGTTACCTTTGTATTTTCGCGCCGTTTTTTACCGCGGGTGAAAAAGTGCGGCGGCCATTTTGAATTTCTAAAGTGTGCTTTTTAAGGGCACTTTTTAACACTTGTGCACGGGTTCCCCTGGCGTTTTTGGGGTTTCTTTTGCTGGCGATTTTGCTCAGGGCACCCCTAGGATTCTGGGGAGTGTTTTGTTTTCTGTAAAAAAAAAAAAAAAGTTTTAAATTTAAAGCTGTACTGATTTGAATAAGGTTAGTCCCTTTGGTGTGGGCTTCCCTGTTCCTGTTTCCTTCTTTCCCCTGGGAGCAGGTTGCCTTAGCATGGCTGCCCAACCTCAATGTGTGATTTGTGGGTCCCGCAGAGGTGCCATGACTGACTCTGGCATCTGCAAGAGCTGTGCTGCAGTTTCTTCAGACCTGGAGCGTCCTATTGCAGTTAAGGAGCAGCAGGTGCCCAGGGAACCTTCTCTTTCGGGGGACAGGGTCCCTTCACCGAGCGTCCTTCCTTCTGGATCGGGCTCGCTGTCTAATGCGTCGGTCCCTGAGCTCCAGCAGGCGGCTATAGTAGCGTCGCCTATGGACTTTTCCCCAGCTTTCGTTCTTCTCATGCATCAGGCCTTCCGCTTAAGCCGGTCCGGTCAGTTGCCGGAGGCTTGGCCCGCCTCTCTCCCCCCAGGATCCGCAGGGGGGGTTCAGCGGTCTTCCCAACCCGCTGTCAAGCGGCCCCGGTTGGTGGACCAGGATAAGGACACCCTTTGTCTTCCGGATTCCGAGGCGGAGGGGGATCCTGAGACTGGGGCGGCGGAGTTGGAAGACGGGGAGATCCCGGAGCCGGAGGATCAGGTTCGGATCATTCGGGTGTTTCGAAGGGACGAGCTGGTCCCTTTGGACACGGAGTCTCTTCGAGCGCTTAACCGCTCTGCGGTACGGCCGCTGGAGGAGGTGGGTCTCATGGATCCTCTCCTTCAGGCGGTCAGGGTTGCCCAGGTAGTTTTTCCTGTGCACCGCGTGGTTGAGCAGATGATCCATGCGGAGTGGGAGCAACCGGAATCCGGTTTGATAGGGATTCGGACCAGGAATCGTCTTTACCCCCTTGCCGACAAGGACAGGGACTTGTTTAAGTCTCCACAGGTGGATGCTGCCGTTTTGGCGGGGACCAAGAAAACCACCATCCCGGTTGAAGGGGCTGCGGCCCTGAAAGATGTTCAAGACAAAAAGGTTGATAATTTGTTGAAGCAAGCTTTCGGGTCCAACGCCTTGTCTTTGCATGCCTCTGTATGTGGGGCGTGGGTAGCTCGGGCTTGTTTGCGGGGGTCACAGCACCTGCGCTCGGGGTCCGGTAGGGACCAACAAGGGTTGTGGACGTTACCCGCGTGGAGTCGGGATCAGCCTACTTGACGGATCTGTTTTGTGATTTAATCCGCTCCCTAGCTAATGGTATGGCCTCCATGGTAGTGGCACGCCGGTCCATCTGGTTGCGCAACTGGGCGGCCGACGGTTCTTCCAAGTCTCGTCTCAGTAAACTGCCCTTTGAGGGCAGGTTGTGATTTGGTGAGGCTCTGGATAAGTTGGTGAAGGATCGGTGAGTCTAAGGGTGGGCAGCTCCCGGAGGATAAGCCTAAGCTTAATAGGTCGTCCACCTCGGCGCGCGGCCAGTTTCGGGATCTTTGCATGTTTCGTTCTTCCCGACTGTGGACATCGCAGCGCGGTCGTTTTGGAACCCATCATCAAGGGTTTCGTGGCTTCAGAGGAGCGGGAAGAGGCTTCTCCGGAGCCGCTTCTTCCTCGGCCTCTTCCTTTAATCGCAAGCCGCAATGAGACGAGGCGGGCTCTAGAGGGAGGCCCGGTTATCGGGGGCCGTTTGCGCGACCTTCTTCCTTCTTGGGCCCCAATTATGTCAGATCGGTGGGTGCTGCAGATTATAGAAGACGGTTATGCCCTGGAGTTTGCGCACCCACTTCCGGATTCATTTGTTCTGTCTCCCAGCAAGGGAGCTCAAAGGACGCGGGACATCCGCGTGACCCTGGATCGGCTACTCTCAATGGGGGCCGTGGGTCCGGTCCCGCCCTTGTAAAGAGGCGCAGGTCGCTACTCCATCTATTTTGTGGTTCCCAAAAAGGGCGGTTCTCTTTGTCCGCTCTTGGATCTCAAAGGCGTGAGTCGCGCTCTCAGGGTGCCGCACTTCCGTATGGAGACCCTGCGGTCAGTCATCGTAGCGGTGCGTCAAGGGGACTTTTTGACGTCCCTCGGTCTTACTGAGACCTATTTACACATTCCCATCTGGCCCTCCCATCAACGGTTTCTTCGCTTCGCGCTTCCGTGGGGCCACTTCCAATTCCGGGCCATGCCGTTCGGACTCGCCACGGCCCCCCGCACCTTCACAAAGGTGATGGTTGTCGTCGCGGCGGCCTTGCGCAAAGAGGGCATCCTCATCCGTATCTCGACGACTGGTTGATTCGAGCAAGTCCAGTCGGGTGTGTGGGCAAGTCACGAGCAGGGTGGTGGATCTCCTGCGGTCCCTCGGATGGGTGGTAAACGAATGCAAGATTTGTCTGTCCCCGACACCGGATCTCGAGTATCTGGGAGTTCGCTTCGACACAGCACGGGGCTTGGTGTGACTTCCGGAGCGCCGCCTGCTGGCGTTGCGGGCTCTTGTCCAACTATTCCGGGGGATGCCAGCTCCATCGGCGTGGTGGTACCTGCGGTTCCTCGGAACGAGGGCAGCGACATTGGAGGTGGTGCCTTCGGCGCGCTTCCCCATGCGTCCGCTGCAGAGTGCTCTTCTGCGCCGTTGATCCAACCAGTTCGACTCGTTGAACAAGAGATTGCCTTGCCCAACGGCGGTTCGCCGATCCCTCCGGTGGTGGCTCTCCGCCGAGAACCTGACGCGGGGGACTCCCTTGGAGCCTCCACTTTGGGTTCCGTTCACAAAGGATGCGAGCTTAACCGGCTGGGGGGCTCACTGCGAGACCCGCTTTGCTCAGGGGGAATGGTCTCCCCGGGAGGCCTCTTGGTTGATCAACCGTCTCGAATTGTGGGCAGTACGGCTAGCCCTGGTGGCCCGGGAGACCCTGGTTCTCGGCCGACTGGTGCGAGTCCTGTCGGACAATACGTCCACCGTAGCTTACATCAATCGCCAAGGGGGTACCGGCAGCGTGGCCCTGGAGGCCGAAGCGACGGCCTTGTTCAATTGGGTGCAAACTCGCCTTCCGGCGATCTCGGCAGCACACTTTGCAGGCACAGACAATGTCCAGGCCGATTTTCTCAGCAGAGTGCGGGTGGACCCCGGAGAGTGGGAGCTAAACCCACAGGTTTACGCGCAAATCGTCCGGTGGTGGGATCCACCCATCATGGATCCCTTGGCGACCTTTCAATCAGCCAAGACAGGGCGGTTCTTCAGCAGACGAAGGGAGCGTATGTCCGAGGGGCTCGACGCTCTCATTCAGCCGTGGCCCACGTCCGGTCTTCTTTATGTCTTCCTCCGTGGGCTCTGGTCGGCCGGGTCGTGCAACGTATCGAGAGCCTTCGGGGTCGAGTGTTACTGGTGGCTCCGGTTTGGCCCCGGAGGCCCTGGTATGCCGATCTGGTCCGGCTGCGCGACGGCGTTCCTTGGCTCCTGCCCGCGCTGGCGGATCTTCTTCTTCAGGGTCCCTTGCGGATACCCCAAGTGGAGCAATTCTCGCTTACGGTTTGGCCATTGAGAGGGCTCGGCTGAAAAGGAAGGGCTTCTCCCCCGCGGTGATTTCTACCCTTCTGCGGGCGAGGAATACGTCCACTTCTCTTACTTACGTTCGGATTTGGAGGATCTTTGTAGTCTGGTGCTCCCGGTGGGGACTCCGAGCGGCGACGGTCTCCGTGCCCGTCGTTTTAAGTTTTCTTCAGGATGGTTTTGATAAGGGCCTTGCGGCTAGTTCCCTGAAAGTCCAGTTGGCGGCTATCTCGGGTTATCGAGGCAAGGTTTTGGGTCGTCTTCTCGGGGCTCATCCGGCTGTACGTCGATTTCTTACGGCTGTTTTTCATTTGCAGCTCTCCCGCAGAGTTTTCGTTCCTCCTTGGGACTTGAATTTAGTACTGAGGGCCCTGGTTCGTGAACCTTTTGAGCCCCTGCGTAGGGCGTCCCTGAAAGTTCTCGCGCTGAAGGCGGTTTTTCTTGTAGCCATCTGTTCGGCACGGCGCATTTCGGATCTGCATGCATTGTCCTGCCGAGAGCCTTTCTTGTCTTTTTTCCGCGGATCGGATCGTTCTCCGTCCGGTTCCTTCCTTTCTGCCAAAGGTAGTGTCTCCCTTTCACATGAATCAGGCAGTGTTTCTTCCAGTGCTTTCTTCGCAATCTGTCGGGTCAACGGACAAAGGTCTTCTCCGGCTCGATGTGGGTCGCACGCCCCGTCGTTATTTAAAGGTGACCGAGTCCTTTCGGAAATCTGACCGGCTTTTCGTGCTCTTCGGGGGTGCGCGTAAAGGGGAAGTGACGGCTAAAGCCTCCATTGCTAGATGGCTCAAGGAGGCGATCGCGTCCGCGTATCTGTTGCAGCAGCGGTCTATTCCGGAGGGACTGCGGGCTCGTTCCACTAGGGCTCGGGCGACCTCTTGGGCGGAGTATAGCCTGGTTCCGCCGGCAGATATCTGTAGGGCGGCAACTTGGTCGTCTCTGCATGTTTTCAGCAGACACTATCGCTTAGATGTGTCAGCGGCTCGGGATTCCTGTTTTGGTTCGGCGGTTCTGCGCGCCGGATGGCAAGGTCCTGCCCGGTCTTAACTGCTCTGTTACATCCCGATTGTGGAGGACTAAACTGGATTACCGAACAGGAAATGGAAATTACACTAACCTGGTAATTGTAGTTCCTGGAGGGTCCAGTTTAGTCCTCCTTCCCTCCCGACTATCTGATATGATAATGCGGCGCGCTTTCCGAACGGTTGCTCATAAGACGGTTCCTCTTGCCGTTCAGTCCCTTTTTTGCAGCCGCGTTTTTTGCTATGGCTCTTCCCTTTCTCAGGTGTTCAGTCAGCTCCTGAGATTTCTGGGGGGGAGCGGTGTTTTGATTTCTGGGGCGTCGGTACCGGCGCAATGCAGTGTTCTGACTTCCTCGTTTGGGGAGGGGGTTGGATATTCTTGGGGGGAACAAATTGTTCTTTAATTATGTCATTTTGTACATTAATCTAATGTGTTGCTTCGTTAAGTATGCTTTGTTACTAGTACACTGGGGGCTTCTGGGAGCTCCGTCTGCATATATACTACAGAAGATTTGATTGGTCCAGTCTCCCGGCTGCAGGAGGAGGGGCACTACCCGATTGTGGAGGACTAAACTGGACCCTCCAGGAACTACAATTACCAGGTTAGTGTAATTTCCATATATCACCAATATTACCAATTGCCTGGGCACATGGGAGTCGTGCACCAGAAAAATAAAAAGAACTCAGATCACAATTATTTGTCAGCAACAATAATTCTTTTATTTGGCACAAGCAAAAGCTGTAAGCACAGATACACAAGTGACTATCTGAGGGATCTGAGTACAGGCAGCGTTCTCTATCTCCACAGTGATGAGACAGAGAAGGCCAAGCCCAGACCAGCTGTATTCCACTTTAAGAAAAGTGGAAGGAAGTCCAAAAAACTGCCAACATGGTTAAAAGGTGAGATCTCTTTTTAAGAAGTAAGAGTTCTAATTTTTCTTTTCTTAGTGTGAGCTATGGTTTAGTTATTTGAACTCAAATTTGTGTGTTGGTTTTGTAAGTGTGATACAGCAGTACCTTGAAAAATTGAATTATTTCCACTGGAGCCTGGTCTGTGAGTCCTCTTTGTTCCCGGTACTGAATCCCAGATCCTGGAGAAATATTTCTGCTCTTCCTGTGATCCTCTAGGTCGTCTGTCTTGTTCCTGGTATCCCGGATGAGCAGCTCAGCATCTACTACCTAACTATAAAAACTCAATAAAAAAACCCCCCGAACTCCTTATCCTACACTGTCCCTGTCTATTCAAAATAAAAGATAATTAATTAACGCTACCTACTTATTCCCTAGCTTCACTCACTCTTCTCCTTCCCTCCAATCATCCAGTTATCAACTACAGAATAGACTGGCAGAATACTACATTAAACTTTTATAAAGTCTGTCACAACATCAAGGATCCACTAAATCAAGGAATCAGATTTATTTTCCTTCTTTTAAAACTCTGGAGTCCATTTCCTAAAATTCTGAAAAGAATCAGGCTTTAGCTGAATTCAGCAGACCCCCATCATGTCCTGAATAAAGAGGTTTATTTAGCTTTTCTTCCGCCAACTTTTAGTCAAACAATGTCCTTTGGTGACAGGGGAAATGAGCAGCTTCTTTTCCGCACTTGGTGTGAAGCGGCAGTCTCTCGGAGAGATCTCTCTCTTCGCTGAGGAATATAACACTCGTCTTTTCCAAGAAGAACTCCTGAATTCCTAACCCCACTTGGCTTATCCACACCGGTTAGTGGCAAAACCAGATCACCAGTAAAGACTGATCTCTCTTAAACTTATCCGAGATAAACAGACGGTTTTATCCTAAAATCTGCAGTACTCAGTTTCTCCAAGCCTTCCCCGCCATACACCGAAATAGATCTTCAGTAATACACAGATTAAACATTTATTCATCTCTCTGGATTCCCTTTCACCCTTTTTGCTATTTTCTATGAGACCAGAACTATTTAACTTCCTACAACCTGACTTTTCCAAATAAATTACGCTTTTACAGCTTCCCGCAGCCTTTTCTCACTCTCCTTCTCTCTCTCCCCCCCCCCCCCCCGAGTCTGTCAGTTATTTTTCACCATATAACAAAATATCCCCAAGGAGCCAAAAAATCAAAAGCTGGAACTCCAAACTCCAAACTTGGCACAAAAAGGGCAATGAATGGAAAAAGAAAAATAATAAATATAAATATAAACCCCATGTGAGAGAAAAGAAAGAAAGCCAAACCAATTTGGGTTAAAATAAATTCAAATATAGAGGAAAAAAGACCTCAGCCAACCCTCCGACCAGTATCAACAGGGAGGAAGAGCCAATCGATGGACAATCATGCCACAGTAATCTAAAAGACTCAAAAGGCATCAGTGGTCAAAAAACCTCTATGGAGAATCCAAATTGGTGAAGCAATCAAAAAACGTCAGCAACTATAGCACAACAATGTAGCAGCTTAGCAGCATGAGATGTCAACTCTGCAGACACAAAAAGATGTTCAAAAGACTTATCTGAAGAGCAGCAGACCATCAAAGTAATGCACCACAGCAGTCAAGATCACCATCTGGAGCCCCGACAGCAGGTGTTTCGCCTGACGGCTTCCTCAGGGAGCTCTGAAATGTAACATGCTGGTCACTGTAACAAGATGAACAAAAATGTGCTGGTCCTGAAAAACAAAACAAAATCCAAAACTCTCACATGGAGAAATAAACAGTTCCATCAAAAAAGGGAAGAAAAAAGGACATAAAAGGAAACGAAGACTTACATGAGTCAAGACATGCCCAATGACGTCAGAAGAACACCCCCCCCTGACAGAACTGAAGCCCGATTGAGCAGCACACAAAAAAAAGATCGTGCCCTGAGATAGGGCCGTACCGAGTGTAAATCGCGCTCTGTGTGACTTCACATCGGGCACGCGCCCCCCCCCCCGCCCCCCGCAGCTGGAGAGAAGAGGGATGCCCGATGTGCAAGTCATCAGCATGCTAAGCAGATCTGTAGGGACTTGAAGACCCAGAATTCAAAATGGCATGGGGCAGACACAGTGGATCCCTTTACAGCAACAGGATAAAATCAAAATAAACATAACTATCTCTTATATTTGAACAAATGGGGATGACCGACATGGTCTTTATCTTCCATCATATACTAAGTTACTATGTCACACGTCTGCCCTCAGCAGTTATTTGTTGGAGGTGGGCAGGGGCAGACTATCTCATCCTTGACCAATTTCAGAAGTGATTCTGACTTCCCCCAGCCTACTGGGGCATTGTTCCTTCTGGCTGGATGGGTTGATCCTTCCACTTCCTTTTGTCCACCCCTCCACCCCCTGCAGCACTGCCTCAACCGACTCCTGGCATGATGGTTAAGACGTCCACAGCTAATTCACCTTCTTTTATCATTTCTGATGTTTCTCTGGGTCCTGAGAGATCCACGGCACACTGGAGAATAATTTTAGGAAGACTTTCTACTCGTATAACCACATTTATGCTGATGACATCATGGTGTACGGTCCAATCAACTTACTAGCACTAAACACTACAACAATAACAAAGTGCCTCGAAGACATGAATGACTGGCTCATAGCCAACAACTTAATGGTCAACTACAACAAAACTGAGGTAATGTTCATTACCAGGAACCCCACCTTCACACCTCCACAAACTATCAGCATCCTAGACAAACACATAGTAGTCAAAGAAGAAGTTAGGTATCTGGGCATCACACTAGACAGAGCTCTGATCCTGAAATCCCACATCACCAAAACCGCAAACAAGGCATTTCATGGACTGAAAATCAGATAAATCAAAGCAATGCTCCGTCAGGACCACTTCCGCACAGTGTGTCAAGCACTCATCACACCACTGCTGGATTACAGAAACTCACTATATCAAGGCCTTCCTCAGCAGACACTCCACCCACTACAGATGGTACAAAACACCACAGCACGCATCATTACAGACACACCAAGGACCGAGCACATCACTCCCATCCTACAACAACTACACTGGCTCGCAATGGTGGCAAGAGCTAAATACAAAACAATCATGATAATCTTCCAAATCATTCACCATCTCTCAGCAGATGTACTCGAAAATGTTATAACAAGGGACATCAGCAATAGACCAAAAAGAACCAATAAGGACAATATGATCGGCACACCTGCAGGCTATCACAAAACCAAACAAACAACTTCAAAAACAGCTCCATCACTACTGGCATCCACACTATGGAACTCCCTCCCAACGAGCCTGAGGGTGCTAGATGACCTTACAGACTTCCGCAAAGACCTCAAAACATTCTTATTTATAGAAACATATGAGCAATCAAGCAACATCCCCTACCTAAACAGATAAACTACTTCCTCCGCCAACTAAACACACAACCATCCTACCCTAATGTTAAATGTAACCCTCCATTGTTATGTGACGTTCCCACCTTGATTGAAGGAAAAGGTGGAATACAAATCTGTGTCAATAAATAAATAAATAAATAAATAACTGGGTTTTATATATAGCAAGAGGGCTATGCAAAATTTGTTCCCATATACATGTGAATAAAGTATTTGTAGGGAAGTTAAGGGAACATCCTATGGATACTTGTAGAGCAGGTGTTGTACAACCTCTATCCTCAAGAGCGGCAGCCCGGTTGGGTTTTGAAGATACTGACAATGAATATACATGAGATCTGTTTGTATGCACTGCCTCCATTGTAGGAACTAGATCTCATTATGGGCATCCTAAAATCCTGACTGAGTTGCGGCCCTTAAGGACTGAGGTCGCGCACCCCCCTACCGTACAAGTATCCGTAGGATGTTCCCTTAACTTGCCTACAAATACTTTATTCACATGTATATGGGAGCAAATTTTGCCCATATACTTTGCAAAATGCAGAATATATGTGCATAACCTGACAGACATTCACACCTAGTCTGGAGTGATGTAAGTATACACACGTACCTGCTGTCAGCAGTTATACATGTAAGCAGCAATGTTTAGAAGGGGAAGCATGTGTTAATTTTCTGAAAATCACTGCTTTGTTCTCGTACACGTATACCGGCCGCATTCATTTATGCGACAATTTCTAAACTCACCTCCTGTATCATGATTTCCAACTTCTTATGTCCTAAAGCTCGGAATAATGAAAGTAATGGTTCAGGTTCTGTTCTGGTGTAGAAGCTCCACTCTTACAGGTAATAAAGTTATTGTCAGTGCCTCTGATATTTCTTCTCTTTGATCTGCTGAATGTAGCGTAAGACTGGGATCTGGAAAGAGAAAATCTTGTCTGAGTTTGAGGAGCTGCACCAATTCCTGAATGAGGAGCAGCGGATCCTTCTCTCAAGGCTGGAAGTAGAAGAGAAGGAGATTCTAAAGAAAATCAGAGATAATGTGACCCAACTAGAAGATCGAAGCTCCTCCCTCCAGAAACTGATCTCAGAGATAGAGGAGAAGTGTCAGCAGTCAGCGATGGAGTTACTGAAGGTGAGACTGGGTTATAAATCTCAGACACCACTATGGACTGGGCTCTCAGTTTACCAGTTTCCTCTACTTTATCATGACTCTCTCCCTTCTCCCCTCTTTTTCCTGCCTTTTCTCCGGAGCTGCTGCTGTCTCCCTTACTAATCTCTCAAGAGTATAGATTTTCTCCTTTCTCCATTTCGCAGCAGACTGTGCTCTCTCCCATCTCACTGAACCAGAAATTCTCCTCCTCCCCATTTCCCTCCTGGTTTGTCTTTCTCTATCTTTACTCCACATTCTTCCCTCTGCACTAGATCCACAGTGCCCCAGTCTGCACAGTCCCTAAGTCCTACCTGCTGCTCCTGCTCCCTCTCTCCTCCTCCTGCATCCGCAGCTCCAAGTTAGTAAAGAGAACCGCACTGCTGTAGAGAGCACTGGGCAGCGACCATTTGCAGATGCAGCAGTGTAGGGAAGACTTGGGTATCTGTGGAGAGAGGGGGGAGTTTAGACATGATGGAAGAGATGGGGGTGAGGTGATGAGGGAGGGAAAAGAAGAAGACCTTAACCGGGATGGAACCAGGCTGCTGGCATTAACCTTTAAAAAGGAGATAGAGCAGCTTTTAAACTAGATAATAGGGGAAAGCCGACAGTCGCCCAAGAGCGCATGGTTCGGAAGAATGTATCCTTGAAGGATACTACAAAAAGCAGAGAGGTTCCAAAAAAGAGTAAAGTAGCCCAAATGCCCTCGAGTATGGAGCAGACAGAACTTAAAGATCCCAAATTACCCATGTCTACCAATAGCCAAATTAATATGAATAAAATACAGTCTCTAAAATGCTTGTATGCAAATGCTAGAAGTCTACAAAACAAGATGGGAGAGTTAGAATATATAGCACTAAACGAGAGGTTAGATATGATTGGAATATCAGAGACATGGTGGAAGGAGGACAACCAGTGGGACACTGTGATACCTGGGTACAAACTATATCGAAATGATAGAGCTGATCAAATTGGTGGAGGGGTTGCGCTCTATGTTAGAGAGGGCATTGAGTCAGAAAGGATTAAAGTTTTGCAAGAAACAAAATTTGCTGTAGAATCTCTATGGATTGAAATTCCATGTAAAAAGGGGAAGGCGATGGCAGTGGGCGTGTACTATCGTCCGCCTGGCCAGAATGAACAAATGGATGATGAAATGCTCAAAGAAATCAAGGAAGCTAGCAAAAGTTACAGTGCAGTAATAATAATGGGTGATTTCAATTACCCCGGCATCGACTGGGTCAGTGTCACAACAGGACATGCTAGGGAGATAAAGTTCCTAGATGAAATAAATGACTGCTTCTTGGAGCAGCTGGTTCATGAACCGACCAGAGGGGAAGCAATATTAGACCTAGTCCTTAGTGGAACACCAGATGTAGTGCAAGAGATAAGGGTGTTGGGGCCACTTGGCAATAGTGATCATAGCATGATCGCCTTTGATTTAATTAGTGGAGGAGGGATAGTAAGGAAATCCACAGTACTACCCTTTAACTTTCGAAAGGGAGACTATGATAGAATGAGGAAAACAGTTAAGAAAAAACTAAAAGGAGCAGTTGCAAAGGTTAAAGACGTACATCAAGCTTGGGTGTTGTTGAAAAATACTATCTTGGAAGCCCAGACCAGCTGTATTCCACGCTTTAAGAAAAGTGGAAGGAAGTCCAAAAAATTGCCAGCATGGTTTAAAGCTGAGGTCAGAGAGGCTGTTGTTGCCAAAAAAGCATCTTTCAAGAAATGGAAAAAAGAGCCAAATGATGAAACCTGGAAACAGCACAAGCACTGGCAAGTCAAATGCAAGGCATTGATAAGGCAGGCAAAGAGAGAATTTGAGAAGAAGCTTGCTGCGGAAGCAAAAACGCGAAATAAAGACCTTTTCAAGTACATTCGTAGCAAAAAACCCGTGAGAGAGTCAGTTGGTCCATTAGATGATAAAGGGGTTAAAGGAGCACTAAGAGGCGACAAGGCGATAGCGGAGAGACTGAATGAATTCTTTGCTTCGGTCTTTACTGAGGAAGATGTAGGGATGTTACCCACGACTGAAGTGGTATTTAAAGGTGTGGAAGAATTGAAGGAAATATCGATACATCGGGAAGATGTCTTACAACTATTAGATAAACTGAAGAGTAGCAAATCACCTGGGCCGGATGGTATACATCCAAGGGTGTTGAAAGAACTGAAATTTGAGATTGCAGACCTGCTATCAGTAATCTGTGAACTATCATTAAAATCATCTCTAATACCTGAGGATTGGAGGATCGCCAATGTAACACCAATTTTTAAAAAGGGTTCGAGGGGTGATCCGGGAAACTACAGACCGGTGAGCCTGACATCAGTACCGGGAAAAATGGTAGAAACCATCATAAAGAATAAAATTACTCAGCATATAGATAGTCATGACCTAATGGGAGACAGCCAACATGGCTTTAGACAAGGAAGATCTTGTCTTACTAATCTGTTATGTTTTTTTGAAGGAGTGAATAAACAGGTGGACAAAGGTGAGTCGGTTGATATTGTGTATCTGGACTTTCAGAAAGCCTTTGACAAGGTCCCTCATGAGAGACTTTTGGCAAAACTAAAGAGTCATGGGATAGGAGGCAGTGTACTACTGTGGATCAGGAACTGGTTAAAAGATAGAAAGCAGAGGGTAGGGCTAAATGGCCAATTTTCCCAATGGAGAAAGGTGAATAGTGGTGTACCCCAGGGATCTGTGCTGGGTCCGCTGCTTTTTGACATATTCATAAATGACCTGGAAAGTGGAATAACGAGTGAGGTTATCAAATTTGCTGATGACACAAAACTATTTAAAGTTGTTAAAACCCAGGAGGATTGTGGAAAATTGCAAGAGGATCTTGATAAATTGGAAGACTGGGCATCAAAATGGCAGATGAAATTTAATGTGGAGAAGTGCAAGGTTATGCACCTAGGGAAGAACAACCCAAACTATGGTTACACGATGCAAGGTTCCACATTAGGAACCACCACCCAAGAAAAAGATTTAGGCGTCCTTGTGGATACCATGTTAAAACCCTCGGCCCAGTGTGCAGCGGCGGCCAAGAGAGCAAATAGAATGCTAGGTATGATAAGGAAAGGAATGGAAAATAAAACAAAAGATATTATAATGCCTCTATATCGTTCCATGGTGAGACCGCACCTTGAATATTGTGTGCAATTCTGGTCGCCATATCTTAAAAAGGATATAGCAATTTTAGAAAAGGTTCAGAGAAGAGCCACCAAAATGGTAAAGGGGATGGAAGGCTACTCCTATGAAGAAAGGCTAAAAAGGTTGGGGCTCTTTAACCTGGAAAAGAGACGGCTGAGGGGAGATATGATAGAAGTCTATAAATTAATGAACGGAGTGGAACGGGTAAACGTAGATCGATTGTTTACCTTATCAGAATATAGAAAGACTAGGGGACATGCAATGAAGCTACAGGGTAAACTATTTAAGACTAATAAAAGAAAATATTTTTTCACTCAACGTGTAATCAAACTCTGGAATTTGTTACCGGAGGATGTAGTAAAGGCTGTTAGTGTAGCTGGGTTTAAAAAAGGTTTGGACAAGTTCCTGGAGGAAAGGTCCATAAACCATTATTAAGAAGGGACCCAGGATATCAATGCTTGAACCAATACAAGCATTGTGGAACCTGTGTCCCTTGGGGAAACTGCTAGGTACGTATGACCTAGATTGGCCACTGTTGGAAACAGAATACTGGGCTTGATGGACCTTGGTCTGACCCAGTATGGCATATCTTATGTTCTTATGTTAAGACAAACCATGGAGGGAAATTAAACGGAAGAGAGAAGACAAAAACTGGGAGGGGGAAGGATAGAGAAACACAGAAACATGACGACAGAAAAAGACCACATGGCCTATCTTAGAGAGCGCTTGAGTCACAAAGGATTAAACTTTTGCAGGAGACAAAATCCACTGTAGAATCCCTATGTATTGAAATTCCATGTAAAAAGGGGAAGGGGAAGGCGATGGTAGTGGGGGTGTACTTAGGGTTGCCAACTTTTTCACAGAGAAAAACCCGACACCTGTGGCTCGCCATGCTCTACCCATTCTCCGCCCCCAGTCCCACCCCTGCCCTGCCCCCAGTCCCAACCCCAGTCCCACCCCTGCCCCGCCCCGCCCCACCCACAAAAATTACCGAGGATTCACTCACACCCCCCCCCTCTTAGTGCTGGTTCACACCCCCCTCAGTGCTGGTTCACTCCCCCCCCATCAGTGCTGGTTCACTCACTCGCCCACCCTCCCTGCTGGTTCACTCGCCCCCCCTCCCTGCTGGTTCACTCGCCCACCACCCCTCTCAGTGCTGGTTTGCCCACCACCCCTCTCAGTGCTGGTTCACCCCCCCACCCCCCCTCCCTGCTGGTTTACTCACTTACCCCCCCTCCCCTCCCTGCTGGGTCACTCACCCCCCCTGTCACTCACTCACCCCCTCCTGCTGGGTCACTCACTCACCCCCCTCCCCTGCTGGTTCACTCACCCCAAACCCCCTCCACTGCTGGCTCACTCACCCACCACCACCCTTTCACTCACGCACCCCCTACTTCTGGGTCACTCACTCACCTCCCTCCCCTTTCTGGTTCAATCACTTAAACCAACCCCCCTCCCCTGCTGGGTCACTCACACCACCACCACCCCCTGCCCAAGCCGCTGCTTCTGCTTTGTACAGAGCAGCAGCTGCAATACACTTACTTTGAAAAGTAAAGACAACCTGTGAGGAGCCCTCCGGTTATCGCAGCGCCCGAGGAAGTGATGTCATTGGGGGCGGGCTCCTCACAGGTTGTCTTTCCTTTTCAAATCAACTTTATTGCAGCCAAAGTTCATTTGAAAAGGAAAGACAACCTGTGAGGAGCTTGCCCCCTATGACATCACTTCCTTGGGCGCTGCGATGACTGGAGGGCTCCTCAGACAGTTTGTCTTTACTTTTCAAAGTAAATGTATTGCAGGCGCTGCTCTGTACAAAGCAGAAGCAGCGGCTGCACTGCCATGGGGACTCGCGTTCGCGCCGCGGACTTCGGGAGTCGCGAGAAAAGCCGTTTTTTTGCTCTGGCCGCTCCCGATCTTGCGGCCAGAGCACAAAAAACGGCTTTTCAATGGCCGGTTTTACATCTGTGCGGCAGCCGGCCTGGCCATGGAAAAACCGACCAGGGCGGCTGAAAACCGGCCGGTTGGCAACCCTAGGTGTACTATCGACCGCCTGGCCAGAATGAACAAATGGATGTTGAAATGCTCAAAGAAATCAGGGAAGCTAACAAAAGTTACAGCACAATAATAATAATGGGTGATTTCAATTACCCCGGTATTGAATGGGTTAGTGTCACGGCAGGAAATGCTAGGGAGATAAATTTCCTAGATGAAATAAATGACTGCTTTTTGGAGCAGCTGGTTCATGAACTGACCAGAGGGGAAGCCATATTGGACCTAGTCCTTAGTGGAACACCAAATCTGGTGCAAGAGATAAGGGTGTGGGGGCCACTTGGCAATAGTGATCATAGCGTGATCACATATGATTTAATTAATGGAGGAGGGATGGAACGGAAATCCAAAGTACTACCTTTTAACTTTCAAAAGGGAGACTTTGATAAAATGAGGAAACAAAGGTTGAAGACTTACATCAAGCTTGGTTGTTGTTTAAAAATACTATCTTGGAAGCCCAGACTAGCTGTATTCCACACTTTAAGAAAAGTGGAAGGAAGTCCAAAAAACTGCCAGCATGGTTTAAAGGTGAGGTCAGACAGGCTGTTGTTGCCAAAAAAAAGCATCTTTCAGGAAATGGAAAAAGGAGCCAAATGACGAAAACTGGAAACAGTACAAGCACTGGCAAGTTAAATCCAAGGCATTGATAAGACAGGCAAAGAGAGAATTTCAGAAGAAGCTTGCTGTGGAATCAAAAATGCATAATAAAGACTTCAAGTACATTCGTAGCAAAAACCCTGTGAGAGTCAGTTAGACCATTAGATTCATTCACTCTGCAGCTCCTCACTACCTTTCTCCTCTTATCTCTACTTCTACCAAGATTTAGGCATCATCATGGATATCATGTATAACCCTCCACCAGTGTCTAGCGGCGGCCAAGAGAGCAAATAGAATGCTAGGTATCATAAGGAAAGGAATAGAGAATAAAACAAAGGATATTATAATGCCTTGGAATCGTTCCATGGTGTGACCACACCTTGAATACTGTGTGCAATTCTGGTCGCCATATCTTAAAAAGGATATAGCGTTATTAGAAAAGGTATAGAGAAGAGGCACCAAAATGGTAAAGGGATATGGAAGGATACCCCTATGAAGTGAGGCTAAAAAGGTTAGGGCTCTTTAACCTATAAAAGAGACAGCTGAGGGGGGATATGATAGAGGTATATAAATTAATGAACGGAGTGGAATGGGAAAACGTAGATCGATTGTTTATGTCATCAGAATATAGAAAGACTAGGGGACATGCAATGAAGCTACAGGGTAACCTATTTAAGACTAATAAGAGAAAAGATATATTCACTCAACTTGTAATCAAATTCTGGAATTTGTTACTGGAAGATATAGTAAAAGCTGTTAGTGTAGCTGGGTTTAAAAAAGGTTTGGACAAGTTCCTGGAGGAAAGGTCCATAAACCATTGTTAAAAGGGACCCAGGCAGTGGCAAAAGCCAGGAGGATGTTGGGCTGCATACAAAGAGGAATTACCAGCAGAAAGGAAGAGGTACTGATGCCACGGTGTAAGTCACTGGTGAGGCCTCACTTGGAATACTGTGTTCAGTTTTGGAGACCATATCTTGCAAGGGATGTAAAAAGAATGGAAACTGTTCAAAGGAAGGCGACCAAAATGATTTGGAGTCTGTGTCTGAAGCCTTATGAGAAGAGACTTGAAGACCTAAATATGTACACTTTGGAGGAGAGGAGGAATAGGGGAGATATGATTCAGACCTTTAAATACTTAAAGAGAAATAATGAATAAACAAACCTCTACCAAAGACGGGGAAGCTTGAAAACTAGAGGGCATAACATGAAGCTGCAAGGTGGTAAATTGAAAGGCAATGTCAGTAAATACTTTTTCACTGAAAGGGTGGTGGATGCTTGGAATGCCCTCCCGATGGAAGTGGTGGGGGCAAACACAGTGACGGAGTTCAAAGTGGCCTGGACAGACACAGTGGATCTCTTTACAGCAACAGGATAAAATGAAAATAAATGGAACCATCTAATTTCTCAACAAATAGGGGTGTCCTACATGTAGCGGTGGGTTCACCCCTAAACAAAGACATGGGGAGGGGTGGTCTGCACAGAGTGGCAGGTGCACCTACTCCTGCCATCTTACTGGGTAGACTAGATCAGGGGTCTCAAACTCAAATTGCTTTGAGGGCCAAATGAGGACTTGTAAAGTAACCCGGGGGCCGCATAAGACGCGGGGCCTCATTTGCATAAGGGTCCTCATTTGCATAAATATTTGCATATTGTTACCATACACTAACTTTTAGTAAACATGCCTCTTAATGAGTATGGATAAAGAAAGACTAAAAGATTTAGAAACAGGAAGACAATAATTAAACTGGGAACCCCAAAAGCCAAACTTGGAATGAACAACAACTCTGTAGAAATAAAACTATAAATTAATTTCCTCTTGTACTAAACAAAGCGCAAACATTAATGATGCACATTTCCCAGAGCTGACATATTCCAGTTAATAAATTCAAAATAAAGAGATATTTTTCTACCTTTTGTGCATTTTTTTCAGTTGCAATTGTTCCAGCCACTTTCTTCTGGTTTCTTCATGTCTTCTGCTAACTCTCCATCGTCTGCTGTCCATTTGCCCTTTCTTCTCTCTCCTAGTTTTTTTTTTCCATTCTCTCTCTATATCTGCTTTAACATACTAATCTTTCTCCTTTTTCTCTTTCCTCATTCCTATTTCATCCACTCAAATTTTACCCCTCCATCCTCAATCCCCACTTACTCTCCCAATACCTGGCCAATTGTAGATTTGTCTTCTCTCCCAGACAAAATATTTTTCCCCTCTCCATTTCACTTTCCCAGCTCCATCCCATTCTAATCCTCCCCCAACATCAGCTCCCTTCTAGTTCCAGCCCCACCCAGCATCTGCTCCTTTCTAGTCCCTGCATCAGTCCATTTCCAGTCCTATCCTAGCCTCACCATCAGCCCATTTCCAATCCTAGCCCCCCATCAGCCCATTTCCAATCCTAGCTCCCTCCCCTCACAGCCCATTTCCATTCCAAGCCCCCCTCCCCATCAGCCATTTGCAGTTCAAGCCCCCCTTCCACTCAGCCCATTTCCAGTCCTAGCAACACCCCCCCCCAGCCCATTACCAGTCCTAGACCCCCCATAGCCCATTACCAGTCCTAACCTCCCCATAGCCCACTTATTTATTTATTTATTTATTTACTTATTTCTTCTATACCGCCCCTTCCAGTGATCAAGGGCGGTTTACATGGAACAAATTATGTATACTTTAGAGTGCAGTCTTATCCCCCATCACCCCATTTTCAGTCTTACCTCCCCTCGTAGGCCATTACCAGTCCTAACCCCCCAATCGGCCCACCTCCAGTCCTAACCCCCATCTGCCCATTTCCAGTCCTAGCCCCCACCATAGCCCATTACCAGTCATAACCCCCCCCTGCCAATAGTCCACTTCCAGCCCTAACCCCCATTACCCCATTTCAGTCAGCCCCTTCATAGCTCATTACCAGCCCTAACTCCCCCCATCAGCCCACCTCCAGTCCTTCCTAACCCCCATCTGCCCATTTCCAGTTCTAGCCCCCACCATAGCCCATTACCAGTCATAACCCCCCCTGCCAATAGTCCACTTCCAGCCCTAACCCCCATTACCCCATTTCAGTCAGCCCCTTCATAGCTCATTACCAGCCCTAACTCCCCCCATCAGCCCACCTCCAGTCCTTCCTAACCCCCATCAGCCCATTTCCAGTCATACACCCCCCCCTCCCTCCCTCCCTCCCATCAGCCCAGGTAAATAAAAAAAAAACTGGCTTCTGCTGCTGCTGCAGCAGCAGAAAATCAGCTGTCCCGCAGCCCGTCCCCCTCTGCGCGGAGAGCCCTGAGTCTGCTTCATCAGCGGCGTGCTTTTTAAGCCGCGAAGAGAGTATTTCCCTCTCGCGCGGCTTAAGCCTATTCACTTTTCAAGCCGCGCGAGAGGGAAATACTCTCTTCGCAGCTTGAAAAGCACGCCGCTGATGGAGCACACTCAGGGATCTCCGGGCAGAGGGGAAGGGGCCGCAGGACAGCTGATTTTGCTGCTTGAGCAGCAGAAGCCAGGTTTTTTTTTTTTTAAATTTGATAGTTGATTCTGCCGCTGCCACGGTGGCAACGGCAGCAGCAGAAGCCAGGGTTTTGGGGGTTTTTTTGTTTCCCTCCATCGCGGGCCGCACAACGTTCTCTCGCGGGCCGCATGCGGCCCGCAGGCCGCGTGTTTGAGACCCCTGGACTAGATGGACCATACTGGTCTTCATCTGCTGTCATTTACTATGTTACTATGATATCACTGCTTGACCCAATAGAAGCATTGTGGAACCTGTCTTTTGGTGAAACTGCTAGGTATGTATGACCTAGATTGGCCACTGTAGAAACAGGATACTGGTCTTGATGGACCTTGGTCTTACCCAGTATGGCATATCTTATTATTTATTTATTTATTTATTTTATTTAAAAGTATTTATATCCCGCTTTATCCTTGAATCTTATGTTCTCCAGGAATAAGCAGGAAGTCAGTCCTCACTTATGGGTGACGTCGGCATCGACGGCGCCCACATGGAGCAATTCCACAGCATTCAAAGAAAGCCTTTGGGAAAGCTGCCATGCATGCGTGATCCTCTTCCTGCCCAAGGGTGCCATCTTGCTCAGTCTCCCTTTTTCTGCGGAGCCCTTTGGATGCACATCCTCATCCCTCTGAAAAAGTGTGTTTTCTCTTGTGATCTTCGACCCTTTTTTCCAGTTGCTCCGGACCTCTACCCGTCCTCCCCTCTGCCACAGAACCCCTGTCGGCTAGACGACTCCCTTTTTTCCCTTCTTTTGGAGTTTTCTTCCATTGGGCTCTTCGCGCCTTTTTTTCCAACTGTTGGTCTCGAGGTTCTTCGACCTCCCTGGGGTCCTTTTTACCCCAATGGCTACCGGTTTTAAGAAATGAGACAGATGATCCAAGAACATGTTGCTCACGGACACCCATGACTGTTGTCTGCAGTGTCTGGGGACTGACCATAACCCGGAGCTCTGTCATTGTCTAAGAAAGTGTCGGCCAAGGCCCTGCTTAGCAGTAAGCAGAAGTCTGATGACATTTTCCGCAAGGCAGCCTTGGAGTCCCCGGTGGCGCCTCAGGCCATCCCACCGCTCGTGGGGTCCCCCCCAGGAAACTCCACACCCTAGGAGGCACTTTGACCAGGGGTTCCCCGATGTGGAGAGGCACAAGAAGAAGAAGACTTCAAAGTCTCTGTCAGGAGCTCCAGACAAGTGCGAGCATTCTCATGCTCTGTCCCTCAGCCCCCCTCGGCATTTCTGAGAGTCAGAGAAGGAGCAGCCTTGAAAGGTATCTCTTACAGAGACAGAGGCCTCTGGCAATGGCAACTGGTCTCCCAAGGGTCATCCAAGCAAGGACCCCCTGTCCTCTTCTACGCCAGATCCGGTAACCCCAGCGTCGGCGTCACAAGGACCCACGTCCAAGTGGGAGTCCTGAATGCTGGCACTGGTGTGCAGTGTTTCTGCCTTCCTATCTGCCCAGCAGGCACTTCTGCCAAGCACGGCTGGCCCATGCCCCGAAACCGAGAGATCCCCGGGAGCAGGACCCAAGCCTGCCCAGGAACCCATGAGCTGTGGGCCTTGTGAGGGTCCTTGGCACCTGTCTCGCTAGCTATCCCATTCCTTGGGGGCGAGGTCATCGAGAGCCAGCACCTGTGGCTCCATGCAAGCCTTGGCCATGGACCTGCCTGACTCGGAATCTCTCGGACCTTTTTGGCTGGGAGTCTGAAGGGGATACTTCCCCAGAGACTCGGGCCCACTGCAATTTGCCCTCGGACCCTTCTCCGCTGACCTCTCAGAGGCATTCGCTCACTGAGAACACCTCTTTTTTGGTGTTCGTCCAGGATATGGCGCGGGCTCTTAATCTGCAGATGCAGACTGAAGAATAACCCAGAGCCAAAGAACTGGACATACTCCAGTATGAGTCCCCACCTAGGGAATGTCTTACAATCCTGTTTCCTCCCACACTCACTCGATTACTCCTTCGCATGTGGGAGATGCCAGTCTCGGTCCCCATCGTTAGCAAATGGCATGACACCATGTACAGGGTCCAGCATGCCCCAGGGTTCCAGAAGGCTCAGCTTCAGCACACCTCCATAGTGATCGAGTCGGCCATGCAGAGACAAAAGAGCCCAAAGTCTCATTCTTCCATTCTGCCTGGGAAGGAATCCCATGCTCTCAATGCCCTCGGGTGCAAGGCCTGCCAGGGTTCCATGCTGTCCTGCTGCATTCAGGCATATCAGCTTTACATGGGGATGTTCCTCGGAGACCTCGCCAAGGAGCTTGGCAGGTTCTCCACAGGCATAGGGGGTAATCTCCTCCTTAGGTTCCAAACCCTCCTGAAGTCGGTCGCAGACTGCTCAAAGTACCTTTCCCGTTCCACATACGATGGGTTTGAGTCTTCGGCCGGGGTGGCAGTGGCCCGGCATTGGAGCTTGCCACCGGGCATGGCTCCAATGCTTAGATCTGGAGCAGTGGATCCAAGAAAAACTTTTGGACGTCCCCTGCCTCAGCAAGCAGTTGTTTGGCAAGCACATGGGAGGAGAAAGTGGCCGAGATTCAGACAGAGTTCGTGACATGCACTCGTCTCTCTCGAAAAACTTCTTCTCTCCCTCGGAAGAAGCAGCCGGCAAAGAAGCCTTCTTCCAAAGGAAGGAGCTCCCCTACCGAAGGTACCCACATTATCCCCCGACCCGGGCACCAACAACTAATGCGCAGGGAAAAGGGGGAACTCAGGCCCATCGTAAGCCAAAAGGGCCCAAGACCCAACCCCCAGCTCCACCCCAACCAGCTCAGGGGTTTTGACACCGGGCACATAGCTTCTCGCCCCTCGATGGCATCTCCGCCAGTGGGAGAACACCTGTCCCTCTTCATGCCTGAATGGGTGTTGTCACAGAGCAGACTCACTAGTGACCCCTATGGAGACAGATGATATAGCAGTTCAAGAAGATAATAACGTTTGGGGAGAGCACATGATAGAAAGTTGCCATGAGCAACGTAAGCAAGTGAGGTCACGAGCTAGGGAGACACACCCAGCCAGTAGAGAAGCCAGGAGATTCTCACCTGATTCTAATCAGCTGGGGGGTGGTGCAGCTAGGAAACACATAGATAAGCACAGCTCACAAGCAGTTAGGCAGACTCCGGCTGAGACCCAAGATAGGACTCAGAATAGGATCCAGAATAGGAACTGGAATTGGAAGGAGAAGGAGAGACAGCCTAGGTCTCTGAATGGAAGCAGAAATAGAAGGAACTGGATGAATGGAGAGGACGAGAGAAGCTGTGAAGAGAGCAAGTCTAATTACCACTTTGGAAGCCTGAACGGAGGTCTGAGTGAGTCCAGTGAATGCTTGAATGAAAGGTACAGACAGCTTGACACAGAAAGTGAGAATAAATATAACAGCCCAGATTGGAACAGAGCCAGAAGGAAAAAGGTACAAGCCAGGAAGTTTTATTCTTGTCCAAAAAGGGGAAGCACAGGGCTTGGCTATAAAGGACAGTTTGTTGAAGTCCAGAAGCCATTCAAAGCCAGCTTAAGGGAAGCAGAGAAGCTTCATTACCCTTATCATAAACAAAAGAAAGAGAAAGGCTTTTTACCTTCAGAAGTAAACCACTCTGAGAGATACGTGAGGCAGAGTTTCAGAAGGGCTGCCGTTAGAAGCTCCAGCTGTTTCCAGGGTCCTAAGCAGAGCAGAGCCTAGAGCTGAAGTAATTCCTTCTAATAGCTGGGCAAGGGAATATTTTAACTTGCCTAACAGGTATCAGCAGAGGGGAGGCTCTTACCAGCAAAACCTCAGTAAATGTGGTAACAGCAAACAGTTTTACCCCAGTGAAAGAAAAGTACGTCACAGTCAGGACGGACTGTTTGCCAAGCTCCCACAGGAGGAAGATAAAGAGGTGTTAATTCCTGCTGAGGAACCTATGCAATATGAGACATCTGTAATAGAAGATAACATTGAACAAATGGACTGTAGCCTTTCTTTGGCAGACAACATAGGCTCACTGAGATAGAGAGGAATAAGAAGCCTGACAAGGTGAAGGGAAGGCCTTATTCCTGGTTGCTACAGGTCTGTGTTTTGAATATATTTTGTTTTGTTAAGAAGCTGAAAGAAAGCCATTTTTGTTACAGTTTTCTTTCTGTTATACCCAAGAGGGGTTATGTTTCTTTATTTTTGTACATATTGAGATATCCTATTGGGAAAGGGAAATAAAGCCCTATTTAACCTTACATCGGTTTTCCACGACTAATTTGTAACTGGCGGCAACTACAACTACCAGAAGGCCAGTTATACTGAGGCCCAGTGCAGTACCTTGTCCTACCTACAGGTGCACAGAGAGGGCTCATGACAGTGTCCATCACTTCGGACACCTGGATCCTCCAGGTGGTTCGGGATGGCTACCATCTCTGGCTGGACAGGCTTCCTCCCCCTTTCTCCCCGGCGCAGCTCTCTCGGCTCCCCGCCCACCAGGCTTGCTTACAACAGGAGTTGCACAATCTCCTCAATCAGCAAGCAGTCAAAAGGGTACTGCAGCACCTCCGGGGCTGAGGATTTTACTCCTGGTACTTCCTTGTACCAAAGAGGATGGGGGAATGCAGCCTATCCTCGACCTTAGGAATCTAAATAAATTCTTGGTGAAGGAGAGGTTCAAAATGTTGTCACTTGGCGTCTTACTGCCCTTCCTCCAGCATTGCAATTGGCTATGCTCCTTAGACCTCAAAGAGGCCTACGCTCATATAGCGATCCATCCCCAGCACAGGCAATACCTGCACTTCAAGGTGCAAGGTGAGCATTTCCAGTACAAAGTACTCCCCTTCAGACTCGCTTCGGCCCCGCAGGCCATCATGAAATGCCTATCCGTGGCCGCGGCCAACCTTCGGCATCAAGGTCTGCCCGTCTTCTCCGACTTAGATGACTGGCTTGTCACAGGAACCTCTGCAGAGGAGGCCTGATCCAGGGCCTCGCTCACGGTTGCTCTCCTCGGCTTCCTGATCAACTACCCCAAGTCCCACCTCGAGCCGGTGAGTACTCCTGGAGTTCATCGGCACTCTCCTCGACACTGATCGGGCAACCGCCTTCCTCCCTCAGGCCCGCGCAGTCTGCCTCTGTGCCCTGGCAGCCGAGGTGCAGGGCAGGGCGAGAGTGTTGGCATGAACCATGCTGCGCCTTCTAGGGCACATGGCCTCGACCGTCAATGTTGTCCCTCACGCCCGCTTGCACATGTGAGAAGCTCAGTGGTGCCTCAGAGCACAATGGGTGCTGGCCTCTGGCCATCTTCGAGATCCCGTGCGGGTCTCCCACAAGCTACACAGCTCCTTAGACTGGTGGCGGGACCCCCAGAGCCTCCTGTGGGGCATGCCATTCCAGGCACCCCAGCATGAGCTCGTGCTGATGATGGACGCCTCATTGTTGGGCTGGGGAACCCACTGCAGTGACATACGCACCCAGGTAAGGTGGTCCCTTGAGGAGTCTCAACAGCAGATCAACCTGCTCGAGCTCCGAGCAATCCGGTGAGCCCTAAAGGTCTTCAAGCCCCACTTCAAGCAAAAATCTGTGCTAGTGCAGACCGACAACAAAGACGCGATGTTCTATCTGAACAAGAAGGGAGGAACGGGATCCCGCCTCCTCTGCCGGGAAGCTGTCCTCCTCTGCTGCTTCGTGGTACATGGTCCTCTGAGCGGTCTACCTCCCGGGTCAAGACAATATCCTCGCGGATAGGCTCAGCAGGATACTTTGCCCACACGAGTGGGGCCTAGATCCGAAGGTGGATCGCCTCATGTTACATTGTGCAAACAGGCCACCCAGTCACTGCAGAATCTGAAACCCAGTGCCAGTGTCTAATCTTTCCTTCATAATATCTCCCTGATCTGCTGTAGGGTACTGAAGACGTTTATTATAGAGAATTAAAGACTCCAGCACTAGCAGAACTCATCACGTATTCCCAGAGATAGAGAAGGAAACTGGAGACCTGTATTACAGCGAGCTAAAGTTCACAGATCAGAATTAGTAGAACTGTAAAATCTGTAGGATATAAATTGTAATAACCTCTTTCTCATTCCCCCTTTAGGATGCGGAAGGCACCCTGAGCAGGTATGACTCTCTTCTCAATTTCTTCCTTCTGTATGATATAGCAGCAGCCCATTAATGTCTCTGTGGGGCTTGCAGCTCTCCAGTGACTGAGGGGTGATGGGATAGCGTAGTTACTCACCTGTAACAGGTGTTCTCCAGGAGCAGCAGGAATCAGTCCTCACTTATGGGTGACGTCGGCGCCGACGGAGCCCTCGCGGAGCAATTTTCCCCAGCTTTCAAAGAAAGCCTTTGGGAATTGCAGCGCGCATGCGCGGTAGTCTTCCCGCCCGAAGGTGCCATCTTAGCCAGTCAGATGACATAGCTAAAAAAGACAGCAGAAAAACTTGCAAAAAGAACATAAGCAGACGATTGCAACTCCAAGGGGAGGAGGGAGGGTAGTGAGGACTGATTCCTGCTGCTCCTGGAGAACACCTGTTACAGGTGAGTAACTACGCTTTCTCCAGGACCAAGCAGGAAGTCAGTCCTCACTTATGGGACTCCCAAGCTCAAGGCTACCGGAGACCCTAAGCACAAAAATGAGCTCCCTCTAGCTCAGCAGCACAGAAGGATAGAATCTTCGCTGAATTATCACCCACCGGTAGCCCACATCCGGGATGGAGGGTAGGAGTTGCTCAGACCTCAAAGAGATTACGGAGGACTGCCTGTCCGAAAGCACTGTCCCTACGGGACTCCCTCTCGAGACAGTAATGGACCGCAAAAGTCTGGCTCGAAGACCAAGTAGCGGCCCGGCAGATGTCTGCCAGCGGAACAGAGCGGAGGTAAGCCACTGACGTGGCCTTTGCCCGAACACAATGAGCCGTGACTCGATTTTCTAAGGCGAGTCCGGCTGCCCCATAAGCCCAAGAGATACAGTCCGCAACCCAGATGGACAGAGTACGCTTGGAGACCGGGAGCCCCAATTTATTGGGGTCAAAAGACACAAAAAGCTGAGCAGCTTTACGGTGCTCCCGCGTACGGTCAAGGTAGAAGTTCAACGCCCTTCTACAGTCCAGGGTATGGAGGACCGTCTCAGCGCGGCTGGAGTGTGGTCTGGGAAAGAAGGTTGGAAGTACCACCTCCTGATTCATGTGAAAAGGGGAGACCACTTTAGGCAGAAACTTTGGGTGAGTCCGTAGGACTACCCTATTCTTGTAGAACCGAGTGTAGGGGGGATCAGACACGAGGGCCTGCAATTCACTTACGCGCCTAGCGGAAGTGAGGGCTATCAAGAACAGGGTTTTCCAAGACAGAAAACGAAGAGAACAGGTAGCCATAGGTTCAAAAGGCGGACAGGTGATCCGCTGCAAAACCACATTCAGGTCCCAGTCAGGTGCTGGCGGGCGTAGAGGTGGTTTAAGAAGTAGGAGACCTCGGAGAAACCTCGCTACGAGAGGGTCGTTGGAGAGAGGTCTGCCGTCCACCGGCACATGATGTGCGGAAAGAGCACTGAGGTGAACTTTGACGGAGTTGGACTTAAGTCCTAGATTAGAGAGGTGTAGCAAGTACTGTAAGATCACCGATACCGGGCAGGAGAAGGGATCCTGAGACTGTTGGGTACACCAGACTGCAAAGCGACGCCATTTAAGGGCGTAGCATTTGCGGGTAGAAGGCCGTCGCGAAGCCAAGACGACCTCCTCCACCTCTGCCGGCAAGAGAAGAGGAGCAAGGACTACCCTCTCAGCCGCCAGGCCATGAGGTTGAGAGACCTGAGGTTGGGGTGCAGTAGGGACCCCTGATCCTGGGTGAGGAGATCCGGTTGCACCCCCAGAGGGATTGGATCCTCCACCGCTAGTTGCAGCAAGAGCGGAAACCACGGCTGCCTGGGCCAGCGAGGGGCCACCAGGATCATGAAGGCTTTGTCTCGGAGAACCTTGAAAAGAGTCCGAGAGACTAATGGGATGGGAGGGAAAGCGTACAGAAGGCTCCCCGACCATGAGATCAGAAAGGCGTCCGCCGCCACCCGAAGGGGGTGAGGCTGACGAGAGCAGAAGCGAGGAAGCTGCCGGTTGTGAGGACTGGCAAAGAGATCCACTGTGGGGAGGCCCCACCTGAGGAAGAGCTTCTGAACGATCAAGGGATCCAGACGCCACTCGTGCGGCTGGAGGACCCTGCTGAGTTTGACCGCCAGGCAATTTTCTTGGCCCGGGAGATAAACTGCCTTGAGGAGAATGCCGTGACTGACGGCCCAAGAGCAGAGCTTCTGTGCCTCCCGGCAGAGGAGGAAGGAGCCCGTGCCCCCCTGCTTGTTCACGTAGAACATGGCAACTTGATTGTCCGTCTGGATTAGGACGGACTGTTGGGAGGTCAGGTGAGAGAAGGCCTTGAGAGCTAGGCGGATCGCCCTGAGCTCCAGGAAGTTGATCTGCTGAACAGACTCCCACTTGGTCCAGAGGCCCTGAGTACGTGCCTCTTGGCAATGTGCTCCCCAGCCCAGGAGGGATGCATCGGTGGTCAGCACCCGGGTCGGCTGAGGCGACTGGAACGGCATTCCCAATACCAGGTTCGGCTGCCGGAGCCACCACCGGATAGACGAGACCAGCGGCTCGGAGACGCGCACCAGGTCTGCTAGGCCGCCTGTGGCTTGTCGCCACTGCCGGCGGAGACACCATTGAGCAGACCGCATATTCAGGCGGGCATTGGGGGTCACATGGACGGTGGAAGCCATATGGCCGAGCAGTCTCAGGAAGCGCCTGGCGGAGACCAGGGGCTGGCTGCGAAAGCGGTCGGCTAGGTCCATGAGCCGCTGAGCCCTGTCGAGCGGTAGGTATGCTCGCGCCTGAGGAGTGTGCAGCCTCGCGCCGATGAACTCGAGATCCTGTGAGGGGAGCAAAGTGGACTTTGCGAAGTTGATGACAAAGCCCAAGTGCTGCAGCAGAGTCACCGTGCGGCACGTGGCGGAGGTGACCTCTTGAGCGGACGCTGCTCTGATGAGCCAGTCGTCGAGGTACGGAAAAACATAGAGGCCGTGAAGCCGGAGATGGGCCGCCACGACCGCGAGACATTTTGTGAAGACTCGCGGTGCGGAGGACAGGCCGAAGGGCAGTACTCTGTACTGGTAATGATTCCCTGCCACCACAAACCTGAGGTATTGGCGGTGGCTTGGGTGGATGAGGATGTGCGTGTAGGCATCCTTTAGATCCAAGGAGCATAGCCAATCTCCCTGCTGGAGGTAGGGCAGAAGGATTCCAAGGGTAAGCATCTTGAACTTCTCCCGCACAAGGAACTTGTTGAGGTTGCGCAAGTCCAGGATGGGTCGGAGGCCTCCTGTTCTCTTTGGTATCAGAAAATACCTTGAATAGAAGCCCTGACCTCTCAGGTGGTGTGGCACCGGTTCCACCGCCTGATCCTGCAGAAGACCTGCTAACTCCTGAAGGAGCAACTCCCTGTGCAGAGGGGGGCGCGGAGGCTCTCCCGGAAAATAGGAGGGAGGGACCTGATGGAAGTGGAGAAGGTAGCCCTCTCGCACGACCTGAAGCACCCAGGCATCTGCGGTGATGCTGGACCACCTGTCGGCGAAGTGAACCAGCCGGCCTCCGGTGCTGGGGGGAACCAGCGGGGGGGGAGAGGCTATGCTGAGCGAGTAAAAAGCCCCCACCCTGCTGAGCAGGGGCTGGTGGTGCAGGCTTGGGGGCTTGCTGCCTACGGGACCCGTTACCCCGTCCCTTGGCCTGCTGGCCCTGTTGGGGAGCTGCAGGGGCCTGATAATGGGGGTATTGTTTGTAGGCAGCTGCCTTCCTCGGGTAAAAGGTCTTTTTTCCCGAGCCCTTCTTTTTCTGGGAAGGGGCGGAGGTCTTCCTAGAAAGCCTGGTCCGGGTGAGAGTCTCAGTCTCAATTTGTGCAGCCTTTTCCGCCATGGGCTTGCCAAAGAGGTTTTCGCCTCGGCAGGGGACATCGACCAACTTGTCCTGTACCCAGGGCTCAAGGTCGGACGACTGAAGCCAAGCCTGACGGCGGGCACCGATGCCGGCTGCGGCTACTCGAGCCGAGGCTTCAAAGCCATCATAGGCTGCTCGGGACATGAACTTTGAGCATTCCCGAATACCCGTGGACAAGGCTAGGAACCTCCGCAAGGGCTCCTCGGAGAGACCAGCGGAGAATCCGGCTAGCTCTTTAGCCAGATCCCTGAGATACATGCCCATGTATAGCTGGTAAGTCTGGACACGACAGGCGAGCATAGAGCCCTGGAAGCACTTTTTGCCAAGGCCATCCAGGTTACGGGCCTCCCTTCCAGGAGGCACCGAGGAGTGCATCTTCTGGCTCTTAAGACGATGCATGGCCGATTCCACTACCATGGAATGGTGTGGCAACTGCGCCTTTTGAAAGCCAGGGCTCTTGCGGACTCGATAGATAGAATCGACCCGCTTGCTCAGGACCTGCGAGGAGGCCGGACTCTCCCACATGCGGAAGAGTAGTCGTTCCAGCATAGGAGGAACCGGCACAGTAAAGTGCTCCCTCGCGGGAGAGTCATACTGGAGGGCGTCGAGCTCTTCGGCTCGAGGCTCCTCCTCGGGATCCGCAGGGAAGGCCAAAGCCTTGGCCATATCCCTAACGAAGTCCGAGAACCGGGCATCCTCCGGGGGGGACTGCTTCCGAGGCTCGGACTCCGGAGAGTCCGATGGGACACACCGAGTCCGGAAAGAATCAGGTGACTCTTCCTCCTCAGACTCCCAGACCGACTCCGACGAGGACTCGGTGGGGTCGGCCCGGGCAGGGTGCAGCGCCAGCCGCCCCGACGCCGAGGGAGTCGGCGTCGGCGACCTCGGTCCCGAACGGGAGGCCGAGGGCGACCTCGACCGAGGATCGACTCGAGTTCTCATGGACTCGAGGATCGGCTCGGTCTCCGGGGTCGACTTGGACGTCGACGTCCCGGCGGTCGGGGCAGCGACGCCAGCGAAGCCAGCGAGCAGTGCCCGCTGCTGGTCCATGAAGGCAGACAATCTGCTCTCCAAGGCCGTCAACCTGAGTCCGAGCTCAGGTGACCCAGCAGCCCCCGACTCGGGCCCCGACGGCGTCGGGCCCGACGTCGGCTGTCGCGGAGGCGAGTCCAGAAGGACAACAGGACTTACCCGGGCAGGCATCTCCGACTCCAGGCGAGGTCGCTTCGGGAGGTGTTCCTTCTCCAAGGACCCGGGGCGGCTGTCGGGGCTATGCGACCTGGCCCTCGCGGAGCCAGGAGCGTCCACCGACGCCGCCCTCGCGGGTTTTTCCTTCCGCCGATGGTCCCCGGAGGGAGAACCCCGGTCGGAGGAGCTCCGTCGACGGTCCGAGCTGGAGCCTTTCGACAGGGAGGCCTCCGACGAGGTCCGGGTACGGCTGGGGTCAGCGAAGATTCTTTCGCGCTGATGCCGCCGACTTCTCAACGCCTTCGAGGACAGTTTGCTGCAGGGCCCACAGATCAGTTCCCCATGATCTGGGCCCAGGCAGCGGAGGCAAAGGTCGTGTGTGTCGGTGAGTGACATATTTCGGTCACACCGACCACACCGCTTAAAGCCACTGGCAGCCATCGGGGGAAAAAGGGCCCCTGCGAGGTCAAAGGACCGGGCTGCCAGGGAAAACGAAAACGAAAGCTGACTAAGTCAGAAAAACCGAAAAACCGTTAGAGGACTCGAGACCGGCGTCGCGAGTCCGGGCGGGAAAACGACCGGCGTCGAACCGAAAGAAAAAAGTATAAAATAAAGAGGAAAATCAACTTTTTCGCGGGGACAAGACGGGACGTCTGCAGGGCTCCGCGGAAAAAAGAAGACTGGCTAAGATGGCACCTTCGGGCGGGAAGACTACCGCGCATGCGCGCTGCAATTCCCAAAGGCTTTCTTTGAAAGCTGGGGAAAATTGCTCCGCGAGGGCTCCGTCGGCGCCGACGTCACCCATAAGTGAGGACTGACTTCCTGCTTGGTCCTGGAGAAAGAGACCTTACCAGTATAACTCTCTCACACTCCTTGTGCTGGGGGACTCACACCCTTTCCTACCTCTCCCTGTCCGATCTCTATCCCCAGGGACTCTGAAAGCTCGGGGTGAACATCTCCCAAAATACTTCTAGTATCTCTCTTACTCTCAGGTGTCAGACAGCAAAGTTTCCAAGACCAGAGGCGCTTTCTGGTGAAGAGGGAAAACGTTCTCTTCTCAGCTTCCTTCACAAATATTTTATTCCGAAGAATCAGTTCATACAATACCACGGTAAACTATTCCATTCTTAAAAGCTGTAATTCATTAGCAGAGTTATTAATAAAATATGGACATACATGGGGGTATTTTAAAAGCTCTATTTGTGAGTTGGATGTCTGAAAACAGGAACTTGGACATGCAAAGAATGGAGACATCCCTGGAGCCATTTTAGAAGCGGGGCATATAGATATCCCCAGCACGAGAACGTCCATGTAGCATGGGGGACATAGTGGGGGTGTGGCCTGGGTGGATTACGAGAGATGCATGTCACAATACGATTCTGAGAACGGCACAAGAACATCTGGCCCTAGCTGGGGAGGCTCCAGCCCTATACCTGCTTCTGATCACGAATAAGGTGGAAGAAAGTGTTCGCTGCGTGGATGTCACTCTTCCAGGGGAAAACACGTAATCCCTTACATCACCACGATAATCGCTGCCCAAAGAAACCTGAGCGTAAATCCAAACTGCAAACTTATTACTGGCCTGCCGCTGCACGTCTGAGTATCTGAAACGGAAGGGCCAGGACATGCAAGTCTCTTATCATAGTCACACCTCTTGTGAAATATCCCTGCCGACATGTCCAAGTACTCATGCAAGTCGGGGACATCCACCTTTGTGAAATGGTCTACACCCGTGCATGTATCCGGCTTTGCAAACTGCACGGGGCCTCCTCCAGAACCAGTTACAGGGACGTTCATTTTCCAGGGTAGAGGCAGAACGCTTTCAGAGGTCCCTTCTTCCACTCCCCTGGTTTTTGGATGTCCTGCTCTGGACGCCACAGATTTTAACTAGAACTCCATCCTAAAATCCCAGTTTCTGTCTCTCTGTACTGATGATAAATAAATGGTTTATGGTTTCTTTTGTCATTTCACAACTTACATTTATTTCATTATATTTTCTTTTAGGAAACATTTCTGCAGAGCTGGGTAAGATTTTATCATCTTATTCTTTAACATTTAAAAATCCTATTTAAGGTGTATCCCTGCTTTGGATAGAAGACCTGTTTCTTTTATTTATTACTACTTAGCTCACATCCTCTCCAGTAGTAGCTGAAGGTGAGTTACATTCAGGGATAGCGGGTATTTCCCTGTCTCCAGAAGACTCACAATCTAACAGGCCGATGCAGAAAGCCGGTGCTGAAGTGGCTCTCCTTAACCTTTTACACCTATCTGCAACGCACAGATAGCACGAGACTTTAGCGGCGGCATCAGAAAGAGGGTCATAGGCAAATTAGCCGTGCATTCAACAGTGCTCAAAATGGCAACATTAAGTTAGTAGAGCAAGCTGAACACATGCGCAAAGAAATCGGTGCTAGTTTGATATCCTCTCCCAGAGAAACAGGGGAACCACCTGGCTAATCTGCTTATCAGCCGCAAAAATATTTTGATGGCATCGGGGGCTTTCTCCTATGTCTGAATCATCTGGTGTGAAGAGTCAAACTTCCCCCAGATGATCCAGGCAATGTGAAAGCCCCCGATACCACCAAATTACTGTCGGGGGCCAGTGCAGCCAACAGAAAGCAAATCCCTGGTGGCCCAGCAGCCCAGAACACCCCACTCCCCACCCTACCAAAAATAACCCTGCTGGCCCCCATCCCAGTACCTTTTAGAAATAAGCACTGGACAGGTTACATAAGAACATATGAACATAAGATATGCCATACTGGGTTAGACCAAGGTCCATCAAGCCCAGTATCCTGTTTCCAACAGTGGCCAATCTAGATCATAAGTACCTAGCAGTTTCCCCAAAAGACACAGGTTCCTCAGTGCTTGTATTGGGTCAAGCAGTGATATCCTGGGTCTCTTTTAATAATGGTTTATGGACCTTTCCTCCAGGAACCTGTCCAAACCTTTTTTTAAACACAGCTACAATAACAGCTTTTACTACATCCTCCGGTAACAAATTCCCGAGTTTGATTACACGTTAAGTGAAAAAATATTTTCTCTTATTAGTCTTAAATAGGTTACACTGTAGCTTCATTGCATGTCCCCTAGTCTTTTTATATTCTGATGATATAAACAATTGATCTACGTTTACTCATTCTCCTATGAAGAGAGGCTAAAAAGGTTAGGGCTCTTCAACCTGGAAAAGAGATGGCTGAGGGGAGATATGATAGAAGTCTATAAATTAATGAACGGAGTGGAACGGGTAAACTTAGATCGATTGCTTGGGTCATCAGAATATAAAAAGACTAGGGGACATGCAATAAAGCTACAGGGTAACCTATGTAAGACTAATAAGAGAAAATATTTTTTCACTCAACATGTAATCAAACTCTGGAATTTGTTACCAGAGGATGTAGTAAAGGCTGTTAGTGTAGCTCGGTTTAAAAAAGGTTTGGACAAGTTCCTGGAGGAAAGGTCCATAAACCATTATTAAGGGACCCAGGATATCACTGCTTGACCCAGTACAAGCATTGTGGAACCTGTTTCTTTTGGGGAAACTGCTAAGTACGTATGATCTAGATTGGCCACTGTTGGAAACAGGATACTGGGCTTGATAGACCTTGGTCTAACCCAGTATGGCATATTTTATGTTCTTATGTACATGGAATTTCAATCCATAGAGATTGTACAGGAAATTAATTTTCCTGCAAAACTTTAATCCTTTGTAACTCAATGCCCTCTCTAACATAGAGCGCAACCCCTCCACCAATTTGATCAGCTCTGTCATTATGATATAGTTTGTACCCAGGTATGACAGTGTCCCACTGGTTGTCCTCCTTCCACCATGTCTCTGAGATTCCAATCATATCTAACCTCTCATTTAGTGCTATATATTCTAACTCTCCCATCTTATTTTTTAGACTTCTAGCATTTCCATACAAACATTTTAGAGACTGTATTTTATTCATATTAATCTGGTTATCGGTAGGCAGGGGTAATTTGGAATCTTAAAGCTCTGTCTGCTCTGTACTCAAGGTCATTTGGACTACTTTTGTCTTTATCAGAACCTCTATGCTGATGTGCCCTAACTTCATATTTTTGGTAGTATCCTTCAAGGATACAATGTTCCAAACCATGCGCTCTTGGGCGACTGTCGGCTCTCCCCTGTTATCTAGTTTAAATGCTGCTCTATCTCCTTTTTAAAGGTTAATGCCAGCAGCCTGGTACCATCCCAGTTAAGGTGAAGCCCATCCCTTCGAAAGAGCCCCTCCTTTCCCCAGAATGTTCCCCAGTTCCTAACAAATCCAAAACCCTCATCCTTACACCATCATCTCTTCCACACAATGAGAGTCTGGAACTCTGCCTGCCTTTTGGGTCCTGCATTTGGAATGGGAAGCATTTCGGAGAATGCTACCCTGGAAGTTCTGGATTTCAACTTCCTACCTAAGTATAGCCTCCAGAACCTCTCCCTACCATATTTTTCTATGTCATTGGTACCGACATGTACCAAACAAAACTTTGTTGGTCACTTCTCTGAGCGAATACTTCACAGTAAAATCATCTAAACATTCCTCATTCAATCACTCACTTCAATTCAGTGTTCCAATGTGCTCTTCCATATCTTATCCTCTCCAAGGTCTCAGACAAACATGGCACTAGTGTCTGGGCATACTGCTCACCCCAGTTATGTGCCTGTTTACATCAATGACCTATGTTATAACTCTTTATTATCGGGTGTTAATAGATATGTTAAAACAAGTACTTAGCTTCTCCTGTACTTCTTTATGAAAGCCCTATGCCACTACAAAGGTGCCCACGCGTTTCTCCAAATGGGTTCCTCAGGGGACCTTTTAACAACCTTGTCTTTCTGTAAAGATATCACATACAACTCTCCAGTTACTGAACTTTAGCATTATATTATAGTCTCTACATTACACTTTCTATAAGCAGAATCACCCCATAAAATACCTTATAAAACACTGCTGCCCACGCAATCCTGCTTAGGAACTTCATAAGTTATGTTTCAGAAATCCTGTTCCAATTGAGAACGCCGCGCATGCGGACTATCCAATTCAAAAGTTGATTTAAAGCCCTCTCAACATGCCTTTTCTAATGCCGTCATGCAGAAACTCCCGGGAGCCCCGGCAGTGAACAATATATGCTGATCTTCATAAATTATGGGGTATGTTACTGACGCTCTTAATCCCATTTCCTTTATTCTCATTCCCCCGATGTTAAACGCACGCTGACCATTCAATGTTCATATTTAAACCCATGGGTTTCACGGAGCCTAATTTAAAAATCCACCTTTGCTCTCTAATGATCAACATCTGTTCTCGCGCTTTTCCCTGTGAACCAGCCCTCACTTCCTCAACACACCAACACCTTGTGACCCCATAGGTCCTGTATAGGCCTTCGCCTAGGGCACGGGGTTATAGTTGCCTTCTATCTTGCAGAACAAAATAGTCTTCAGCCGAGTGTTAAGGCAAAACAAAGATAAAGGCTTTATTCCCCTTCCCTCAAGGATAACGTTTGGTACAACAAAACTTGGAAACAAAAATAATACTTCCAAAGAAAAATATGTTCTTTTTCTTTGTAGCTTACAGGTCTTCAGCGCAAGGACTCATCATCATCCGACATACATAACGTACAGTCCATGGGAACACATTCAGGAACACTGTTATTACTTTCCCACTGCATCAGCTCACATTCACCCGGCGTTACACCTGGGTTTAAATCCTCATGGCTGTTTCTGTACAAGTCCCTCTCTGAGAACTCAGCTGAACTACAAGCCAGTAGGGTTTGGAATACCTGTTACTGAAGTATGTCTTTTCTGGCTCTCCTCTAACCTCCAATGGCTAGGAATTGTTTTATATCTTCCTGTAGTTACTTCATGCTCTGTGCACTGCTCTGACCCTCTGGTACAAACAGTCTCTTTAGCTTTCCCTTTAATAAAGCTTGGTTCCCACCTGTATGAATGGTGAGGTCCTCTCTCTGGAAATGAGGACTGTGGACTTCCCTGCTCTCCCAGTCTAGGCAGCTTTCTGACCTCAGCTTGGTCTCTCCTTCTCTCTGGAGTAAGGGCTTCTACCTTCTGGCTGTAAGCAGAGTCCAGCTCAGACCTCCAGTTGCTAGTACTCTGAGCACTTCGACGGCCACGTTCCTCTGGAGCTTTTCCCTTTCTGCTTCCTGTTCCAGGGCTACTCCCACTGCTTCCTGGATTCAGCAGGCTTCTCTCTCTGTGACCTGTGCTTCCTGCACTGCTGCTGCTTGGACTGACCCTGACTCTGCCCTCTGCTGGATCTACCCAGCAGCTTTTATCTCCCTCCCCACTGCACATTCCCTGTGCTTTCCTGGACAGGTGATAATAATCAGATCCTAAACATGCAAACCAAATGGCATCCTTCGGAATTGGAACAAACCGAGGGGAGTACTGAAGGCTGTCTTTTTTCTGGATGTACGGGTTAATGGTATCTGCCAGTACCCTTTGGTCATGTCAAGTGTGGTCAGATACCGGGCCCGTCCCAGCCGATCCAGCAACTCCTCGATCCAAGGCATGGGGTAGGCGTCGAAGAGGGAGATGGCATTCACCTGCCGGAAGTCAATGCAGAAACGTAGGCTCCCACCTGGTTTAGGTACCAGGACTACTGGGTTGCACCACGGACTCTTCGACTCTTCTATTATGCCCATGCTCAGCATCTCCCTTACCTGGGATGTCACTTCCTTCTTCCGGGCTTCTGGTAGCCGGTAAGGCCTTTCTTGCACCACCTTCCCTGGTGGGGTAAGAATTTCATGCGCCACCAAACTGGTCTCCCCCGGCATCAGCGTCAGAACATCCGTGAACTTCTCGAGTAATTGGATCAACTCCTGCTTCTGTTGTAGAGATAATTCTGGGCCTATCCTAGGTGCTGGGTTTTCCTTACACTCCACGAGTTGGGGACCCAGATCATCCTCCATCTTCTCCTCAGACATGGTGGCCAGACCTTTTACTTCCTTCTGCCCGGTGGAGCCAAATCCACCAGCTCCACGGCTCGTAGGGGTTAATAGTGGCACCTCCTCCAACGCTGGAAATCCAACCCTTTTGCATATGAGCTGGGCCACTCTGTCACCTATTTTAACTTTAAAATCTTGATCCCCAAAATTAAAAAATAGAATTTTAACTATTCCCCTGTGGTCAGGGTCTATGACTCCTGCTTCTACGTCAATAAAATTTTAGCGGCTAGCCCTGAACGGGGGGCTATTCACCCATAGCAGCCTTTAGTTAGTTGGATTTGTAAGCCTGTGTCTATTAAGGCTTTTCCTCTCTTAGGCACCACACCTTCCACAGAACTAAAAAGATCATACCCCGCCACCGCGGGTGAGGCTCTCTGCGGGCCCTGTGCTTTAGGGGAAACTCTGCAGAACTTCAGTACAAAACTTGCCTTACCTGATGGTTCTACTTTCTCTGGATCCTTTGGACTTAAGCCAGTCTTTCTGGGTTTTGCAAACAGGGCTTTAGGAACTAGGGTCACCATAGCCTCCCCTCTTGGTCTATCCTGCTGTTCTAACCCCTCCTCTTCTGGGGTTTCCGGGCTCACCTTGTGCCTCTGAGGTTTCGGTCTGAGACCTAGCAGATACCCCACCTCCCTTTACGTGCGTGCCTTCCTTTATTCCCTTATAGAAGGGTGGCCAGTCCCTACCTAACACAATAGCAAAGGGTAATTTGGGGACTAAGACCACTAAAACCTCCCTCCGGGTTCCTAACCCTGTTACTAAAACTCTATAGAGAGGATAACAGGCTGATGATCCATGTATACATCGGATCTTCGCTACTCCTTCTGGTTGGCTCGGGGCTGAGGTACCATGGACTTGTATGGCCTGCCATAGCTTCTTTGAGACCATACTCTGGTCAGCACCCGAGTCAAGCAATGCATTAGCTGCAACACCTTGCACTGTTACACTTAGAAGGAAATCTTCTTGAATATTTTTTCCATCTCCCATTATCAGCGCTGTCTGTAACAGACAATTTCTTTGTCTATGGCCTATTTTACCGGATTTGAAACACTTTACTTGGGTATCTTTAGCATTTTTCTTAGGCAAGTAATTGGTTACACTTGGAACATATGGGCTAAGCTCCTTAATGGCCTTTCCAAAATTTGCCTCACCAAACATGTGCTCAGCACCTCCTTGTGGTTTCTGGGCCAACTCAGCCTCCATAAACCGTTCAGTGAGGTGAGCTGCTTCTGTTGAGGTTTGGCAATTTTGTAAAGTTAGAAATGACCTTATTTCAGCAGGAACTGCCTCTGTAAATTGTTCTAATACAATGGCATCAATAATTGTCTCGATCATCTTTCCCTCCGGGGCGAGCCATTTCCACATCATGCTGCGCACCCTCTGGCGCAAAGCCTTAGGTATTTCACCTGGTTTGAGCTTAGTGGCTCTTAACATTCTCCTATATATCATAGGTGTTAAGCCTAACCTGTCGTGTACGGCTTTTTTAAGCTCTTCATATTCTGTCGCTAGAGCAGCAGGCATGGCTTTGTAGGCCGCTAAGGCCTCTCCCGTTAGGGAGGTAGCAAGCCTGACTGCCCATTGCTCACGCGGCTATCCTACGTTAAGGGCTACCCTTTCAAAGGCTTCAATAAAGTCATCGAGATTGTCCTCCACAATTAACTGTCCAAAAGACAGAGCTCCACAGTTTTGTGGTCCTACCACACAGAAATGTTCTATCGGTGTCTTCTCATTTGTTCTCTGGGCTGCCAACAATGCTTGTATCTGATCCATCATAAGCTTCTGCTGGGCTTGTAGGGCAGCAATGGTTTGCTCTTGATTCAGCTGTGCCAGTTCCCTTTGTTTTTCAAATTGTAAGCTCATCCAGCGAAGTATCTCTTGTGGATCCATTGCCAGGTTTTCTCTGTAAAGCAAACAAAAAGACAAAACACCAAGTGCGGTACAACCACTATTATCAGTGCCCAAGGTTTTCTCCCCTCTGAGCCTTCTCAGCTCTCCTTCTCCAATGAATCCCACACCACCTGTGCCCAAGTACCTATTACCTGAGGCCGGTGTAGACTTGAGTTTTGAGAAGGGTTTTTTTTTTCTACCGGTTCTGGAATCTTCTGCTCCAAACCAGTGACGATACTCAGTCTGCTCCTCAGCCACCGCTCGGCTGTCTTCCAAACGTTTCCCGATGTACAATCCAAGGAAAAATCCTGCTAACTACGCCATTTGTGACCCCACAGGTCCTGTATAAGCCTTCGCCTAGGGCCCGGGGTTATAGTTGCCTTCTATCTTGCAGAACAAAATAGTCTTCAGTCGAGTGTTAAGGCAAAACAAAGATAAGGGCTTTATTCCCCTTCCCTCAAGGATAACTTTTGGTACAACAAAACTTGGAAACAAAAATAATACTTCCAAAGAAAAATATGTTCTTTTTCTTTGTAGCTTACAGGTCTTCAGCGCAAGGACTCAACATCATCCGATATACATAACGTAGAGTCCATGGGAACACATTCAGCAACACTGTTATTACTTTCCCACTGCATCAGCTCACATTCACCCGGCGTTACACCTGGGTTTAAATCCTCATGGCTGTTTCTGTACAAGTCCCTCTCTGAGAACTCAGCTGAACTACAAGGGTACAGTTCTAAGCCAGTAGGGTTTGGAATACCTGTTACTGCAGTATGTCTTTTCTGGCTCTCCTCCTCTAACCTCCAAGGGCTAGGAATTGTTTTACATCTTCCTGTAGTTACTTCATGCTCTGTGCACTGCTCTGACCCTCTGGTACAAACAGTCTCTTTAGCTTTCCCTTTAATAAAGCTTGGTTCCCACTTATATGAATGGTGAGGTCCTCTCTCTGGAAATGAGGACTGTGGACTTCCCTGATCTCCCAGTCTAGGCAGCTTTCTGACCTCAGCTTGGTCTCTCCTTCTCTCTGGAGTTAGGGCTTCTACCTTCTGGCTGTAAGCAAAGTCCAGCTCAGACCTCCAGTTGCTAGTACTCTGAGCACTTCGACGGCCACTTTCCTCTGGAGCTTTTCCCTTCCTGCTTCCTGTTCCAGGGCTACTCCCATTGCTTCCTGGATTCAGCAGGCTTCTCTCTCTGTGACCTGTGCTTCCTGCACTGCTGCTGCTTGGACTGACACTCCCCCCTGCTGGATCTACCCAGCAGTTTTTATCTCTCTCTCCACTACATGTTCCCTGTGCTTTCCTGGACAGGTGATAATAATCAGATCCTAAACTTTTTGCTGCGTCAGGGCTTGGGTGTGGTAATCCTATTCCACTGTTTCTTTGCTACTTCTGAGCTGTGTGTGTTGGCTGCCCAACAGAGTTTAAAGTAAATTCCTCTTTTTCTTCTATTATCATAGGCTCTGTATAGGTTTCCCTATCACAACCTTAACTGCTCAAAAATATGACCAGCGGTCACACAGTGTTGTTTTAGAGGAGCTTCCATCTGCTTACATCCTAATTTGCTCTCATGTTCCTTCATCCGAACCTTAAACGGATGGATGGTCTTCCCCACATAAAGGAGATCACAGGGGCAACGGATGGCATAAACTACATAGGAAGATTCACAAGTCGTGAAATGTTTTAATCTATAAATCGCACCTTTATGTGAAAAATTATCTATCTCCATTTTTATGTCACATATTGTGAAATGTCCACATTTTTTATGACCCTTTGTTTTCCCTCGCTCTCTCCCAGTACTCCCTGACTTTAATACCGCGGGACTTAAACATTCCTTAAAATTTCTACTCCTCTTCCAAACACATCGCAAAGTCTTATTTTGCATTCCCGGCACCATTCGCAATACTGCACTATGTTTTCGTAACACCTTCTATATCCCAAAGCTTAAAGGGGAATACATAGTAATCAAATTAACCAAATCTCCATCTAACCCATTCTGGCTTGCGTTATTTCCAGGATTCAACAACAAGTCTCTGTTGTTATACAATGCCCGTGAGTATGCCCGGTGCACTACTTTTCAAGGGTATCCCATCTCCTCAAAATTACTTGCTAATCACTTGGTTTGCAGCTTGTCGTGCTGTGAGGGCTTGCGTGCATCAGTGATGCTGAGAGCTAAACTATCGGTAGTTTAACTACTGGCAGGGTCTCCCAAGATGGACAGGTCTCAGCTGAGGTGCCAGACGAAGACAAACCACCCATCTGGGCAGCAGCAGAATGGGATAGTGTTGACGGCGGAGGATCATATTTCTGTGACAACGGCAACAACACCAAACTTAAACTGCGCGGAAGGAAGGCCCAGCAATCTACTTCTGTATCTTGCCATGAAAACCCAATGGATAGTTACAACAAAACAAATTGTGCTATGGTGCTGGAAGATGAGACTCCCAGGTCGGAAGGCACTCAACTAGCTACTGGGGAAGAGCTGAAGACTTTTCAGAGTAAAGCCAGCATTTATGATGTGGTTGGATCAAAGCCCTCGGGAAGTCTGACTGCTGATGTAGCTGCGCATGAAATGAGAGTCAGAAGCTGTAAAGATGTCTTACACATTGGAACATGGAACGTACGAAGCATGAACCAAGGGAAGTTGGAGGTGGTCAAGAATGAAATGGAACGTGTACAACTTGATCTGTTGGGTGTCAGCGAACTGAAATGGACTGGCATCGGGCACTTTGCATCAGATGATCACATGGTCTACTATGCTGGAAATGAAAGACAAAGAAGAAATGGTGTTGCATTTATAATAAAGAAGAAACTTGCAAGAACTGTAATGAAATACAATGCAGTCAGCGAACGCTTAATCTCTCTTCGTCTACGAGGATTGCCTATCAACACAACTATAATTCAAGTATATGCCCCAACAACAGCTGCAGAAGAGAATGAAATTGAAGAGTTCTATGAACAAGTACAAGCTGAAATTGACAGAACATGCAAACAGGATATCCTGATAGTCATGGGTGACTGGAACGCAAAAGTTGGCAACAAAGAAGAAGGCAAAGTAGTTGGAAAATATGGACTTGGCAACAGAAATGAAGCTGGAGAAAGATTGATAGAATTCTGCAAGACCAATGATCTATTCATCTCAAACACCTTCTTCCAGCAACACAAGCGGTGACTGTACACATGGACTTCACCCAATGGATTGTATAAAAATCAAATTGACTATATCTGTGGAAGTCAACGATGGAAAAGCTCTGTAACATCAACAAAGACAAAACCTGGAGCTGACTGTGGTACAGATCATCAACTACTAGTATGCAAACTCAAGCTAAAGTTGAAAAAGAGCAAACCACTCATGAATGCAGCAAAATATGACCTTGAGAATATACCACTGGAATTTAAAGACTGCCTGCAAAATCGATTTGCTGCTTTAGATACAAATGACAGAGCTCCGGAAGAGTTATGGAATGACATCAAGAAGGTTGTGCTGGAAGAAAGCGAGAAGTCTCTACAAAAGGTGAAAAAGCAAAAACGGCCAAAATGGATGACGGAAGAAACTCTGAAAATTGCCCAGAAACGCAGAGAAGCTAAAGCCAAAGGAGAAAGAAAGACAATCGCAGAACTCAACAGAGATTCCCAACGTGCAGCAAGACAGGACAAGGAAAAGTACTACAATGACACTTGCAAGGAAATAGAAGCAGAAACTATTAGAGGAAGAACAAGATCGGCTTTCCTAAAGCTGTGAGAGTTAAAGAAAAAGTTCCAGCCTCGAATTGGAATGTTACAAGATGCTCAAGGTTCTATGTTGAATGATGCTGAGAAGATCAAGAAAAGGTGGAAGGAATATACAGAGTTTTTATATGATAAAGATCAAGTGGACCAACAGCCATTTCAACCAATACCTTATGATCAGGAACCATTGGTGATGAAAGAAGAAGTTGAAGCAGCATTGAAAGCCTTATCAAAGAACAAAGCACCAGGCATTGATAGCATTCCCATAGAAGTATTGCAGCAATCTGATGCAGCTGTTACCGTACTTACAAGGCTCTGCCAAGAAATATGGAAGACAACATCATGGCCAACTGACTGGAAAAGATCTGTGTTTATACCAATACTAAAGAAAGGTGATCCAACTGACTGTGGAAATTATCGCACAATCGCTCTGATCCCACATGCCAGCAAGATTCTACTGAAGATTATTCAAAATATTGCTCCCTTGGATTGCTGCAGCCCAAATGCATGACCTTACATTTTTTAACATTAAATCCCAGCTGCCAAATTCTAGACCATTCTTCAAGCTTAGCTAGATCCCTCCTCATGTTATCTACCCCTTCCTGGGTGTCTACTCTATTGCAGACTTTGGTATCATCCGCAAAGAGGCAAACCTTACCTGAAAGCCCTTCCGCTATATCACTAACAAAGATGTTAAAAAGACGTTTAATGTACTTTGTTCACCTGAAGTTTAATTAATCTCTGGTCCTTAGTGTATGCTGATGAGAATAAACAGCTGCACCTGAGAATGAATATGGCACTTCCTTTCCTTTAAGAGGTTTAAGCACTTATAAAGCTACGATTATCCCAGGGGTGGGTGGGTGTCAGGGAGGGAGGGAGGGAGGGAAAGAAGACTTATTAAAAGCTAGCTGCTACACAGTACCCTGTCCTGTGCTTCTAAGGTAATCTGTGACCAATCTCCAGGGGGAGTCCCACAGCCCTTGCTTGGATAGAGGGAGTCTTGGGGTCTAAATTTAACCAGAAAGCACTCTGCTGTGTTTTATATTTAAACTGAAAACTCTTTGCTGTTACTAGGCCCTGAACTGATTTAACAAATACACTGGGTTCACAGGTTAATCAGCTTTAATCTAAAGAATTCCTTTTTCCCCAAGATTTAGAAAAATTCCTAGAAGTAAATACTTACAATTGCAGAACTGTCTCCAGAAGTAACATTCCCCTTTTGTAGTCCTTCAAGACAGGTTCAGACTGCGATGTAAAGCATATTCTACCTTAAAATGCGGGGTTATTTTTGGTTGGTGGGGGGGTTCAGGGCTGCTAGGCTACCAGGTTTATTTTTAGTTGGAAGGGGGGTGGGGGGTTCGGGGCAACTGGGCTTCTAGGGATTTGCTTTCTGTTGGTGGCATCAGCCCTCAACAGTATTTTGTTCGCAATGGGGGCTTTCCCCAATATCCTGGATCGTCTTTGACATTTCTCATCAGATGGTCCAGGCATCAAAATACTGTCGGGAGGGCACACGCTAGATGTTTAGGCCACCTCAAGACCAGGCGTAGGGATATTGGCGCTGAGGCTGGTTGCAAAGTCCTCTAAGCGTTTCTCTGCATCAGCCCTTAGGCTTGGAACTGAGTTAATGAGGATTGAGTGATGTGGGATTGAAGCCCTGGCTCCTAGGCTGCTGCTGTAATCACTAGGCGACTCCTCCACTCCCCACTTGTACTTTTCTCTAGAGAAGGCTGCAGACAGCTTTGCAGAAGGACACACAGACATGGAAGGGGTTGGAAAGAATTCCATGAGCCATGCTCTGCATGCTTTCCCTACTTCATGGGTCAATGCAGTAAGGTACAGTCGGCTTTGCACACAGGTTAGCTTGGATTTTATGGACAATTTTATGCACTACCAGTGCGGAAATGAGTTTTGCACACTAGCTAACTGTGCATAAAGCTTTGAGCACACAACAGTGCAGAGAACACTTAAATCCACGGAAAGGAAGTGATTAGCCGTTCAGCACAAATGCAGAAGACCAGAAGGCTGATCTCATGCCTGAGAGTTCCCTGTAAAATAGTTATCTCCAAGTTATAATGCCCTGTTCAATGTAATTTCAGTTTGTTCAATGTAAACCGCACTGATGCAGAATAGCGCGGTATATAAGAAAATGTAAATAAAATAAATAAAAATAAATAAAACGCAAAGTCTGGGGAGGCTAAAAGGTTACTGTAGCTCAGAGATCTCCTGTCAGCGCCGGGGAGGAATTTATGCCTGTTTCTTCTCTTTATCTTGAGCGTACCGCACTTGCGATGTATATGCACCAGATAGCGTTACAGCATTAGGGCCAAACAGAGGTTTTCTGTGTGAACATATAGATGCTGCTAATGCAGACGTGTGTGCACGTGTCTGGCTTGCTCTCCTGGTTTAGTGCAGATTTTTTGCCCAGAAGTCATTTGCTTGCTGTTTAGTTACAGCATTGGGGAGCAAAACCTTTGCATTAAGTGTACTTTGGGAAATCCTGTGCTGAGCTTTAGCACACGGCTCTCGTGCAAGGTATAATTACAAATACCACATAGCCCCAGAAAGTTATTTCAGAACAGCATCGCCCAACATGTCTTCTTCCTGAAATAGGGCAACTTCACCATTGTGCCCGGGGGAGGTGGCAATGCTGCTTGATAGGGGGAAAGGGAGGAAGTTAGACCTGATCAAGGGAAAATGTCGTACAAAGCTAAGGATGTGTTCCCCAGCAAGCTGATGTTATCACATAATGGGAGAATCACCACTACTGCTACTGCTAATCATTTCTATAGTGCTACAAGGTGAACGCAGCACTGTTCAATGAGTTTAGTGGTCTGATAACATCATTTGTAAGAAGACATGTTTCCTTCACTGTAGGACCCCAGAGCACAGTAGTAGTGTCCTGTCCTTTCAGTGATATGGTTGTGTTTTTATTTGCAGGTGAAATAGTCTTAATTATTGAACTAAATTATTTTTTCCAGAATGAGCAGAGAAAATGGCCTACAAAGTTAAGGATGTGTTTGTGCAATAGCTTATATGAGCCTAAATTTGGAAAAACCTGGCACTGGAGCCCTAAAAGGATCAGTAGAAGCTGAGGGAGCTGAGCTTACTGCTCTTTCCTATGGGGATCTAGGAGGGGCCAATGAGGAGGCTTGTTTTATGCAGCCTGTCAGTGAGGGAGCCAATTGGAAGCCTTATTGCATTTGCTCAGTACAGCAAACCCATAAGGTGAACTAAAGATCCATTAGTCAATAGGATTGATCTTCTGCAGGCCTGTCAGTGCATTATAGCCAATAGCAGAGCTCATTAAACAGTTGATTGACTATTGAACTTGCCAATGAGGGTTAGAGGTGGGAGTGTGAGGAGCCAATGAGAAGCGTCTGCTCATGTTTATTAATGTGTCTCCTCCGTGCAGTGGATGTGACTCTGGATCCGGAAACTGCTTATCCTGAGCTCGTTCTGTCTGAGGATCGGAAAAGTGTCAGACGCGGAGACACAGAACAGAAGCTGCCGGACACTCCCCAGAGATTCAATGATTATCCCTGTGTGCTGGGGCGTGAGAGCTTCACCTCGGGGAGATGTTACTGGGAGGTGGAGGTGGGGGATGGGAATGACTGGGCATTGGGGGTCTGTAGAGATTCTGTGAGCAGGAAGGGGGAGGTCACACTGACACCTGGGAAAAGATACTGGGCAGTGGCACTGTGGGGTAGAGGTGAATACTGGGCCTGCACCTCCCCCTGGACCCGGCTCCCTCTGAGCGTGAGACCCCGGGCAGTGGGGATTCTCCTGGACTACAAGGCAGGAAAAGTCTCATTTTACAATGCAGATGATAAATCCCATCTCTACACCTTCACCGACACCTTCACTGGGAAACTCCGACCTCTCTTCCGTACTTATAGTGATAAATCTCTGAGAATCCGGCCAGTGCCAGACTGGGAATGAGGGAGCCGGGCTCGGGGGGTGATATATAACCTGGGAGCTGATGTTTCCCATCGGGATAAGAGGGATCAGAGTGTGCTATTTGGGAGCTGGTGGACTGTGCAGGATATAAGTGTGTTTAATACGTTATATGCAATCTGTGATCTGATGTTCCAGAGCTGGACTTACCGTGTAAAGAAAATGTACAGCAATAAAGACGTAAAGGATGTTCCCAGTGATTATTTCAGAGAATCAAACAATGGAGAAAGTTTCAGAGGCCCAGTAAGAGGTCCGGAGATGGGATTAGAGCCTGTGAGAGTGTGAGGAATGAGCAGGGCCGGTGCTGAGCTCTCTAGCGCCCCCTGCAGCCTATAGATCCCCCCTCATTACTATTAATGGTGGGCTGTGCACCAGGAGAGGGGAGGAGGCGGCAGGTCCGGCGTGTTCAGTGTCCTGCAGTGAAGCTGGAACAAGTTCAAAACTGTGACACAACGGCAGATTTCCCTCACTCATAGGATCAGACATTCAGGGGCTTCTATGTGTGTTGGGGATGTGCACGCGTGTGTGTCAGGAGGTCTGTGTGTGTTTGTGTCTTTCTGGGTGTCATAGGAACTGCCAAAGGCTACATGCATATGTGTTGTATATATGTGCACCCCATGGCACTCTCAGGTGCTACATATACGTGTGTGTGAGTGTGCATTTTTGTGTTGGGTCTGTTGCTGGCTATGTGCGTATCTCTGTCACAGAGTGTCAGAGGCTACATGCGTGTGTGTCTGTGTGCCGTGAGGAGTGTCAGGGCTGTGTATCTGTCCTAGGATGGAGTATGCATGTGAAAACAGCAAACCTACGATGCAACAAAGAGCCGCATTTCTCCCTCCTTCATACATTTTTGGGTGTCTGTGTGCAGGAAGAGTTCAAAGAGAGATGATAGTGTTTCTTGTTCTGGGAGCAGGGGCTGTGTCAGGAATCTTTATAACTCCTGTTATCTATCTATATCTCTCTCTTCCAATAGTGCGGTGTGTGGTGAAGCACCTCTGAGTGTGTTTGTGTGTATATGGTGTGCAGCTGCGGTGCCTGTGTGTGTGTGGTGCTGTGTAGCACTGGGGGGCCTCTGAGTGTGTATCTGTGTATGTGGTATGAAGGTATGGTGCATGTGTTGTGATAAGGAAGCTTATCACAGCTCAGGGAATAATGACAGAAGGGGAGAATTTATGCTGATGAAAGGACCTGTGCTGGCAGGTTATAGAAATAGGACAGCTTATTTCCCTAAAAGACTACATGTTCCAGAATGCACTAGTATGCAGAAAGTCCCTAGGGGAGCTAGAATGGAAAAGCATGAGTCTAATCAGAGAAAGCATTATGTCATCCCTAATCAATCAGCCTCTAGGAGAGTGCTTAATCCTAGACACCTGAAGAATGCAAGGGAGGAGTTGCAGTGGAAGCCCTTTGAAACTAAAGGGAATTCTTCAGGAAAGGGGACACAGGGGTTACAGAAGAGGATAGAGAAGGTGAAGGAACAAGGACAAGGAAGCAGACGGTCCAAGAGAGGAGCTCAAGGAAAGATGTATGCCTGGAGAGATACCTGGGGGAAACAATCTGCAGAGAACTGTAGAAAGCCAGAGGTCTGGAGACCCACAGCCTGGGATCCTCAAGCAGCACCTAGGAAGAGGTCTGTGGCAGCTAAAGAGAAAAGGAGCCCAAATAGTTCTTAGAGGACGTCTGAAGAAAAGGCCCTGAGGTCCAGTGATACTAACTGGAGGACAGGACACAGAAGCTCTATTACATACTGGCCAGAATACCATAAGAAACATCCTGAGGCCAACCTGGGTCCAGGTAGGAACTATGAACATTTCTCTAGCTTAAAGCAATGTCAACAGCAGGGAAAAAAGTTCTATCCATATAGAGATCAGTTAGGAGAGCCCTCTCACGTAAATAATGAAAGTGAACCCATGCAATTTGAGGAAGAGGGTTTGATATGTGATGCAGAGGACACTTATATGGACTGTTCTTTGAGTAAATTGTTATATTAGGAAAAAGCCTAAAGATAAGATCAAACGTCAAAAGGAAACATTCTGGTTATTGGCTTCCCATAAAGTTTTGTCAGAGAAGAAAAGCTTTTGGGGAAAGCTTATCAGTGTGCTGAAAACAAGCTGCTGATTGCTGCTAATTGTCACCTGTGGGTAGAAGCAGAGCAGAGCACCAGCCGTGCACACGTCAGATTTAAAAGTTCTTTCTGTGTGGAAAAGAGAGCTATATATTTTTGTACAAAGAAGTTTTCCTTCCTAGTTTCACTTCAGCATTGTTAAGGAGTTTATTAACAGTGGCTGCAAGAAGGTTTTCTGTTCTGTAAAGGACTTTAATACTTATTTGCATAAAGCATTTCAGTTGCCTTAATTATGTTGAAAAATCTTGGAGGAATTATCTGGATGTTACCAAGCATATCTGTGTGTGGGAAAATCACCCCATAAATAAATTATAATTTTGCCTTTCACTCAACCAACTACAAGATTCTTTATTTAGTTAAAATGTAATAGCGAAGTATCTGCAACCAATAAAACCCGGAGTCTATTGACTAGAATTCAAGCCAGTTTAATGTGCACAGACTCAGACAATCATTACATACAAAATGGCTGAGCTCAGAGCTCAGAAAAATGACAGTTTATATACCTTTCTTCCCAAATCTAATACAGGTCAACCTCCTCATTGGTCTTGGTGGCCCAGCTACTTTCATCCAATAGCCATCTGTGACTGGGCTTACCCCCTTGTTCCCCCCGTGCACATCTCTCTCACCATGGCTCAAAACTTTTAGACATAACATATTCTGCTGAATTTCAATCTGCTTCTCTCTACAAGGTCAGTGTATTTGCAAGGATACAGTGTGTAAGCAATAATACTGAGACAGACATCTGTGCTTAAAACATAACAAAGACAGTGGAAGAGTTTTACGTTCTTATCAGAAGACATTCTTATCAAGGCAAAGCAAAGCTGAGAAGAGTTTCTAACAGCTACTGGTAATTTCTGTAATATTCCAGAGTCAGTTATAATACTCTGAGGTGGGGGGAGAGGACTCACACAGAGCTGACAGGCAGGCAGCCTATCACAAAAAGGCAAGCTTGATGTGAATGGACTTCAGTAACCACAATCCTTTGCGAGACAGTTAAATTTACATACTTGCCAAGAGGGTGGTACCTTCAACACAAACACCCCCTTTTACAGTGTATGTGTGAATCAATGTAGGGCTGGGGAGCCTCTGTGTATGTCTGTGTGTGTGTGGTGGGGGGGGGGTGAGGCAGTATAGGGCTGAGGTGCCTCTGTGTGTGTTTGTGTGGAGCGCAGGTATGGTGCAGTGCATGTCTGTAGTGTAGTGTAGGATGGGTGCCACTGAGTGCTGTTTTGTTCTATGTAAACCGCGCTGATGATGAATAGTGCGGTATATAAGAAACTTTAAATAAAATAAAATAAAATAAAAAAATAAATAAATGATCCCCCCACCGACACTCACCCAGCTATGTCACCTGAGAACTGCAACCAGTCTGTACACCAGTATGATATTACTGCACTTTAACTATTCTTTACCAGCAGAGTATAAAAACGCTGTAATCTGATTCGGATTGTAAAAACTGTTATGATTCAACCCGTTATTTATTTGAAGCTAAATTCTCATATGTATATAGTTTCCCCAGTTAACTCCATGTTATAACCCTGTTTTATGTAAACGAAGGACAAAATATGTATGTCCAAGTGTTTAATGTTCGATTTAAACCACACTGATGAGAAATAGCGCGGTATATAAGAAGTGTTAAATAAATAAATAAACAAACATAGTTACAGCTCTTTTTGTTTCTGTAATTTGTGAACAATAATTATGTCCTCTATGAGGTGCTTGCCACAATATATAAAATCCCTTTTTAACTTTTAATTTTTCTCGACAGCATATGCAGTCAAAACCAAATATATATACCAGAGATAAATATATATACCAGAGATAAAATTCAAGCACGATTAACTTCTTATTCACTCAGGATTTAAATCATTTTCAAGTTGCAATCTGGTAACAACTGGCTCAGGATGCCCCATTGTCCTGTCAGGGCTCTTAACCTCTACTTTGAAGGTCAAAGGAAAACAAAAACAGTTTCCTTAGTTTCATGCCTTGTTTGTTTGATCTAGCATCCAGGGGCACTTGAGTAGCTGGCAATGAAAACAGTATTTACTGTAGACTAAAACATTTAAACACAAGACTATTAGTCTTTAATTATAGCAGCCTATCTGATCAGATTAAGGAGGTTTTCTTGAGAAATTTCACTAAACCCCATGGGTAGTTCTGAAAAACAACATGCTTTAACAACAGCTTGGGAAAATCAGGGACCTTAAAAAACAAGCCTTCATAATCTTATAAGGATTTTCTCCAACAATTAATACTAGCTCTACATGATAGAGTCATTCTGTTTAAAGCACTGAACTAAACATCTTTGCATCACAAGGTTACATATTTTCCTAAACTGTTTTTTTTTTTTTTAATTTTCAGAGCTCTTTTTCCTTGGCTGTAGAATCCAGCTGCAGCCATTTCCCTTAACAATTTGATCTTGAATTTGTAAAGTCATAATAACATGATGATACTGCTCTTGTATCACAGGGTCAGAACTAATCAAACAGAATTTCTTAGCATCACCATGATCTATCATTAATCTCTTGTTGATTAAAATCCTCCACATTTTTAGAACAATCTTTTATTGAGGATTCCAACAGGGGGTTTTGTTTAATGAGACAATCTATAGAGTTGGGGCTGGACTCAGCCACTTTCTTATCATCTTCCCCCTCATTGGACTTCTTTTTGAACATTTCAAACAAATTGCCTCCCTTTATTTACAGGCAAGGCTCCCTCTAGTAACTTCGAGTTTTAAAGACAAAAGTCAAACCTCTTTATCTACAGAGTGATGAAGATACACATCCGGGACTTATACAGACACTCTGTCCTTGCACTTTGTCCGTCTCCGGCTATCCCCCTCGTGGGAGTACAGAACTGCGGATCAAGACTCCACACTCGCTTTGTATGCAATTTTACAATTCACTCATGCACATTCAATCCCGGAAATATGAAGACCTAACGTCTGTTCAGAAACTTCACTAACATTACAATTAAACACGAAGACAATCTAACATTTTCTACATAACAGCAGATTAACTACATAAAATACATATGCATATGTGTAAATTTACTACTCACCCACCAACTGAACTGGGTAAGTCTTCCGTCTTTGATGTGCAGACAGGAAATGCTATACTCACCACTGGAGTCTTTATACGGTATCCAAATCGCTCGTTCCTACTAGAACGGTATCCTCATTCCCTGGACCGGCAGGAGGTATCCGTCATTCCCTTTTGGAATGGTATCCTCATCCCCTGTTTTTCAGGAGGTATCCCTCGTTCCCTTTTGGAATGGTATCCTCATCCCCTGTTTTTCAATGTGACAGGAGGTATCCTCACCTCTGATACAAAACGAAATCAGAGGAATCCCTGGGCAATTTAGAAAATTTAGGAGTTTCAAATACTCAGGTCCCTGTTCAGGCGCCAATTGTAGGGTTCATTCTACTAATTTCCCCATGCAAGTAGGAAAGAACTCAGATCACAGTCACTTGTCAGCAAAAACCCTTTTATTTGGTACAAGCTAAAAGCTGTAAGCACAGATACACAAGTGTCTGTCTGAGGGATTTGAGTACAGGCAGCGTTCCCTACCTCCAAGATAGTGAGAGGGAAGGCTGTCCCCGATTCTCTGCTGTTGCCCTCTTTTATGCCTCTCTGTCACAAAGTTCCAGAAAGCTCTGCATATTTTTGCAAATCTCTTTCCCCGGGACCCACCCTCATTAGGATATTAACTGCTTTTATTCTTATCGTTACTTTGCTAATGCTGGGTCTTTTGACCCACCCTGCCATTTCCTTTGTTTCACAACTTCAGTTTCACTTCAGGCACCATTTGTAATCTTCAGGGCTTAGAGTACATTGTATTACTAGTTTTCTTTTAACTTTACCTGTATATTCTTGTCTGGGCCCAATCCCTGCACATTCCTGTCCAGAGTGTGGTTGTTTAGACTTTTACACAGTGCTCCATGCACTCTCTTTTGCAGCCCACATGCTTGTCTTCTGTGCCATACACTAGTCATGCAGTCTTATAAACCAGACCTGTCTTAGCAATTGCAATTATCCCTTCACCTTCAACCCCTCCCTAGTCTCCCCTTCTCCCTATCTACTAGCACTCCCACCCCCTACCCTTCATTCCACCCCATCATCCTCCTCCATTTTTTAGACTACTTCCCCTTTAAATATTTGCTGCCTCCCTCCCCATCTATATTTTGTTTCCTGTGGGCCTGCTCACTGCTGTCCTCTGTATGGGGGTTGGAATCGAGGGGGGGGGAGGGGGGAGCAGCCTGTTACCTTCCTGAACCGGCCTTCCCCTCCTGTCCTGCCTGCAGGGATCTGATCTCCCACGGACAGACAGAAGGGGCTTTAGCAGCAATCATGACTCTCTTCTTGTCTTCTTCTCACAGGCGATGGGGTCCCCACAAGCAGCAAGCTGCCTCGAAGCCACAGTCGCCTTCCTCTCCTGTTCTGCCTGCAAGAAATCGGATGCCGCAAGCAGACAGGTCTTCTGCCCCACTTTTCTTAAAGGGGGGGGAAAGAAAATCCCAGGCGCCAGATCACAACGGTGACCAGAAATTGGTGCTTGGATTTGTCAAGCCCTAGTATAAATGTATTTGAAGAAAAAAAAATATATAGTAGCATTCATTTTCTAAATTAGATATGTCAATGTTCACAGGAAAAATATGAAATTTGCCTGGAGTCTTTGAGGAAGGAGCTGAAAGAGATTCCAGAACTGAAATCCAGTGATGAGCGAAATGTCGAGGAGCTGGTGGTAGGTGTCTGCGTTTTGCTCTGAGCTGCTTTCTGCAGGGTCCTGTTCCAGTCAAGCTATAAATGGCCTGAGTAAGATGAAGCTTATGTGTTGGGCAGTTTTCAAAAGTTTTTATGTGCAGAAATGGGGCTTTAAAAGATTGTCCAACACATATGAGAAATATACACCTGTATCCAATATGCATGGAAGAGTGAGTGTGTCGGGGTCCAGTTCCTGGGGTCTGGGATAAGGGCAGAGAGTCAAGTTATTCTCATCTTTTTACATTTCCAGAAGTATGCATGGAAGATTTCAGGGGAAATACCCACATAAATAACTTCTGAAAATTTATACAGTTGCTTGTGCCTCAAGTCAGATTTTCAAAGGGAAACTTTACCCCTTGAGAACTGGTATAAAGTCTGCAATAGCTGCAAACTTAACACATAGGTGCACTTTTTATTTATTTATTTAACAGTATTTCTATACTGCCTTATCTTACAATCAAAGCGGTTTCACAGCAAACAATCAAGGGAGTGATCATGTGTTTTCATGCAGTGGAGGGTATATCGTGTTTGGTGTGTCTGCAGTGTTTTGTGTATGATTAGGTGGAGCTATGTACATTGTGTGCTATGATACATCTTGTGCTATTATACATTCTTTTATACATTGTGTGCTATGATACATCTTGTGCTGTTATACATTCTTCTATACGAGGGTCAGGAGGGGGGTAAGTTGGTTGTTCTTGCTAGTTAGTGGATCATGTTACATGTCCATAGTGCTCTGTGAATAGCGTTGTCTTCAGTTGTTTTGAAGGTTGCTAATAAATAACATTCATTATGACCCAATAAATAGGTACTGAACATTCTTCCTCTGGACATGAAATGGAAGATAATCTTTGTACATCTGCCAACTTGTTTGTGTAGCTGTTGGGCAAGAGCACTTCCAATAGCTGTTCATAAATACTGAGGTGTTTTTCTGAAAGAAAGAAACCAGCATTATCCAAGAAAATAAATGTGATATCACCCATGCCACTTGCATCAGATCATGAGTTACAATGAGGAATCAGTCTTGAATAGTTGCTGCTGACATCTGTTCTACGTCCAAATGCTCCATCAAGCAGTCCTTTGTGGCATCCAGAATTGTTACTCCATTAGCATATTACAATGAGACATTTACCTAATCCATATCAGGATAACTAAATTCTCTCATTATTACTGTATTGCCATTTTTTTTTACTTTTCTAATTTTTGTAGCATTTTATTATAGGTTTCCTCATCTTGCTTGAGTGGACAGTAGTGTACCCCCAATGCTATACTTTGCTTATCGCACAAGGAATTTCTAGCCATAAGGATTCCATATTGCATTCTGTTTCCTGCTGGACTTTTATCATATTTGGGAATTCCATCCTTAACATACAGGGAGTAATTTTCATAAGAAGCCACTTTTTTTAGGTGCCACCAATGCACCTAAATATTGGTATTTTAATCATTTATGCACAAAAGTCGTCTCTTATAATACATCGACTAGCATTAAAGTATGTGCGTTGCTTGCATCATGTGCACTTCATTGTGGGTGTGCATATGGGTGGAGTTTCATTGGAGTGTATACAGAGCGCACAAGTATGCACGTTGACTATAGAATACGATAGGAGGGTGTGCAGGGTTGGTCATCTCATCATACTTACCATAGAGGAGAGAGAGAGAGTGTGTGTTTGTGTGTGTGTGTGGGGGGGGGGGGGGGGTGGTGGTAATGATTTGCTTACAGTTGGCCAGTTTTTATATGGTCAGGCCAGTAACCAGCAAACTTCTAAAACCAGCAACAAAAGCCGGTATTTTTGTTCAAGAAGGGACATAGGTAGGGTGGAGGTTACTTTAAAATAAAAGAGGACAAGGACCACAGCCAACACAGTGATAGTCCAAAACAACTTTATTGAAGACCCAACTACACAGTTTTGGCCCTAGGCCTTCGTCAGGGGTCTATAAGCAGACATATAAAAACATAATTAAAATATAAACATATATGAATATATTAAAACTTCATATACAGACAAAATAAACACAATCAATAAAATATAATACATTACCAAAATAAATATACAGACAGGACATAGAAACTGTTCGGGAGTAAAGTTGTTTTGGACTATCATTGTTTTGGCCATAGTCCTTGTCCTCCGCTATTTTTCAACAATATATTGCGGAAGGCATCCTTCTCCCCCCGTGTTACTTTAAAATAAAAGACAGCATTTTGTTGCTGTGATCACCGTCCAGGGCTCTAGGTGTCACTCATATTAAGTTGTCTTGCTGTGTGCACACACAGGGTCTGCTGGGTTGTGCACAGTGGGTGTGTGGCAGCTTTCCTCCACATACGGCGTGCAAGCAGGGCAGGCCCAGCTGCAGCAGAAGAAACGCCGAATCCTCTGTGAGCCTCACACTGAGTGATGAGACTGACAGCGGCTGTGTGAATTGGGAGTCCAGTCGAGGTGAGAGCGAGTGAGAGGAGCACCGACATGAGTGGGGGGAAGGGAGAGTGTTGCTGTGCAACTTCACTTGCAGCTGCGTCCATGGATGTAGTTAGGGGGCACGAGGGAGGGGGGTAGTGCACCCCCAAGTGAGATGCCCCGATGACTGTGACCCCTTGTCTGTGCACGGGGACCTAATCCCCCACAGGCAGAAAGGAAGAGGATGGTTTTCTCTCTGCCTGCAGGGATCTGATCTCCCACGGGCAAATAGAAGATATCTTTGCTGTGAATGTCAGCCATCCTTGTCTTTTCTGCCCAAAGGGGATGGGATCCCCTTGAGCAGACAGAGAAGGGGAAGGTCCTAATGGCAAGAAAAAAAGGTTGTGTGGGTGGGTAGAGGGGAGAAATTGAGGTAAAGGCAGAGAAAGGTTTAGGGCAGAGGAGGATAGAAAGCAGAGGGTAGGGCTAAATGGCCAATTTTCCCAATGGAGAAAGGTGAATAGTGGTATACCCCAGGGATCTGTCCTTGGTCCGCTGCTTTTTGACATATTCATAAATGACCTAGAAAAGGGAATAACGAGTGAGGTTATCAAATTTGCAGATGACACAAAACTATTTAAAGTTGTTAAAACCCAAGAGGACTGTGGAAAATTGCAAGAGGATCTTGATAAATTGGAAGACTGGGCATCAAAATGGCAGATGAAATTTAATGTGGACAAGTGCAAAGTTATGCACTTAGGGAAGAACAACCCAAACTATGGTTACACGATTTATTTATTATTACAATTTTTTATATACCGCACTATTCCGTATCAGCGCGGTTTACAGATAACACAAAAGACCAGAACGACAGGTTGTTCAGTGTTACATATAACAGGAGAAACAACTTGGAAAAAAATACATGGGGAACTATTTACATAGAACATAACATCTGTTAACTAAATAACATGATCATAATGATTGAACTATTTACATAGTATAGATACATTAGCCTGGGTGCCAGTATTTTGGTGGGATTAATATGTTTTACTTCATCAAGGGTAGTATTTGATAAATAGGTTAAATTTAAGGGCCTTTCTGAATTGGGTTAGGTCAGTTATGGCACGGATTTCAGGCGGTGATTTCACGATGCAAGGTTCCACATTAGGAACCACAACCCAGGAAAAAGATTTAGGCGTCGTAGTGGATAACATGTTAAAACCCTTGGCCCAGTGTGCAGCGGCGGCGGCCAAGAGAGCAAATAGAATGCTAGGTATCATAAGGAAAGGAATGGAAAATAAAACAAAAGATATAATGCCTCTATATCGTTCCATGGTGAGACCGCACCTTGAATATTGTGTGCAGTTCCGGTCGCCGTATCTTAAAAAGGATATAGTGTTATTAGAAAAGGTTCAGAGAAGAGCCACCAAAATGGTAAAGGGGATGGAAGGATACTCCTATGAAGAAAGGCTAAAAAGGTTAGGACTCTTTAACCTGGAAAAGAGACGGTTGAGGGGTGATATGATAGAGGTCTATAAATTAATGAATGGAGTGGAACAGGTAAACGTACATTGATTGTTTACATTATCAGAATATAGAAAGACTAGGGGACATGCAATGAAGCTACAAGGTAAACTATTTAAGACTAATAAGAGAAAATATTATTTCACGCAACGTGTAATCAAACTCTGAAATTTGTTACCGGAGGATGTAGTAAAGGCTGTTAGTTTAGCGGGGTTTAAAAAAGGTTTGGACAAGTTCCTGGAGGAAAGGTCCATAAACCATTATTAAGAAGGGACCCAGGATATCTTTATTTACAGTTTTTGATATACCGCCCTTGCCAGAGCGTCAGGGTGGTGTACAATAAAGCAATATGTTGGCTACAGGAAACAAAGAAAAGGAAAAGAACGCCAATAATAGACAGGAAAGGAGAGACAAGGAAAGAAAAAAAAGGTGGGATAGTAGAGGGTCCAGGAAGGGAGGGAGGGGGGAGCTACAATTGAGAGTGTTCCTAACTTGGTGCTAGATGGGGGAGGGTCAGGCAATGGAGGATCAGAACCATCAGCGGAAGGTGGAAGGTGAAAGGCTTGGCAGAAGAGGTGCGTCTTGAGGAGTGCTTTGAAGCGTGGGAAGAGGGGCTCGATGCGAAGGGAATGAGGGAGTGAATTCCATAGGGCAGGACTGAGAAAGAAGAAAGCGGAGTGTCCGGTAAGTTCGAGGTGAGCCTGGGAGGGAGAGGGGAGGAAGAGGCGATTGCCATGTGCAGAGCAGAGGAGACGAGGAGCGGGTTGAAGACGGATAATGTTGGCCAGGTATTGGGGGGAACTAGTATGAAGGACCTTGTGGGTAATGGTGAGAAGTTTAAAGATAAACCGGACTTTGATAGGGAGCCAATGAAGTGAAATGAGAGACGGAGTGATGTGAGCGGTAACGGTGGAAAAAGTGATTAGACAAGTAGCAGTGTTCTGAAGTAACTGGAGACGGCGTAATTGATAACAGGGAAGACTGGCAAAAATAGAGTTGCAGTAGTCGAGGCGGGTGATCACAAGGGACAGAACCAGAGTAGTGATAGCAGAGGGGGAGAGAAAAGACCGAATAGATCGGATTCTACGGAGATGAAAAAAGCAGGAGCACACCACAGAGGAAATGTGTTGGTGGAAAGAAAGAGAAGAGTCCAGCGTAACACCCAAATATCGAAGAGAGGGAACCAGGGGGATAGAACGGGTAGACAGATGGCGGAGGATTTGGATGGATTGACATGTAAAAAGTTTCGACTAAACCAGGAAGCAATGAGATTGAGGCAGTCATTGAGAGGAGCAAGATCGAGTGCTGAGGGGGAGACATGATAGACCAGAAGGATGTCATCGGCATAGAAATAAGCAGAGATACCGGTTTGTTGGATAAGCAGGGCAAGAGGAGCAAGGAAAACATTAAAGAGAAGGGGTGCAAGGATAGATCCCTGAGGGACACCGCATTGTAGAGGACAGGATGGTGAGGCGTCGGGGCCCATGTGAACAGCGAAGGAACGAGAGGAGAGAAAAGACCGAAACCATTGCAGAACCATACCGAAAACCCCCAGGTCAGACAAGTGTGAGAGGAGAGTGCGGTGGTCGACAACATCGAAAGCAGCGGAGAGGTCCAGAGAGACAACAAGGGATAGGTCACCTCTATCGTGGGAGCGATGAATCTCAGAGAGAAGTGCCAGGAGAATAGTCTCAGTGCTGTGGCCGGCGCGAAATCCTGATTGGCGGGGGTGGAGGGAAAGATTTGCGTCGAAGTGGGCGGAAAGCTGTGAGAAAACAAGCTTCTCCAGAATTTTGGAAAGGAATGAATGGTTGGCAACCGGTCGCCAATTACCAGGGACGGCGGGATCAAGGGCAGGTTTTTTAAGGAGGGGCCGAACAATGGCATGTTTCCACCTGGTGGGACAATGCCCAGTAGCAAGGCTGGAGTTCAGCATGGTGAGGACATGTGGAAAAAGATGAAGGGATGGGTTTAGAAGCCAGGAAGAGGGAAACAGGTCAAGGGGACAAGTGGTCTGATGAGAGGAGGAAATGGCCTTAAGGAGTTCAGCAGAAGTAACGGGAGTGAAAGTGCCCCAGGTATGGGGAAAGGTGTTGGAGGCGGGCGGGAAGACAAGTACAGGAAAGGGAGGAAGGGAAGGGGTGAAGCTTAGCTAGATCCCTCCTCATGTTATCTACACTGGTTAAAAGATAGAAAGCAGAGGGTAGGGCTAAATGGCCAATTTTCCCAATGGAGAAAGATGAATAGTGGTGTACCCCAGGGATCTGTGCTGGGTCCGCTGCTTTTTGACATATTCATAAATGACCTGGAAAGTGGAATAACGAGTGAGGTTATCAAATTTGCAGATGACACAAAACTATTTAAAGTTGTTAAAACCCAAGAGGATTGTGAAAAATTGCAAGAGGATCTTGGTAAATTGGAAGACTGGGCATCAAAATGGCAGATGAAATTTAATGTGGACAAGTGCAAGGTTATGCACCTAGGGAAGAACAACCCAAACTATGGTTACACGATGCAAGGTTCCACATTAGGAACCACCACCCAGGAAAAAGATTTAGGCGTCATTGTGGATACCATGTTAAAACCCCTCGGCCCAGTGTGCAGCGGCGGCCAAGAGAGCAAATAGAATGCTAGGTATGATAAGGAAAGGAATGGAAAATAAAACAAAAGATATTATAATGCCTCTATATCGTTCCATGGTGAGACCGCACCTTGAATATTGGTGTGCAATTCTGGTCGCCGTATCTTAAAAAGGATATAGCGATTTTAGAAAAGGTACAGAGAAGAGCCACCAAAATGGTAAAGGGGATGGAAGGATACTCCTATGAAGAAAGGCTAAAAAGGTTAGGGCTCTTTAACCTGGAAAAGAGACGGCTGAGGGGAGATATGATAGAAGTCTATAAATTATTGAACGGAGTGGAACGGGTAAACGTAGATCGATTATTTACCTTATCAGAATATAGAAAGGCTAGGGGACATGCAATGAAGCTACAGGGTAAACTATTTAAGACTAATAAAAGAAAATATTTTTTCACTCAACGTGTAATCAAACTCTGGAATTTGTTACCGGAGGATGTAGTAAAGGCTGTTAGTGTAGCTGGGTTTAAAAAAGGTTTGGACAAGTTCCTGGAGGAAAGGTCCATAAACCATTATTAAGAAGTGACCGAAGATATCAATGCTTGACCCAGTACAAGCATTGTGGAACTTGTGTCTCTTGAGGAAACTGCTAGGTACATATGACCTAGATTGGCCACTGTTGGAAACAGAATACTGGGCTTGATGGACCTTGGTCTGACCCAGTATGGCATATCTTATGTTCTTATGTTCTTACACCTTCGTGGGTGTCTACTCTATTGCAGATTTTGGTATCATCCGTAAAGAGGCAAACCTTACCCAACAGCCCTTCCGCTATATCACTAACAAAGATGTTAAAAAGCCTTTCCAATAATTTACTAACCACCGAGTTTAGACTGACTGACTGACTGACCTGTTCATGGAGAACACCTGCTATAGGTGAGTAACTATGCTTTACTGCTGAGGTGAGAGATTCCCCTCGCTGTAGAATGAGATAATTCTCTAGGTAGGTTTCCCATCACTGCATTTCCTCTCCTTCTGCAGCAGGAAGAACTCACCTCTTACATAGAATACTGGGGGGCAATTTCAGTAGCAGCGGCCCACACTGTCAAAGCCGTTGTCACATTAAATTAAACCCGGATATTCAATGCCAGGGCAGATCTAGTGACCGATCCTGAAAATCAGGTTTCATTGGATTGATGTTTTGCAATTTACAGCAATATTCAGCCACTCCGCTAAGGTGAGTGAGTTGCTGGTATTTCTGATATTTACTTTTATTATCTACTGTAACCAGAGTTTAAAAATATTTAATTAAATTTACCTGTCTGGGGGGGGGGGGGGGGTTATTGTTTGAGGGTTCACAGGCCATCCCAGAGGCAGCTGATGGTTGAGGTGACTTTTTTCCTCCTTGGGCTGCTTCGGTTTCATTACTGGAAGCAGCAGATTAAAAATAAAATCTACCTTGCTCAGGAAACAGAGAGAAACCGGCCAATGATGAGCCAGGAGTGATGGAAACTGGAAGAAGGTAGCCAATGAGGAGACAGGATTGAGGTAAGGATAGTACCAATAGGGTGCCAGAAATACTGGGAAGTGTGAGATTGTCTTGGCTAGAGGTGAGAGGTCAGAGGAGATGTAAAGGCTAGATTGGCCAATAAGAGACTAGAATCGAGGCAGAGGGTGTGACTGGCCAATAAGAGGCCAGAATTGAGATAGATGGGAGAGGTTGGCCAATGGGAAACTAATGGCCCTGTGGAGAGGTGAGCCTCTCTTAAAGGGGCAGTGCAGCTCTGGATTTACTGCTGAAAATCAGCAAAAATAAAAGTTGCATTTTAAATGTGTTGGTGGGGGAATTCAGGTGTCGGAGCTCTGCCCAACCTGAAAGTATATCTATTGTAATTTTTTAGTGTTTAATATGGTATAAAATTGATTCATTTTCCTTGAGGGGAGAGAGGTTCACCCTGAAGTTTAAAAACCATTTTAAATGTTTCAAATGAGTCCAAAAAGTGCCAATCCGTGGTTTATGGACTTTAAAAAGACTATTTTTAAGTAGAGGGGCAAGATGGCGGCGGTGATCCACTTCTGGCAAGAGAGGCCGTATTGAAGGCGTGTGGAGTCGGCGCGTATTGTGGTTCCGTGGGCTGAAATGGGTAGACGGAAGCGCAAGCAAGCTTACTCTTCCTCCGGTGAAGCTGGTTCCAGTGGCACTGCCCAAAAGACGTTGCCAATGTGTGGTTTCCAGGTTCCGGGAGCGGGAGCTGCGTCTTCGACGGGAACGGCATCTTTGCCTGACCTGAGCACATCGGGTGTGGTGTTATCTCCCGAGCAACGAGCCCTCCGGCCCCCCCCCCCGCCATGCCTCGGAAGCGCTGCAGTGGATAGGGGAGAGCTTCCCCCCGGCGTAAAGACAAGCACGCCGGTGTTGGGAGGTGAGGAGGGACCCCCTGCCTGCCTGGCTTGTCTGGGTGACATTCCTGGAGGTGAAGGAAGATCTGAGGCTGTGTCTTTGTTGGGCGATAGCCTTACTCAGGAGGTGGTTCAATCAGTTGTCACTGTAGGTGCTGGTGGATTGGTGAGGCCTTCTAAAGTTACTTTGGAGGTGCTGTGGGACGCTATTTCAACCATGAATTCCTCCCTTACAACCATTGCAGCTCTTGTAAGTACTGAAACTAATTCCTTACTTAAGGATTTTCAAGAAGTTTCAAGAGTTCAAAAGGAACAGGAGGGAAAGTTGACCCGGTTGTCTAGAGAACTTGAGCAACTTCGGGACCTTCATGGTACATTTATTAAAGATCGGAGTGTAACGGCTAGGAAAATAGAATATCTTGAGAATCAAGTCCGGAAGAACAATTTAAGACTGATTAATTTTCCTAGATCCCCACTGCAATCACCCTTGGAAATGGTTCGAAGGTACTTCCAGGAGGTCTTGCGGATCTCCAGAGAGGATCTCCCACCATTAACTAGAGCTCAGTATTTGTCTGGGGGTCAGGGTGATCAGGGTATTAGCAGTGGAGCTCAGGGGGATCTCCGAGACCTTACGGGGTTTTTGGAGAGTTCTCTTGAGCTGGTTACTGCTCGCACCACCCTCCTTATTACGTTGGCTCTTGAATCTGATAAAGCATTAATTCTTTGTGCATATTTTAGGAACTTCGGTGAGAAGTTTATGGGCTCTCATGTTTGCATTTTCCCCGATCTTGCTAGGGATACCCAACTGAGGAGGAAGGAATTTGTGGGTTTTAAGCCCAGGCTTCTATCCCTAGGTGGGACTTTTTGGTTAAAGTTTCCTGCCAGGTGTCATGTTTCCTATAATGAGAAATTTCTGTTTTTTGAGCCCAGTCAGCTCCTGGAGTTTCTTGTAGCTAGGGAGGAAGTAGGGGTTGTTACTGCGTCTCATATGGCTGACGCATATTTCTCACATCGCCATGGTATTATATAAATTTCTAATATGTATTTTGTATTTTTTCCTGTTGCCTCTCTTTTATTGTGGGCTGATGTAGGTAAATGTATTTCTTTTTATTGGCTTATTTGTTATGTTACCTGTTTTATGCCAATTTGCTTTCATTCATTAGTTTGAATGTATAGGTAAATTCTCAATAAAAATAAAATTAAAAAAAAGACTATTTTAGGGAACAAAAGTTAGGTTTTATTTTAAAAAAAAAAAGTTCAGACTGCATTGTTTAAAAATACTATCTTGGAAGCCCAGACCAGCTGTATTCCACTATAAGAAAAGTGGAAGGAAGTCCAAAAAACTGCCAACATGGTTTAAAGGTGAGATCTCTTTTTAAGAAGTAAGAGTTCTAATTTTTCTTTTCTTAGTGTGAGCTATGGTTTAGTTATTTGAACTCAAATTTGTGTGTTGGTTTTGTAAGTGTGATACAGCAGTACCTTGAAAAATTGAATTTTTCCACTGGAGCCTGGTCTGTGAGTCCTCTTTGTTCCCGGTACTGAATCCCGGATCCTGGAGAAATATTTCTGCTCTTCCTGTGATCCTCTGGGTCGTCTGTCTGGTTCCTGGTATCCTGGATGAGTAGCTCAGCATCTACTACCTAACTATAAAAACTCAATAAAAAAAACCCCGAACTCCTTATCCTACACTGTCCCTGTCTATTCAAAATAAAAGATAATTAATTAACGCTACCTACTTATTCCCTAGCTTCACTCACTCTTCTCCTTCCCTCCAATCATCCAGTTATCAACTACAGAATACACTGGCAGAATACTACAACATTAAAGTTGTATAAAGTCTGTCACAACATCAAGGATCCACTAAATCAAGGAATCAGATTTCTTTTCCTTCTTTTAAAACTCTGGAGTCCATTTCCTAAAATTCTGAAAGGAATCAGGCTTTAGCTGAATTCAGCAGACCCCCATCACATCCTGAATAAAGAGGTTTATTTAGCTTTTCTTCCGCCAACTTTTAGTCAAACAATGTCCTTTGGTGACAGGGGAAATGAGCAGCTTCTTTTCCGCACTTGGTGTGAAGCGGCAGTCTCTCGGAGAGATCTCTCTCTTCGCTGAGGAATATAACACTCGTCTTTTCCAAGAAGAACTCCTGAATTCCTAACCCCACTCGGCTTATCCACACTGGTTAGTGGCAAAACCAGATCACCAGTAAAGACTGATCTCCCTTAAACTTATCCGAGATAAACAGACGGTTTTATCCTAATGTATTACTATAACAAATCACTCTGAGTCCTCACTGACATCCAAACCAGGCACAATTTATATATGGTAATACTAAGCTACTGTTTATTGCATAGTATATAAAAGATTATAAGTCATACAATGCATATAAGTAAGTTCTAATAAGTTCTAACATAATAAGTTCTAGCATAAAATGACTAATAAGTTCTAGCATGAAATGAAATGCATCAATACATATACCGGATTGTAGATTCACTTCAGCGATCGGGGGAACTTTCCACGATGAAGGAATCCGGGAAAGCTGCCAAAACAGAATTGCTTTGTCTCTAGTGCAGTACGGCACGGTTTTCCTTCTCCTTGGAAAATTCCACGTTTGATATACAAGTTTCAGTAATTGTTTGCTATCAGAGATGTGTTTTCATTGGATAGTACAGCGTGAGCTTCATGTGAAAACAGAATTCTCACGATTATGATTGGATATAGATTTCATACACAATTTATGTACAGAGAAGTGCTTCTGACTCACTATACTAGTTCAGACCACTTCAAGCAAGCTGTTTATACCCTATAATAACCCCTAATATCTCACAGGCAAGCTGTGTATGCTCTAGAATAACCCCTAATATCTTACAGGACTACTATGGCCATTCTGCAAGCTGTTATGCCCTATAATAACTCCCAATAGCTACATGTCTGCTGTATCCATTCCATTCACAGCAAAGCATGTCACACTCGTATCACATTCGGTCCTAATGGATTCAGCAGTACATGTAGGATGTTGGCCGAAAAAACGGCCGTCTAATTTGTGACATATACAGCAGTTGCAGATGGAGAGGATAAAAACAACTATCATCAGTTCAGATGATTATGCAACAACGCAGAATCATTTAACAGCTTATGTAATCTTATCAAATTTAGATCCCAATTCGAGACATCCATTGGTATGGGCGTCCAATAATGATGTACAGCTTTATGAGTAACAGCATAAAGTAAATAAGTTTCAAGATGCCACCGTAGTGTAGTTACATTCTTCAAACAACCCACAAAGGGAAGAATCATCTTAGGTATAACTTTGGTATTGACTACCATGCATACTTCTTGTGGAGCTATTTCAATCAAGTATTCATAAGCTGGTGGCATAATAATGAATTTGCACATGTTAACACTATTCTGCAATAAGCAAGGTTCATATACACTAGATTGGATGCGACAAATTGTTCCTCCTATCACCTCGGTGCAGGTGGATAAATCATGGGTACAGTTATTAGAATCAATATGGGTCCCTGAAAATTCCAGAAGCCAATATGAAATTCTACCAGGGGTCCCCATTATCAAAGGAAGTACTATAAATTTACACATTTGCATCTTCTTAGTTACATTATATACGGTAGCTTGTCCGGTGCAACTAATCTCATTGCACTGCATTTTGGAAGCACTATACATCAACCATTCATTAGTGACATTCAATATTTGTTTCCAAATTTGTTCGTTTCTGGATAGGAGTCTCGCTTGAAACCTATCGCGTTGTTCAATAATTGTCATAGCTTGTAAAGTACATACTGTCCAATTAGCAAAGCGAGTTGTGTTTTCTGACATATTCCACGTATATTGAGTAGCATTTGTAAATAAGTTCAAAAGTTCAGAAGAAATAGCTGCATACTCTTGGACTGGGTGCCAAATGGTGGGAGCCCACCGAGTCTGTAAAGTCAATGCATCATTAATGCCAGCTCCGGCATTATGCATACAATTTGCTAAAGTTTAATCGTCCCATTTTCTTGGTGTAATGCATATGCCATCTGATAACCCCCCGCCTGAGGGGCACCTGCCCACAATTGTCCGAAAGTAGTGAGATTCAGGATCTTACATCATTGCCTGGCAGGGCAGGTGAAATTATCTTGTTGTCGCTCTGTGGTGGCATTCTTCCAGCTCCAGTACATTTTGATTTGATTAACAGCTCTCCAGGGGTCCATATTTCACTTAGGGATACCCACCAACATAATGAAAGGATGCCAAGGAACGGGGTCTGAAATACAGAAGATATACCTTATTCTCTTAAATAACACTTGTCTTCGGGGATATATTCCCATTGCTCCTTTCCAGGTCGCATTACCAGCAACACCTTATCCTTACCTACAGCAATAACCTCCCCAGGTGATGGCGGTCCTTGAGTTTCATGAATTCATATTTTGGCCCCCACTTTGACTCTGCTAGTGGACCCAAAACCTTTTTCATTTGCCAGATCTGCCCTGGCAGTAGTCCACGTCCAATATGCCCCATCCCTGTGTGAGGCACCGCCCGTTGCTGGGAATGCTGGCAAACAGGGCAGTGACTGATCACTTCCTTGATGATATCAAGGGTTAATGGGATTCCCCTACTTTGAGCCCACCTGAAGGTGGCTTTTTCTCCAAAGTGACCACTTTTTCGGTGTGCCCAAAGGGCTGTACCCTGAAGCCATACCGCTTTTTCAGAAGGATACGGCTCAATCGGCTGCGTAGTTTCCGCCACTGATATCGAAGCTGCTTCATCTGCTTGGGAATTAAACAAACAATCAAGTGAGTCAAGGGGCATATGTGCATCCTGCAATGTAAACCATGGTTTCTCCGAAATTGGCATATCTGTCTCATTGGGGTATTTGTCCAAATACCCAGCTACCAGAATTTGGGACAAATTCTGAGTCCCTACCCCCACATGATCCTGAAAATACTGTCGAATTGCCCTCTGTATCACGGGCTCACGGCTCAGTGTAATAAGCTGTAAAACATTTTGAGCATCTAAACTCACTCCTCTCCCTCCAGTATCATAGACCCTAACCAGCCTTTGCAAATCCCCTTCTCCTGGCTGCTGGCGGAACCGGGTCAGTATATCATCTACTTTTGCCTGTGTAAAATCCTCCACAGTGGTCCTCATTCGTGAATGAGGGACTAATTCAGTGAGATATTGGGGCTGCCCATCTGGCTCCAGCAGCGGTTCCCTTCCGGGCCCCATCTGCTGTATGGGTTGCCCATCATTACCACGTATAGGGCGTCTTCCAGGCCCCAATACAGTTTTTTCCTGTCTCCTACTAACGGGCTGAGCTTGTCTAGATAGTAACTCTTCTTTCACTTCTTCCCCCAAGCACCCATCCGGGTCTGAGGAATTCCAAATATCTCCATCCCACCTATCTGGGTCCCATTCTGTGGTGGCAGTAGCCACTGCTTTATATACTTTGTTTGTTAACCTTACCTTTCCTCTTTCTGTATTTATTTTGTGCTATTTTCACTGCGGCTTTTCCTGCTATCCCCTGATAATGATCCAGCTTATCCTGCAATAGCTTCTGATGGCATTCCAAAACCACCACTTTCCCTTCTGCTTCTAGCAACTTGTGCTCCACTTGGCTCAATTCCAGCTGCTTGCTCTGCAGCTGGGAATGAACCTTGCAATAAGCTTTAACAACACCCAGGTCTGTCTTTCTGGGGTAACTACATCACCTGGTTTCCCAGGGAGGGGGCCCTTGAGTACTTTGTCCACATCAAGGGACGTTGCTTGCTTTAACAACACCCAGGTCTGTCTTTCTGGGGTAACTACATCACCTGGTTTCCCAGGGAGGGGGGCCCTTGAGTACTTTCTCCACATCAAGGGACATTGCTAACCTAAAAAGAAAAAAAAAAATGCATTCCATGATTCTACAAACCCATTATCCCCTAATTGCAAAGCTATCCGTTCATCCTGGGATGGGTTGGCTAGCACTAAAGTTTTTATTCTTGCTTTTAAACATGTCTGGGCACTCTGCCAAAACAGCGATTTTCTTGGCACTCTGCCAAATGGGATTCAATCGACACAGAGCTCCGCCGTGCACTGCGTGCCTCTCTATTGATTAAATCACCTGGCTGCAATATCAATTAAGTCACTTCGCATCCCACTCTCGTCGCCATTATGTATTACTATAACAAATCACTCTGAGTCCTCACTGACATCCAAACCAGGCACAATTTATATATGGTAATACTAAGCTACTGTTTATTGCATAGTATATAAAAGATTATAAGTCATACAATGCATATAAGTAAGTTCTAATAAGTTCTAACATAATAAGTTCTAGCATAAAATGACTAATAAGTTCTAGCATGAAATGAAATGCATCAATACATATACCGGATTGTAGATTCACTTCAGCGATCGGGGGAACTTTCCACGATGAAGGAATCCGGGAAAGCTGCCAAAACAGAATTGCTTTGTCTCTAGTGCAGTACGGCACGGTTTTCCTTCTCCTTGGAAAATTCCACGTTTGATATACAAGTTTCAGTAATTGTTTGCTATCAGAGATGTGTTTTCATTGGATAGTACAGCGTGAGCTTCATGTGAAAACAGAATTCTCACGATTATGATTGGATATAGATTTCATACACAATTTATGTACAGAGAAGTGCTTCTGACTCACTATACTAGTTCAGACCACTTCAAGCAAGCTGTTTATACCCTATAATAACCCCTAATATCTCACAGGCAAGCTGTGTATGCTCTAGAATAACCCCTAATATCTTACAGGACTACTATGGCCATTCTGCAAGCTGTTATGCCCTATAATAACTCCCAATAGCTACATGTCTGCTGTATCCATTCCATTCACAGCAAAGCATGTCACACTCGTATCACACCTAAAATCTGCAGTACTCCGTTTCTCCAAGCCTTCCCCGCCATACACCGAAATAGATCTTCAGTAATACACAGATTAAACATTTATTCATCTCTCTGGATTCCCTTTCAACCCTTTGTGCTAGTTTCTATGAGACCAGAACTATTTAACTTCCTACAACCCGACTTTTCCAAATAAATTACGCTTTTACAGCTTCCCGCAGCCTTTTCTCAATCTCCTTCTCTCTCGTTCCCCCCGAGTCTGTCAGTTATTTTTCACCATATAACAAAATATCCCCAAGGAGCCAAAACATCAAAAGCTGGAACTCCAAACTCCAAACTTGGCACAGAAAGGGCAATGAATGGAAAAAGAAAAATAATAAATATAAACCCCATGTGAGAGAAAAGAAAGAAAGCCAAACCAATTTGGGTTAAAATAAATTCAAATATAGAGGAAAAAAGACCTCAGCCAACCCTCCGACCAGTATCAACAGGGAGGAAGAGTCAATCGATGGACAATCATGCCACAGTAATTGAAAAGACTCAAAAGGCATCAGTGGTCAAAAAACCTATATGGAGAACCCAAATTGCTGAAGCAATCAAAAAAACGTCAGCAACTATAGCACAACAATGTAGCAGCTTAGCAGCATGAGATGTCAACTCTGCAGACACAAAAAGATGTTCAAAAGACTTATCTGAAGAGTAGCAGACCATCAAAGTAATGTACCACAGCAGTCAAGAGCACCATCTGAAGCCCCGACACCAGGTGTTTCGCCAGACAGCTTCCTCAGGGAGCTCTGAAATGTAACAAGCTGGTCATTGTAACAAGATGTTGACAACATTTTTGTGATATGAAAGGGACAGTCTCAACACTTGCAATCTTATGTGAGGTGGTTGAATGATAGGGAGGACTCGATTAAGTTCACTTGCAATTATAACGAGGTCATCACTTTTTTGGATGTGGAGGTTAGACAGGGATTGTCCGAGTGGATTACTAAAGTACATCAAAAACCTACTGATCATAATGCACTATTACATTACAACAGTATACATCCTTGACGTCTAAAGGATGGTCTTCCTTTTTCTCAGTTCCTTCGTTACAGGAGGAACTGTTCAGACACTCTGGAATTTAAGAAACAAGCAAAATTGTTAAAAGCTAAGTTTTGCACCAGAGGATATCCTCAACATGTTGTGGAGAGAGCATATAAACGAGTTCTGTTTAACAATCGGGATCAATTGTTAACACCTAGGAATATTCACTTTGAAGATGATACCATCAATCTAGTGACGAAATACTCACCTTTTAGTAACCAAATACAACGTATTTTGAAAAAACACATGAACGTAATCCACAGCATTCCAGCACTGAAGGACAAAAAAGTGCGCTGTGTCTGGCAGAGATATCGTAATCTAAAAGAAGTATTAAGTCCCACAGTATTGCGGTCGATACAGTCTTCTCTTCCGGCTGAATCAGTTGGCCATTTTAAATGTGGTGCATGCCAGATGTGTGCAGTCACCTTTGAAACTACATCCTTTGAGTATCATGGAACAAGTTATGTTTTGAAACATCGTACTTCCTGCAACACAAATTTTGTGGTATATGCGATTGAATGTCCTTGTAGGTTATTATACATAGGGAAAACTTCCCTGCCCTTTAAAGTTCGACTGGCTGAACATCGCAGCAGGTTAAAATGTAAGTTTTTGGCTGCCCCAATTGTTGAACATTGCCTCAAGGAAGGCCATAGGTTTGAGGACTTACGTTGATTTTGTATAGACAGGGTAATGACAGGATACGAGCGAAAGTCTAGAGATCTATCTTTATTTATTTATTTATTTAACAATTTTTATATACCGCACTATTCATCATCAGCGCGGTTTACATTTTAACAACTTTGTACTTAAGCATATAACATATAGAAACATAGAAACATGATGACAGAAAAAGACCACAAGGCCCATCTAGTCTGTCCTTCCATAACAACAACTACAACAGTCCACTTTTTACCTTTAGAGATCCTCTGTGTTGGTCCCATGCTTTTTTGAATTCAGTTACATATGTCAAGTTTACAGATAACAGGGAGTGAAACAGGGATAAATGGGGTTAAAGATAAGATAAATAACAAATATTCACAGCCATTTACAGCAAATTAGCATAATTTTGAGCTTCATAGGTTAGGGATGCATGAGATTTTAATTTGGGGCGAGCAATGCAGTTTAGGGAACTTACTTGACTAACCATAGTCTTTGATTTGGGTTGGAAGGGGGGGGGAGGTGGGGAGCTAATGCTTTGGGAGAAGTGTTGAAGGAAGAGGTGTGTTTTTAGAGATTTTCTGAATTGGAATAGGTCTTTTTGTGATCTGATGTTAGGTGGCAGTATGTTCCTGCATCTGGAGGCAAAGGATGAGAATGCTCTCATGGTAGTCGTTTGTGTGAGTTTTGCTATGTCTTTTGGGACCATTAGTGTATTTTCTGTTACAGATCTTCTAGATCTGGTGTTTTGAGAGTGGTGAAGGAGGTCAGAAAGTGATGATGGGGAGATTTGATGGAACGCTTTAAAGGTCAAGAGAAGGGTTTTGTTTAAGATCCTATATGTTATTGGGAGCCAATGAAGTTCAAACAGGATGGGAGTAATGTGTTGACTCCTTGAAGCCTCAAATAGAACTCTGGCTGCTGTATTCATGGCCAACGTGCTCTTGGGAAGGCCATGCAGTACAATGTTGGCATAATCAAAGTGCGGGGTGACTAATGTTTGGAAGGTTAATCGTTAATCTTTAATCATTAGACAGCAGCGATGGATTTTCAATCTACAAACTGTGATTCCGGGAGGCCTTAATTTACAAATTGATTGGAACCTCTGCATCTAATAAGTAATACATAGGCAATTAGTAGAGGTCCACATTGCATATAATGCTTTCTCCTGAATGATGACCACATGCGCGGCGTTGTTAGCACCAACGGTCTCAGGGTGAAAGAGACCTCGGTTGCAGCTTAAGGTAACTTTATCTTTTTGTTGAGTATATGCATGACTGATGTGGGCACTTGCATTTTAGTATTAGATATTGAGAACTACTGGTGTGATTCCCTTTAACAGTTATAGAAGCGTGTGATATCTTTTAAAGATGCTGTCGGAGAACTGATGCTGAGAGAAAAAAACCCTGATGAAACAGCTTGGCAGTGAAATGTAGCAGCGCTGAGACTGGCGTTGGGACATACAAAGAAGATCAAAAGATAAGCACAAATCCTTTTACTTTCTATAAAGATCACCTTTTTGGAATATGCACATATTTTGAAGAAAAAGCACATACGCTGAAGAGATACAGAGCTGTGTGTAAGCAACGTTATTGGTCATTGATGCAAATTAGAGCATTTGGTTGATGACACATTACAACCGTAGCTCTTACAAGTCTGAGACCAGTTGCTTTAAGCTTAAAGAAAAAACGTTCTATTACAGATAGTATTAATGTATCCTTGAAGGATACTACCAAAAGCAGAGAGGTTCCACAAAAGAGTAAAGTAGCCCAAATGCCCTCAAGTATGGAGCAGACAGAGCTTAAAGATCCCAATTTACCCATGTCTAACAATCGCCAAATTAACATGAATAAAATACATTCTCTAAAATGCTTGTATGCAAATGCTAGAAGTCTAAAGAATAAGATGGGAGAGTTAGAATATATAGCACTAAATGAAAGGTTAGATATGATTGGAATATCAGAGACATGGTGGAAGGAGGACAACCAGTGGGACACTGATACCTGGGTACAAACTATATCGTAATGATAGAGCTGATCAAATTTGTGGAGGGGTTGCGCTCTATGTTAGAGATGGCATTGACTCAGAAAGGATTAAAGTTTTGCAGGAAACAAAATCTGCTGTAGAATCTATATGGATTGAAATTCCATATAAAAGGGGGAAGGCAATGGCAGTGGGGGTGTACTATCGAGCGCCTGGCCAGAATGAACAAATGGATGATGAAATGCTCAAAGAAATCAAGGAAGCTAACAAAAGTTACAGTGCAGTAATAATAATGGGTGATTTCATTTACCCTGGTATCGACTGGGTCAGTGTCACATCAGGACATGCTAGGGAGATAAAGTTCCTGGATGAAATAAATGACTGCTTCTTGGAGCAGCTGGTTCATGAACCGACCAGAGGGGAAGCCGTATTAGACAGTTAAGAAAAAACTAAAAGGAGCAGTTGCGAAGGTTAAAGACGTACATCAAGCTTGGGTGTTGTTGAAAAATACTATCTTGGAAGCACAGACCAGCTGTATTCCACGCTTTAAGAAAAGTGGAAGGAAGTCCAAAAAACTGCCAGCATTGTTTAAAGGTGAGTCTCCCTTCGCGTCTCTGCAAGCCGGCAGAGAGGGGCTGAGCAGCGCCGGGAGAGTCCCGCCGGGCAGAGGGAGCCCCGCGGGACACTCCATGCCGCCGCGGCGTGTGATAAGGAAGCTTATCATAGCTCAGGTAGGAGCTATAGAAAAGATGATGTGACTCTGAACAAGCAACCTGTCAGTTCTGGTAGAAGTGAGAAAACAGAGTTTTCACATAAAAGACTACCAGTCCCAGAATGCACCAGGTTTCCAGCAGCCATGAGAGGGGCTGAAGTAAGAAAATGTGTGTGCAATCAAGAGAGCTATGAGGTAATCCCTAAGCACTCATTTCAAAGGGCAGGGCCTGATTCAAGACAGCTGCGCTGTGTTAGGGAGCAGCACACGTTAGAACAGGATAAGAGTAGAGCTTATTCTTCAGGAAACAGTTTCAAGAACAGCTTCAGGAAGAACAGCTTCAGCAAAAGCCACGCAGATAGAGAGAGAAGGAAACTCTCTGGAAGGAAGAGAAGAAAGGCCATTGGAAGGTCTGGGAGATTCCAAGGCAGTACCCATACTGGGAGGTATTCCAAAAGCCAGCAGAGTCCATTGGACTGGATTCAGCCAGAGGAATGGAGTGGCAGAGATAGGAATCACCAGTGGCTACCTGGAAGAGAGAAGACTGCATGTGGAAGGGACTTTCAGACCAAGGCCAGAAGGTATGTGAGAGAAGATCCAGTGTCCAGGGATCAAGATTGGAAGGCTGGACATCAGAATTGGATTACATATTGGCCAGGCTATACAGAGAGGAATAATGATAGCAGGAGAGCCTCAGGTATGAACACTGATCCAGACCCTATCTATAATAGAGAATGGCAGCAAGGGAATAAGCATTCTCATGATAGTGCCTTAATGAAAGACTCATCTGTGCCAATGTATGATATTGACCCTATGATTGTTGATGCAGGGGGAAATACAGCAGATGAAACTATTTATATGGACTGTTCTCTATCTAAATGCTATTGCTAGTTTTCCGTGAGCAAACACATCAGCCATCACAAAGAAACCTAACTTTGTTCTTTATTTCCACTGCAAACAGCTCTTAAAGCAGGATTTGGGCTCACACAGTAGCAGCCAGCCAGCTAAAGGCTTTCAGCTGGTCCATTGATAGTAATTAGGGCTGCACCTGATTGTGTGTGTGAGCAAGGGAGAATCACTGCTGAGATCGGCGTGGAAAATAAGCAGAAGTTAACCTAACCAGCAAAGTTTATTCTTTACTTTGTGCCTTTGTATTTGGTAATTACTTGCTAAGAAAACATTAGCTAATTGCCTGACAAGCTGAAGGTTGTTTTCTGGTTTACTTTGTGACTTTTTGTTATCCATTTAAACACTGCAAGCAAGTAACCTCATTTATAGTGCTATCAAGCATACATGTGCTGGGTGAATTAAACCCCATCAATAAAAGAAGTATTTTATTGATCTTACCACTTGGTTTCACAACTCAAATTATTGTCATCAGCTGTGTTTGGGAGTGAATGAACTACAATACCCACAATACTTTGCAAGAATCATATGAATATATGCATCGTCAAGATTGTGTAAGTTCTCACCCTAGGCAGCCGTCTGACAGGCGGCAGCGGGCAGCTTTTTTTTTTTTTTAATGTGCGACCTTCCCGCGTGCCAGCTGCAAGGCCTTCGCGTGCCACAGCTGGCACGCGTGCCATAGGTCCGCCATCGCTGCCCTAGGGGTTCAACGCTCCCCTCAGGGAAAACAGAGCATTCTTCAGACATATTTAACATTTTTAAGTTATACAAAATATATTTCTGGGGTGGGCAGACCACCTGCACCTGATTCCCATAATTTAAAACCTTTAAATTTAATTTTTAATTTTGCCGACTTTAGGTATTTTTGCTATGTGGCTACTTCCCCTTTAAGGCAGTCCCGCTTCCTTCTGGAAGGCTTCTCTAATTTGCCTCTAAAATTGAGGACAGAGGCTTGGTCCTCGTGGCTCCCCCCCCCCCCCCACATACACACCGATGTCTCCAAACAGCCTCCCACTGCACTCAGGGAAAGCCATGAACACCATGGTTTCCTTCAATCTCAATCCCAGGCACCCCCGTGGCAAGCAGGCCGGGCCAGACAAAAAAAATCCCCTGTATGCAGGGCCAGCCCTAAAATTGGTTTAAAGTGTTGTTGCCCTAGTTGAACCTCAAACTTTACCCCCTCTCACTGTCAAAATCTATTATTTAGCTTTGAATGCCTGTTTTTGCTGCCCTCTGTATGTTTCCACCCTAGGCAACTGTCTAGTTTGCCTGGTAGTTGGGCCAGCCCTGCCTGTATGCCCAGTGCCCCCCCCCCCCCCCGTTAGAGCACTGCTTGCCAGAAGGAGGGGTGGGAAGGTAAGACATGGAATAAAGGATGGGAAGGTGGGAAAAGGCAAAAGAGGGAGGGTAAGAAAGGAGAAAAATGAGGAAGAAGAGATAAGAGACGAGTGGGGAGGGGAGATGATGGGAAGGGGCAGAAGTGGAGAGAGATGAGGGAATTGGGTGGCGAGCTGAATGAGGGAGGAGGAAGGAAATTAAACGCAACTTTGGTTGTTGTGCGATGTGGGTCTGTTCTTACCACTACTTTTAAATTACGGGACCTGTAAACTGTTATATCAAATGCAAAACATAATACAATAAATGAGAGAGCTTCCGATGACATCATCGGGCTGAATGGTGGCATGAAGAGGGAGCTCCACTGCCAAAACCTGCCACAACAGGGTAAAACACCCCTAAAAAGGTGAAAAGCCACAGGGAAATGGAACGGGCAAGGTGGAGGCAACACCCGTGAGGGGAGGCAGAGTGAGCGGCTGCCTCAGATCGGTCAGCGGGGCACAGACGGAGCAGTGGGGCCCGTTCGGCAGAGTGCGTGGCTGAGAAGAACGGCTGTCTGGGTGACCGAGGCACGAGCGAACCCGGAAAGAACGTGGTGAATAAAGGTGGCGCAATGCTGGAGACACCACAGAGAAGGTGGAAGAGGAGATATCGCCGCTGACCGGTGGAGGTGGTGAAAGCAGGCAAGCAACAGAGGGGGAGAAGAGGCAACAACAGAACAAAACAAAATCTATATAAAAATGATAAAAAACGGAGAGAAAATTCCTTAAAAGAGTGAGCAGGACAGACAGAAAGGTGACACAGGCTGCAGTTACAAGGTACGGAGGACTGAAGAAGATCTCCGAGCATAGGTAGAGGCGGAAGGAGTGTAAATGGAGAAAGCAAGAGGAGGGCTGTCAGCAAAGAAAAAGCTGGTGGAGTAAAGATCATCCTATGCGCCATCAAAAGGAGTGAAAGAAGTGGAGAAGGAATGTAAAATGGTGGCTGAACAGGTGGGTGAGCAGGAAGGTGAGATGGAGGGTCCATGGGGCCCGGGAGTAGCTGACATGATGAAGACATGGCTTATGGAGAACTTAAAGTGGAAATCAGTGGAGTTAAAAATGAGTTAAAAGAGACATTACAATCTCTAAGACAAGATATAGTGGACCTGGGATCATGGGTAAAAGATACAGAGCATTAGTTGGAGCAGCAAGGGGAAGTAATGGAGGCCCTACAAAAAGGATGGGAGGAGTTAAAGCAAGCTCAAGGAGAGCTGAAAGAGAATGCAGAGGATCTGGAAGACCGTTCATGGAGATGCAGTATAAGAGGAGAGGCATCCCAGAGGACTCTAAATATAAAAACTGTGATGAAGTTCTTACAAAAGTATTTGGAGACTTGTTACAAGCTGCAGCCCTAGAAGAGGGAGTAGAGGGTGAGTCTCTGCAAATTGAGCGGGTGCACAGGGGGCTGGGGCCTATAAGAGACAATCAACCAAGAGACATTGTGGTATGCATGAATTCCTTCAAAACCAAAGAGCGTATTTTGAAGGCCACCAGGAAGCTGGGACATTTTAAGTGGGAAGAGCACGCGGTGGAACTGTTTCAGGATCTTTCCCTTGGCACGTTGCAGCTTCGGAGAGAGTTGAAGGAGGTGAAGGCCTATTTGAGAAGGGAGGGGATGCGCTATAAATGGCTGTACCCCTTCGGCCTACTAATAACAGTGAAAGGTATGTCAAGATGGGTGAAGATAAGCAAGGAAGCATGGAGCGCACTCAGAGATTTGGGAATAACTCACCTTCCAGAGTGGCCTGGCTGAGGGGCAAGCAAAAACAAAAACAAACACAGCAACCACATCTAGAGCACAGAGCACCTGCCAATGGTCGGAGGTTGGCGAGACTTACCAAGGGAAGTTATGGAGTGAAAACGGTAGCGAAGGAAATTGGCTGAGGAGCCTAGCAAAGGAAGAATCAACAATTGAAGCGGGAAGAAGGACAGTGATAAGTGAACTATAAAGGGATGTTGTTAGATGGGGAAGGGCGGAGGGTGGGGGGAAAAGGGGGGAAGGAGGGGGAATGGGAAGAAGGGATATGGACGGGCTGGGATGGGAGGGGGAGGGGGACATGGATTGGATAATGTTATTTAAAGTTAACCACTGGATGGGGTGAATGGGGCAGAGAGGAGGGAGGTATTGGTTTAATGGAGAGATAATGAAGGGACAGTGAAGTATCGTAATGAATGATGCGGGCCTGGTCCCCCACAAAAGGTTCCCCAAATATTACCAATTACCAATGAATAGCTCAGACAACAATTGCTTGGCTACAAGAACTCTTTATTAGGCATAGCAAAATAATTGTAAATGCAGTTAGCAAATGTCAGTCTGAAAAGTGAGAGTGGAAACTGTCCCCGACCCTCTATAGTTGCACTCTTATATACTTCTCTATAGCAAAGTTCCAGTGAATTCTGCCTGAATTACTGACGTAATTTGTAAAACTTGCAAAAACCTACAAAACCAGAAGAACTTCTGCAAGTGCTCTTTCCTCAGGAACCTCCCATGTTTATCACCAAACAACAGTTGGTATTTCAAGGTCTACTCAATAATGAACAAACAAACCTCTTTCAAGGACAGGGAAGCTGTAAAACTAGAGGGCATAGCATGAAGCTGCAAGGTGGTAAATTGAAAGGCAATGTCAGGAAATACTTTTTCACTGAAAGGGTGGTGGATGCTTGAAATGCCCTCCTGATGAAAGTAGTGGGGGCAAATACAGTGACAGAATTCAAGATGGCATGGGACAGACACAGTGGATCCCTTTACAGCAACAGGATAAAATCAAACTAAACTTAATTATCTAATTTCCCAACATACAGGGGAGTCCCACATGGAGTGGTGAGTTTACCCCCTAAAACAAAGACATGGGGAGGGGTGGCCTGCACGGAGTGGCAGGTGCACCTACTCTTGTCATCTTACTGGGCAGACTAGATAGACCATACTGCTCTTTATCTGCCATCATTTACTATGTTACTATGTTGCTATGTTACTATGAAAAACCTCAACAACCTCGAAGACCTTGCTGCTGACCTCACCCCTATCACAAGCTGACAACTCTCTCCCCACACATCTCATAGACACTTCGGATTGTATTAGGACACACTTACAGCAAGAAAACCACCAACTGTAAGTACCACTCATCAGAAATGGAACGCACTGCTGAAAGAGCCCCACCCCTACCCTCCTATGATACTACCAAAAAGCATAAAACTGCTATAATGCCACGGAATCCAATGTTGCCAGTCAACCTAGTATTGTATGCCCTTCTTCTCATCTGGATCCTACTCTGCCACTCATCAACAGCTACCTATACCATAAACAAACCCGCAACAGCCCTACAACCTCCCCTACAACACATACATTGCCACCCACACATATGGATGAAACCCCATAAGCATGTCAACAGACGAACCCCCAGATTAACATGAATTCAAACCAACACTCACACAACTGGCTACCACACCCTATACATACTAATCACGCCAATTAACATTGGGCTAATCAATGCTAGGTCCATCAGATACAAGACAAACACCATCCTAGACTATATTCAATATCACCTAGACTGACATCCTCTGCATCACCAAATCCTGGCTATAAAGCCTTGACCAGGTCATTCTGTCTGAGATCACTCCATGATCCCATACTGCCTTCCACTGCCAGTGCACCCACAAGAGAGGTGCAAATGTACCTTAAATTTAATATATCCTGATCTGTAAGCCACAAATACTGTGAATTAATCATGATAGAAAACATACACCTAGCCATTTGTCTTACCTACAGACCCCCAAACGCTCCCGCTGATGAGACATCCAACATCCTCAAAGCCATATGTTTGACCAGCTCTCCCCATAAGCTACTTATACTACTAGGCGACCTAAACCTGAGCTTCCCACCTAGCAGAGGAGAAGCCACTTTCACTAAGGCAATGGAATCACGTAACTTCTTCCAAACCCTCATTGTATCCTCTCTCCATTCAGGCTCTACTCTGGACCTCATCTTTGTCCCAAGGAACCTTCACTCACAGGATAACATAATGACCCCTCTTGCCATAATAAATACCCTGGTCAGATCACCATGCTATACACTTCAAGATTCACCTCCCCCAACAAGGAAAATCACAGAGAATACCCTACTCTGAAAGAACATTTAAAGGATATAACCAAGACCAATTCCTCAAAGATATCCGTCCTAGCCTCCCCCAGGTCTTTACAGATTCAGATGAGGCAATTAAAACCTGGAACTCCACCATCAATGCAGCAGCGAAGCCTCCTTAGCACCCAAATCTTGGAAATAGAGAAGAAAGATCCAAATTTGGCCCGTGGTACTCTGATGCAATAAGAGAAAAGAAATAAAAACAGCCAGCTAGAGCATAAATGGAAACACGACTGATCACAAGCCATCCTTCTTCAATACCAGAAAATGCAAAGAGACTACAATGATCTGATAAACAAGCACAATCAAGAATACCACACCAACCTTATCTTAAAAGTCAGCAACAAACCTCGAAAGCTATTTGAAATTGTCCACTCCCTCACGAAGAATCCATCCCACAAAGAAGACACTATCCATCCCCAGATCTTTGCAGATTTCCTCAACAAGAACAAACCACCCTTAAGAACTTCACTGCTAAACATCTCCAACATCTCAACTGCAGAACCCAAGGTTAAACACAAATAGTACTGAACTACAGAGCAAATATTTCACACTATCGCTGCCTTAAACAGCAGTATAGCACCCTCTGACCCCTGCCTGGTCAAGTGGATCAAATCAGTCAAGGACAAAGTTGCCAACTGTATCCACAACACCATAAGCTCATCACTATCTCAAGGATACATGCCCCCTGCTCTCAAACATCCAAAAAAACAACTCAACAACAGCTCTGATCCTGCAACTTTGCACCCTATTTCCAGCCTGCCCTGAAAAGGTGGTGCAGAGACAACTGCAAGACCATATTGACCTGTTTGCTTCTCTGGATCCACACCAACATGAATTTCATCATAATCATACTGAAGAGACTCTCCTCATACATCTGTTCAACATACTCCTAAGAGGAATCAACAACATAAAAACTGGATTCCTACTCGTCTTTGTTGACATCTCCTTGGCCTTCCAGATTGTATCATACAGCATATTCTTAAACTGACTAACATTGGACTTCACAGCACAACATTCAACTGTTTCCAATCCTACCTCACTGACAGACAACAAAAGGTCAAAGTTGGTTCAAACACCTCCACTCCGTTCAATACAACACAGGGAGTCCTGCAAGGGTCTTCACTGCCTGCCCTTCCTACTTAACAACCAATTTGCAGCATTTTCAAGCAGCACAAAATTAACTTTGCCATTTATGGAGATGACATCATGGTCTATTCCCCTTTCCATCTCGACATGCCAGACTATTCAGCTATCACTAAATGCCTACAGGAGATGAGCAACTGGCTGGTTTCCAACAACCTCCATGTCAACTTCCAAAAATCTGAGGTGCTATTCATAACACGGGACTCTTCCTTTACCCCACATCATCAGTCTCCATCACAGACACTCTAATCCCAGTAAAAGAGGAAGTACGCTACCTTGGTATCACCCTTGATTGCTTTCTAAACTTACAAGCGCACATTGAATTCTCTGTGATGTTTGTTTTAAGGTAAACCGCTTTGATTGTACGAGAAGGTGGTATAAAAATCTTGTTAAATAAATAAAATAAATTGTCCCCTCATTGCAGCATTTATGCTGTGGAGATATTTAAACATCTCTGCCATATCTCCTCTCTCCCATCTTTCCTCCAAAGTTTTGCTACTGCTGCTCCTCGATACCTTGTCCTCGCTTAGTTTTAAGGGATCTGTACTGTCCTGGTTCTCCTCTTATCTCTCCCATCGCTCTTTCTGTGTTTGTTCTGGTGGATCCTCCTCTGCTGCTATCCCGCTCTCACTTGCTGTACCCCAAGGATCTGTCTTGGGCACACTCCTTTTTTTCCTCTATCCCCATTTCCTTGGTGCACTGATCTCCTCCTATGGCCCCAGGGATCTGTCCTTGGTCCAATTATTTTTAACATCTCCAGAATTGCACACAATACTCCAAATTAGCTCACACCAAAGACTTATACAGAGGCACTATCACCTCCTTTTTTCTGCTAGCCATTCCTCTCCCTAATCACCCAAGCATCTTTCCAGCTTTTGCTGTCACCTTTTCTACCTGCTTAGCCAATTTAAGATCATCAAACACAATCACACCTAGGTCCTGCTCTGCTTTAGTGGACAAAATACTTCACCCCCTATAGTATATTGCTCCCTTGGATTGCTGCAGCCCAAATTCATGATCTTGCATTTATTAACATTAGATCTCAGCTGCCAAATTCTAGACCATTCTTCTAGCTTAGCTAGATCCCTCCTTATGTTATCTACACCTTCCTGGGTGTCTACTCTATTGCAGATTTTAGTATCATCCGCAAAGAGACAAACCTTACCTGACAGCCCTTCCGCAATATCACTAACAAAGATGTTAAAAAGAAATGGACCAAAGACAAATCCCTGGGACACACCAATGGTAACCTCCTTCTCCTCAGAGTGAGCTCCATTTACCTGCGCCCTTTGTCACCTCCCATTCAACCAATTTCTATCCCAAGCAGTAACTTTAGGGTCCATCCCTAGGGTGCTCAGTTTGTTTATAAGTTGCCTGTGAGGAACGGTGTCAAAGGCTTTACTGAAATTTAATTACACCACATCTAGGGGTCTTCCTCGGTCCAACTCCCTGGTCACCCAGTCAAAGAAATCAATCAGATTTGTCTGACAAGACCTGCCTCTGGTGAATCCATGCTGGCACTGATCCTGTAATCCGCTGGACTCCAGAAATCTCACTATTTTCTCTTTCAGCAGCGTTTCCAGCTATTTACTCATCACCAAAGTTAAACTAACTGCCCTGTAATTTTTGACCACATCCTTACTTCCGCTTTTGTGTAAAGGCACCACATGAGCCTCTCTCAACTTCTTTGGCACCACTCCCGACTCCAACAAGGCATTGAAAAGAACAGTCAGTGGAGCTGCTAGAACATAGGGTCACAAACATTTTTGCCCCGTTGACCACTTGCAGATTTTTTTTGTTTTCCGTAGACCCCCCTGCCTGTCTTATATTGAATTTTCCTAAACTTATTAACTTCAAATGTGTTTTTGACAGCTGACACGGTGCTGCTCACTTTGTTAGGGTTTTTTGTAGAGTGGACAATTGTATAAAAAGAAAAACAAGTACAATTTGTATTCATACCTTTATTGAAAAGACACAAAATGCAAGTAAATATTTGGATTTGAAACGAAACAAATCAGAACCTAGTAAAATTCTTACATAAAATTAATACACAAGTAACGCTGTTAATGAGAGGGATAAACCTGATGCTCTGATAGCAATTGTTCAATATTTGGCATCAAATCAGTGAGGTATAGTCTTAAATCTCCACGTCCAGTGATTTGCAATTGATTTATTTTTTTCCTAAGAAGAATGGCAACCGCGCTAAAACCCCTTTCCACAAGCTATGAAGATGGAAAGCTATCAAAAGCTTTCTTGCGATAGTCCATAATCCATAATGCAGGATAAGCAACAGGTATATCTTTCTGAAGTCAGAACTGCTGATACTCCTTTCTGAACTGCACCTTAAGTTCTTCGTTAGTGCTTATTCCGATCAGTTCTCCTTGTAATATGACATCCGATTCTTTAATGTCACCGTATGGATTGATAATCCACTGTGGGATTTCCATAGTCAAAACATCCTCAAACCTGGTTTTAAAGTCTGTGTGAAGGACATTTAAATGTTGAACGTAGACCAAAACATCATCATCCTGGATGTTTGTCAATGACAAGTTGAGTAACTGGGAAAATTCTTTCCGTCCAATGTTTTGCTTCATTAGATTCATTCTGGCAAGAAAAGCTGCAATGATGAACTTTGTTTTTATTAAATTCAGACTGTCACCTAGTAACTGCATGTTATCCTCATTAAATTTAGTAAATAAATCTGTTAAATAAGCAATGTCTGGTTTCCATTTGATTAAATTTTCTTTCAAAATGGGATGTTCAGCATCCAAAAACTCTAGAACGGTCTCAAAAAGTGAAAAAATCTTGTCAAACATAAGCCTTTCGAGAGCCAGCGTACTTCAGGGTGAAGGAGTAATCAATGAAAGTCCTCGCCATTTTCTTCACACAACTGCGCAAATAACCTAGAGTTCAACGCGTTGCTACAAATCTTGTTTACTGCTGCCGATATTATATTTGTTAAAGGGATCACTTTTTCCATGAAATAATCTTTCAAAACATTCAATATTGATTCACCTTTAGTGTCTGTTGTCAAAGTTCTCGCAAAGAGCAGTTCTTCTTGGATTTCTTGGTCCATAACAAAACAAACATATGCCAATAATAGTGCTTCATTACCAGGTAACGTTGACTCGTCCAGTTGAATAGAGAAATGGTTCATTTGCAGATTTTACAAAAGAAGCTTTCAACACCATGACTCATTTCATTAATATGTCTTTGAACTGTGTTGTTGCTCAAAGGAATTCTTTTGAGTATATCATATGAAGGCTTGTGTAGAACAGTTTTTAAAACCTCTTTAACGGCTGGCAAAATCAGCTGTTCCCCGATAGTATGAGACTTTCCTGATTTTGCTATGAGTAGTGAGATATTGTAAGATGCTCGCAAACCATCATTGTCTCTTTTTGACGTTGAAGCGAACATACTGTCCACCATGGTTCTCTTCTGAAGTTTTTCTTTCAGTGTTTTAAACTATGTCAAATCTTTACTTGTTTTATCAGAGTGACACCTTCTCTGATGATCCTCTAGCTTGGATGGTTTCATAGCACCATTGCTTAAAACTCTGATGCACAAAAGGCATATAGGCAGATGTTTGTCCGTCAGGGATGGAATGAAGCCGAACTTCAAATAATCAACGCTATACTGCTTACATTTCTTTTTAGCCTGGGCCATGTTGGGTAGAAGTTATCTATTGACAAAAATGAAGCTATTTGAATATGATAAGACAGAGCAATTCAAAATTGATTCCTGCCCAGACAGCACACAAATATTTTAAAAATATTTCTTAGGAATTTAGGAAAAATCAACTTTAGCTAAAGTCGTGATCAGCGTCTACGGCTCTACACAATCGGAGCGACTACAAAAATATGTATAAAACTTTGTTCTTACTTTTCTTAGGCACTCCTAAAGAAGATGATTTTGATTCACTTTGACTTATACCTATTTATATTTTTGAACGTATTTTCAAATCACTTTTCTTCTCAAAACTCAGAAAACAAATGAACAGTGTTTGTCTCTAACACTCTTATTTATAATTGATGAATCAAATAAGTCTGTGCAAAGCTTTGGTACAAGTCTGGACAAGTGTTATTCACTGCACGTACGTGTGCGATGCATTGCTGCTAGTATGAAAACTTGCAAAAAAACTTGCACATGAACGTAGCACACCACAAAGCAGATAGGTGCTGATGTACTCGGGAGTCGCTTCATGGCTCCGTCCCTTTGAATTGGGAAAAGGTTTAAGAGAATTGTTGAACCCATACATTATTTATTCTATCATTTTTTTATATTTATGCTTTTAAAAAGGAGTTGACCCTTTTTAACCTCCTTGTTTTTAATTTGGTGATTTTCAGCCATCTCAATATCGCTGGAGAACTTTGGAATGATATGCTTCTCGCATGTTTCCTTTGTATACGAAGCCTCCTTTCCTCTGCTAGTTTTGTCTCCTGTCATAAGGAGGAATATTAAATTTTGCCACTTGGTCGTATGGTCTTTAGATGACAGGTACTTAAACAATTTTATGAAATATAATTAATATATAAGTAATTTCTATGTCTATTATAAGTATTATGTACACACAATCTGTGTTAGGTGTAATAAGACATTTGCGGAACGCCTAAACATTGATGATGATCTGCCTAAATGGGGGGTCCGCTCACATGGACCCCCCATTTACATCTCGTGCACCCCCAATTTTTTTTCTCGCTGACATGGACCCCCTGCAAGTTGAAATCGACCCTTGGGGGTCCATATAGACCACTTTGGGAGCCATTGCTCTAGACGGTACCGCACTCATATAAACAGAGAGCGTTAATGCCCCTGGCATGCCGGCTATCTGCTCTTGAGCTCTGCACTTTTCTGCGCTTCACACAGCCTCACCCAGACTTCTGCCTACATCTTCTGCAGATACGGGATGAGTGGAGGAGAATTCCCTCCTTGGGCCAACAAAGGATCAGATAAGTTGGTCCCAGCTCTTGTTCAAATATTGGGGCTTTTCTCTGCATCAAGACCCCACTCTTCAGGGTGCTGCACCTCAGGCCGTGCTCTTTGAGGTGGGGACATGTTCTGCTCCTTTGGGTAAATGAGACCTCACTCTCGCTGCAGAAAGGTGTGCCTTCATCATGTCTGATATTCCCAGAACACACTTCCCAGAACACACCACCCCTGCCTATACCTCAACCAGAGCACTCACAGTGAATTGTTGGATATTCTGCTGGCCCATATGGATGCCCTGAGAGGATGGAAAGGCAGGGAGTCTGATTCACCTTTGTATTTACCCATAAAGTAATTGCATGGACAACACCGGAGCATCCTTCAGCCACGCATGCTCAAACCACCATCTTGGCTCCTCCCCTTCGATTATTTTATAAACTGCTTAATTCACCCCCTATAGTTTTAGCTGTGACAGGGGAGTCAAAAATAAGATCAGAGATGGTTCTGTGTTATCGGAGAAGGTTAAGCCAGTCCTAGAATTGCTCCACTGCATGATGGGACTTGTTGTTATTTTTCAATAGATGCCCTTAAGAACATCTAGGACCAGATTTAGGCATTGGCAAAGTAAGCAGCTGCTTAGTGCATCAGATTTTGAAGGTATCTAATACCTGGGCTAAACAGGAGCCTGATTCTTCTTGCTTTAGGACCATGACTTTTGATTTTTGGGGAAGAAACCTCCCTGCTCCATCACTCTCTGGTCCTGACTATGGGCACCAAAGTCCTAAATCCAGTTCTGAGAAAGTCAGCACTATGCCTGCCACTTAAGCCCCGTGATAACACTCTTACTCAAACCTTCTCGGACCTCATGCTCATCCAACACATGTCATTTCCTGCCCATGCGCTGCTGATAATATCCTTGACCTTGTCTCTGCTCTCAGCTCTTTCTTCATTCACTTCTTTCCTGGTTCCCTGGTCTGACCATCATTGCATTCTTTTTACTGTCCAATTCTGCCCTCCCACCGCATCCTCTTCCTGGCCTCTCCCATACATCACACAGTCAGAACTTCTTTTCCCATACTCTTGAACTCTTTCACCCCTTTGGCAATATTTTCCCATTGGACGTTCCCTCCCTTCCTGTTGATACTCAGGCCCAACTCTGTTATTCTATACTATCCATTGCCCTAGACAACATTGTCCCTCTTCACTCCCACATCCGACCACCCAAGTGCAGTCAACCTTGGTTCCACCACGGTTTCTGTTTTCATCATTGCCAGCTCTGCTGGGCGGAGCATTTCTCAAGGAAACATCCTTCCTCAGCGTCCCTTCAACATTTCAAGCATCTTCAACAGCATTATTTGTTATATTGTGGAGGAGTGGAGTGGAGGAGTGGCCTAGTGGTTGGGGCAAGGTACTTCAGGCCAGACGGTCAGGGGTTCAAATCCCACTAGAGAACAGCAACCTTGGGCTGGAAAGACTGGGGTTTCTAGTCCCACAGGTACTCCTTGTGGTCTTGGGCAAGCCACTTAACCCTCCATAGCCCATGTTCTCTGTAAAATTGTTATCTTCAAGTTATAATGCCCTGTTCAATGTAATTTCAGTTTGTTCAATGTAAACCACACTGATGTGGAATAGCATGGTATATAAGAGAATGTAAATAAATAAATGTTATGTGTTTATTTATTTAGCGCATGCCTTTCCTGGGGGAGATCAAGGTGAGTTAAATTCAGATACAGTACTCTCAAATGATTCACAGGGCCATGAAACTTTACTATTCCAATCTCATTTCTTCTTCCATAAACTCTACCCGTCAGCTATATTTGGTTCTGACAGCTCTCTCTAAACCAACTACCGCCGATCAATCCAGCACCTTAGATACCTTTCCCACTCCTCATCTTCTCGCTGATCGCTTGCAGAATAAGGTTCTATCTCTACGGTCCTCCTTTGCAAATGTTCCCCTATCCTCAGGTATCTCCCTCCTCAACACCTGCCAATCCATCCGACCCACTACCCCCCTTCCTCCAGGCCCTCCCTCACACGTGATCTTCTTTTCACCCAATTAATTCTATCAAAAGATCATCACATCATCCCATAAAGCTAACTGCCCTTCTGACCCAATTTCTTTGTCTTGGATTTCCACCCCTCACTGGCTCTGTTACCCCTGATACTATCAATCCTTAATAACAGTCTGTCTTTATGTACTGTCACACCTCATCCGCCCCAGCCGTGACTCCTGGTATTGTTGGGCTTTTATGAGGGTGATAGTTGTGCCTTGCTTCTATATATATCACACAGAAAACTTCTTTTCTTTTTAGGGTTTTATTCCCCATCCCTTGAGGTTTCTTCTTTCAAATACAACTGAAATTAATAGCCTAATTTGGCTTTATAACAAAAGATAACTATGTAACAAAAATAGCTTCCTTCAGCTTATAACTTTAAACAAAGGAAAATAACAAACAGCCTAACTGTCTGTTTGCTCGGAGAGAGAGAGAGAGGGAGAGAGTTGCAGCCTTGCCTCTTATATACTGGAGTTAAGGTCACACATTCACATTTACCTCAGTGAGAATTCTGGTTCTATTACAGTGAGAGAACAATCCATCATCTCTGGACTTGTTAATTCTTCTGAGTTTTCATACTCCATTAATTCCTGTTCATTAGTATCTCCATTATTCATTTCAAACGTGGAGTAAAAATGTGGAAGGCTTGCCTCGTCAGTCAAGAAGTTTCTCTTCCTGTGAGCTGCACTGCCTCTCTGGGGAGTATCACCAAACTCTGAGTGATATCTTTCAGAGCTCTGCCCCCGCTGGTGCCTCAATGTATAGCTCAGGTCTTTGTTTGACCTGCTAGCTGGGTAATTTTGATAGGGTCCCTGCCGGGTCTGCCCTAGCTTTCCAAGCACAACTGTGCCTGATTGCAACCGGTGTGACGGTGTTTCCCTAGAAGCTGGGAACTCACCGTGAGAAGGGATTTCTTCAGCTTTTCTAAGTGAAGCCCTCTTCTTTTAACACTTCTATAACCAGGAGAAAAGCTATTATTAGCCTCTGAATATCTGGGCTTTATATGGTTATCTCTAAGCCTCCAGGGCCCTTCCCTTTCAAATGGCAAATAGTCCTTGTATCCACTCTTTTCCCCTGTACCTGCTGTTGCAGTCTTCCTGTATTCTTGCTTGCCAAACACATTCACGCTGTCAGGGTGTTGCCTTCTCCCAGAACCACACAGGTCCCTGGACTCTTTCCAGCATTCACACCGGCTCCCCTGTTGCCTTTCAGCTTGTGACCTCTGCTGCTTTAATTCCTCTCTCAGGGATTCTTTCCTCAGCTTATCCCTCCAGGATTCCCTCCTTGACTCCTCTCTCCAGGATTCCCTATCCTCAACTGTTTGGTAGTCTGCTTTATCTGCGTATTTCCTGACTCCACCTTCCCTCAGGTGCATTCTATTAGGTAAAGCAGACTCCCTTGCTTTGCTCTCAGGGTGTGTCTTTCTGGGCTCTGTGCACGTGTGCTTAGGTTGTCCCTGACAACCATCAAACATTCTCCTGTTTATTCTGTCACTTTCACCGTGATCATTCACACTGCTCTGCACCTTCTCCGGCTGCCCTATGTCCACCCTGTGACAGTACCTTCCCGTTGTTTTGGAAACATGCCCAAATAAGTCCTATCTTAAAACCCCATCCCTTGACCCCTCTCTTTCTGCATACTATCGTTGATTCTCCTCTCTTCCCTTTCTCTCTCAGTTACTTGAAAAATTGGTCTTTGCTCAGCTTTCTGTCTCTGTCATGGTTTCTCTTGATCTTTCTTCGGCTTTCATCTTGTAGACCACATCACTCTTTCATGCCTTCCAATTTTGGCCTTCATGGCATGATAGTTTATTGGTTTCGATCTTTCCTCTCCCACTTGTCCTTTTCTGTCTCTGTTGGTACCTCCTCCTCCTCTTCTCACCCCCTTCTCTGCAGGATCTCCCGGGTGCTGTGTTGGCTTCTCTTCTATTTTATATCTTCTTGATTTCTCTCACTCTCTTGGTAGTCCAGGTGGATGGATCTACCATACTTCCTGTTCCCTCGGCCCACAATCTAGGGGTTATCTTTGACACCTCCCTCTCCTTCTCCGATCATATCCAGCTCGTAGGTAAGACGTGTTGCTTCTTTCTCTACAACATCAGCAAAATCCGCCCCTTCCTCTCTGAACACACTACCAAACACTTTTCCACTCCTTAATCTCCTCTCGCCTCGACTACTGCAACCTACTCCTCGCTGGTCTCCCCGTGAGCCACCTCCTTCCCCTTCAATCTATACAAAATCATACTGCTCGACTAATCTTCTGCCAGCCTCACCATGCCCACATTACTCCTCTTCTCAAATCACTTCACTGGCTCCCTGTCCTTTTCTGCATCCAATTCAAGCTTCTCCTGCTGACGTATAAATGCATTCACTCTATGATCCCTCAATACCTCTCATCTCTTATCTCTCCCTACGTCCTCGCTCGAAATTTGCACTCTGCCAACAAATTACTTTTATCAATGCCTTTCACCCGCATCGCCAACTTCCGACTGCGCTCCTTTCACCTTGCTGCACCATACGCCTGGAACAGCCTACCTGCGTCTGTGTGCCAGGCGTCCTCCCTGGCCCTCTTCAAATCCACATTGAAGACCCACCTCTTCACTGTTGCATTCAGATCCTGACCTCCATCCTCATCTTACCCTGACCCCCATCTACGTTTATGAGCAAACCTTAGACCAAACTATACCACACCCTACCTTCAGCTGAACTGACTTAATAAGCTCCGATGAGCTTGACTCTGACGGGCAGGGACTGTCTCTTGTATGTTGACTACCTCTTGATCCGTTTTGAGCACGTCACTCCCCTTTTAGTGCGTTATCATTTGCTTCCTATCAAATACCAGCTTCAATATAAACTTCTGACACTGGTCCACTGAGTGCTACATACAGGTTCCCCGTCATCTTTCCAACATTCTGCACCTCCACGCACCACATCACATCCTCCGCAATATTCACGCGAACCACCTACACCTTCCCCCTGCTTCTCAGGCCCAGCTAGAATCCACCCATTCCTCAGCTTTCTACTTCCTAATTCATTGATTTAGCAACTTTTTATACTGCTGTATCTACCAGTCACAGAGGTGTGCAGGTAACAGGTTTAACAAGTATAACTTTACATAGGATGTAGGTAATAAAATATAATTTAATTAAACCAGATGACTTAACATGTGACTTAGAGTGTGTAAACAGGAGAAATGTGATAGTAGGAATATGCATTAACATTTAACAATAACAGGTGATGATGAGGGAAATTTTATGATACATGGTTACTATCCGAGGAGATGTGACAGTGGGGAGAACAGGGAAAATAGCGAGAGTCCTGAATGGTTGGAAGGAGGATGAGTGAGTAACTAGAAAATATGATCCTATCGCCCCTCTTTTCCTTCAGCATCACTGGCCACCTTTCCCCCACCGTATTCACTAGAAGATTCTCATCCAAGAGCACAACCGTGCCCCTCACTGTCTCTCTGCGCTCAACATCCCCTGTGTCCCCCGTCGCACCTGTCGTTCTCTCAGTGACAATCGGCTGGTTCTTCCAGCCCCCAATCAAGTGAAATATGAGTCTACCCAGTGTTCAGCTTTCTTCTGCACCGCTCCCGCTCTCTGGAACTGTCTCCCGCCTCATCTACGTCTTTTCCTAAATTTATATCCCTGTTAAGGACAGACCTTTACCCCCCGGCTTTGATCTAGTTGACGTCCGGGATGCCCCTTAAGCTGCATGGGCCTGGACAGTTGCGATCTGTTGGACTATTGTAAATTGCTGGGCACTGCTGGTATATTCCCCTACTTTTGGGCTGACCCCCTTTCTGCTGCTCCTTATCCCTCTGTCCTGTCAACAATTGAAATTCTTTTCTCCCCCTGCCCTTGGCTTGTTTCCAGTCCCCATTATGGTTAAGATTGTGAACCGCTCTGTATGCACCTGCCAAGGGCGGTATATTAAAAGTAATAAACAATAACTAGGTGTCAGATGTGAAGTGTTCTAGGAAGCGATGGGATTTTAGTTGGTGGGTTTTTAGTTCCTTGGTCCTGCTTCCTGGAAAGCGATACCCTCTGCCCTCCGACTCGAACCTTCCTATTCTCACTTTAAACTCTTCTCTGCCACACTGCATTTGACCTGCCCATTGCATGATCACAACCAGGGCCTCTACTGTAAGTTTCTCTCCGTTGCTCTTTCCCTCCTGGTGTGAATGCTCGATCCTTTCCTGGCAGGAACTGGCCTTCCTTCTCTCCCATCTCTGATTCTATCTTGTTTTACATTCGTACCCCACCCTGCTGCACTAAGTGAAAAGCCGTCTGCCAAACCCCAATAAACAGCAACATCAACATAAATGCTGCAGTGAGGCAAAACAGGATTGAGGCATCTGCTAAGCTAAACTATAAGCTGAGTTTTCTAGGGCGAGACACACACACCCTCCTCTGACGCATAAGTAGAGGAAACAAAACTGACACTAAAGGTTATTCTAAAGGATCACTGACACTGACACTGACACTAAAGGATCATGGCTGCAGGGAGCACGGCTGAGAGTCTGCGGGACGAAGTTTCTTGTCCCATCTGTCTGGATTATTTTACAGACCCCGTGATTACAGAATGTGGCCACAACTTCTGCCGCTCCTGTATCACTCAGGCCTGGAAAGGGTTAGATACAAATTTTCCCTGTCCGCAGTGCAGAGAAACGTCTCAGCAGAGGAACCTGAAGCCTAAAAGGCAGCTGGGGAATGTCATAGAAATGCTGAAAAAACTTCCTCAGTGCTCGGTCAGAAACCAAGAGGAAAATCTGTGTGAGGAACATGAAGAGAAACTGAAGCTGTTCTTCACAGAGGATCAGAGACTGATCTGCCTTATCTGTAAGGAAAGAAAGGATCAAAGATCTCACCCCGTGATCCCCATAGAGGAGGCCGCGCAGGAATACAAGGTGTGTGTCAGTATCTTTATTATCACAGGGTGTCCCGGGATCACAGATCTCATCCCGTGATCCCCATAGAGGAGTCTGTGCAGGAATACAAGGTGTGTGTCAGTATCTTTATTATCACAGGGTGTCCCGGGCTCACAGATCTCATCCCGTGTGATCCCCATAGAGGAGGCCGTGCAGGAATACAAGGTGTGTGTCAGTATCTTTATTATCACAGGGTGTCCTGGGGTCACAGATCTCACCCCGTGATCCCATAGAGGAGGCCGCGCAGGAATACAAGGTGTGTGTCAGTATCTTTATTATCACAGGGTGTCCCGGGATCACAGATCTCACCCCGTGATCCCCATAGTGGAGGCTGCACAGGAATACAAGGTGTGTGTCAGTATCTTTATATCACAGGGTGTCACAGGGTCACATATCTCACCCCGTGATCCCCATAGAGGAGGCCGTGCAGGAACACAAGGTGTGTGTCAGTATCTTTATTATCACAGGGTGTCCGGGGTCACAGATCTCACCCCGTGATCCCCATAGAGGAGGCCGTGCAGGAATACAAGGTGTGTGTCAGTATCTTTATTATCACAGGGTGTCCCGGGGTCACAGATCTCACCCCGTGATCCCATAGAGGAGGCCGCGCAGGAATACAAGGTGTGTGTCAGTATCTTTATTATCACAGGGTGTCCAGGGTTACAGATCTCACCCCGTGATCCCCATAGTGGAGGCCACGCAGTAATACAAGGTGTATGTCAGTATCTTTATTATCACAGGGTGTCCAGGGTTACAGATCTCACCCCGTGATCCTCATAGATGAGGCTGCACAGGAATACAAGGTGTGTGTCAGTATCTTTATTATAAAATACACTATGGTCAATGACAGAGCTGTAATCTAAATACTGAAAACAACAAACAACTCTACCTTCTAACTCTTAGTAGTAATAAGATTCTCTAAAGAGCAGTATGTATATATAAAAAGGTGGGGCAGCGAACCTCAGAACCCTCCACACCTCCCACAGTTCACACAAGGTGAGCTCAGGTGCACATAAAGGGTAAATCACATCAAAGGTTCGCTGAACCTCCACACATATCCCAAAAAACACAGAAGTCATAATGTGATAGCCAGGTAGCCCATAACTATAAATTAGGCCATAAGCCTGAACCTGGAAAATGACAGGCCTCAGAACCAAGCTTGGATTTCAGTAGTGCTGAGACATAAAATTAAAAAGACAGAATTAAATGCTGTTTTAGAATGAAATACTGCCATTGCAAAGTTTGCACAAAGTGAATACAATGCCTGTATGTTAAATCGTTACTTCAGAATCGTTACTTACATGTTTTAGGAGCTAGATATGACCTTGATGAAGGAAAGTAACCAGGTTTGAACCAAGCCATTGTTCAGCTAGCTAGAGAAAGCAGAGCAAAGGGCATAGACCCTGATTGGTCAATTTCAGAGAAATGTCAAACCAATAGAAAGTTTGTAGAAATTAGCATAAGACCAATAGAATGTTTTCATGTATCAAAATGTTTAAGTGGTATAAAAAGTTATGTCTCTATGAAGAGCTCAGCTCAGTTCCTTGAATGCTTTGACTGACTGGGCCTGTGCACAAATAAACTGGCTTGAACCTTGATAAAGACTCCTGGTATAATTGGTTTGGTGGCATTCAGCTGCTACAATATATAACCCCAACAGACCCAAAGGTTCTCTAGACCCTCAAAACATATCTTCAGAGATGTAATGTCACAAAACAGCATCACAATGTAACGTGAACATATGTATCATCAAAAATCATATCCATGAATGTATCACTATGTCATAACATCAAGGATTCTCCGAGAACTATGTCTGAACCAAAAAGACTCCAGGTTTAAAAGCTCCTGGTTTAAACAAAACCAAGCCCGACACCCACTGGAACGTTCCTCCTGCGTTTCGCTACTGCTGCTTCAGGGGAAAAGGCTTCTAAAACAAAAACATACCACAAACATATTTCATTCTCCTACTATAACCCCAGAAAATACCACCTTATAAACCATCAAAAATCACAGCGGCATGCAAGGGTGCTACGCACAGTGTCAGGACTTGATTCTAAGCATCTGCGTTGCGTTTGGCGACGTGGTTTAAATCTAAAAGAGATGTTGAGTCCCTCTAAGTTACCCCCTATTGGTCAGGTTAGAGAGGATCAAGTAGGGCACGTTAAATGTGGACGCTGCGCTATATGAGTGGTGGTTTGGGAAATGGATCGCTTCTGTTATAAGGGTAGGGAATATCTTTTGAGATCTAGGACCACTTGTGATTCTGATTACGTTGTGTATGGAATTTTTTTGTGCGTGTCGACTCCTATATGTGGGGAAAACTAACCGTCCGTTTCGGGTCAGGATTGGTGAACATAAAAGCCGGTTGCACTGCAAACGGCGGGAGGCTCCCCTAGTAGATCATTGTCTGATGGAGGGACATAGATTTTTAGATCGCCAATGTTTTTGCATTGAGCAGGTTGGTGCGGGGCCAGAGGGAGAGCGTGAGATCAACATTTACTCTATAGAGAACAGTGTTGGATTTTTTTATTGGACACTGTGACACCAGAGGGACTAAACTCCGGAGTTGATTGGGGAGTTTGTGTTTAGAGTGGTTCTTTTGATTGGATGTGGAGAAGAGGGCGGGATGAGTGTTGACTTTAAAAGTAATGAGGTGGGAGTGACTGTGAGTTTGTCGGTTGGAGTCTGACCGTTTTGGTGGTGCCATTTGTTACAGCATGATGAGGTAGGAGGGTTACTGTTCTGGGTGATTTTTGATGGTTTATAAGGTGGTATTTTCTGGGGTTATAGTAGGAGAATGAAATATGTTTGTGGTATGTTTTTATTTTAGAAGCCTTTTCCCCTGAAGCAGCAATAGCAAAACCCAGGAGGAACGTTCCAGTGGGCGTCGGGCTTGGTTTTGTTTAAACAAGGAGCTTATAAACCTGGAGTCTTTTTGGTTCAGACATAGTTCTCGGAGTATCCTTGATGTTATGACATATTGATACATTCATGGATATGATTTTTGATGATACATATGTTCATGTTACATTGTGATGCTGTTTTGTGACATTATATTGTGATGCTGTTTTGTGACATTAAATCTCTGAAGATATGTTTTGAGGGTCTAGAGAACGTTGGGGTCTGTTGGGGTTATATATGACTTCTGTGTTTTGGGATATGTGTGGAGGTTCAGTGAACCTTTGATGTGTTTTACCCTTTATGTGCACTTGAGCTCACCTTGTGTGAACTGTGGGAGGTGTGCAGGGTTCTGAGGTTCGCTGCCCCACCTTTTTATATATACATACTGCTCTTTAGAGAATCTTATTACTACTAAGAGTTAGAAGGTGGAGTTATATGTTTATGTTTATTAGATTTGATATACCGCTCAGGCTAGAGGCATCAGAGCGGTTTACAATGCAGTATCATTCTCGGAAATAGGAAAGGAACGCCATTATATAATAGGACAGAATAGAGGACAGAGACAGTCAAACAGACAATAGTAGAGAAGAAATATAGAACAGCAGGTTACCACATCACAGATGCATGTCAGCCCAGTCCACGCCATCGGTGCAACTCTCAGCAACAAACGCCACGGACCAGCGCCTAAGGGCCACGCCAAAGGGCCCTCAGGCGCGGGCCCGCAAGGTGCGGGCGCGCCTGAGAAGCGGCGGTTTTTATGCTGGTGAAGGCCCGCTGAAAAGGCAGGTCCGGGAGGTGAAGGGGAGCTCCTTCTCACTCCCTCTGTGACTGGCTGCTCTCCCACGCGCCTGAGAAGCGGCGGTTTTTATGCTGGTGAAGGGCCGCTGAAAAGGCAGGTCCGGGAGGTGAAGGGGAGCTCCTGCTCACTCCCTCTGTGACTGGCTGCTCTCCCACGCGCCTGAGAAGCGGCGGTTTTTATGCTGGTGAAGGGCCGCTGAAAAGGCAGGTCCGGGAGGTGAAGGGGAGCTCCTGCTCACTCCCTCTGTGACTGACTGCTCTCCCACGCGCCTGAGAAGCGGCGGTTTTTATGCTGGTGAAGGGCCGCTGAAAAGGCAGGTCCGGGAGGTGAAGGGGAGCTCCTGCTCACTCCCTTTGTGACTGGCTGCTCTCCCACGCGCCTGAGAAGTGGCGGTTTTTATGCTAGTGAAGGGCCGCTGAAAAGGCAGGTCCGGGAGGTGAAGGGGAGCTCCTGCTCACTCCCTCTGTGACTGGCTGCTCTCCCACGCGCCTGAGAAGCGGCGGTTTTTATGCTGGTGTTTTAAGTTGTTTGTTGTTTTCAGTATGTTTATTATCACAGGGTGTCTGAGGGACACAGATCTCACCACTTGATCCACGTAGAGGAGGCCGCACAGGAATACAAGGTTTGTGTCAGTATCTTTATTATGACAGGGTGTCCCAGAGTTACAGATCTCACCCCGTGATCCCCATAGAGGAGGCCACAGAGGAATAGAAGGTGTATGTCAGTATCTATTATCACAGGGTGTCCCGTGGGTCACAGATCTCACCGTGTAATCGCCATGGTCTTGACGGACTGGAAAGGGGGGCTGTTACTTCTGGAGAGAAATCTGAAATTGTGAGTATATACTTCTGGGAATTTTTCTGAAAGGAATTGTTTTTCTTTTAAAGCTAATTAATCTGTGAACCCACTATTTTTTTTGTTAAATCAGTCAGGGCCTAGTAGCAACAGTTTAAGATTCAATTTAAAAACACAGAAGAGAACTTTCTGGTTACCTTTCATACCCAGTAGACAGCTGTAGTTTAAATTTCATAGTCACTCAGGGCCTAGCATCAGCAAAGTACTTTTAGTTTCAAATTAAAACACAGAAGAGAGCTTTCTGGTTAAATTTAGAATCCAGCAGAGAGCTTGTAGTTTAAATTTCATAATAGGTTAGAGCCTAGTAGCAGCAAAGAGCTATAATTTAAATCAAATCAGAATATAGTTTTCCTCAGCAGCACAGGACAAGGTACTGTGTAGCAGCCCTTTTTTATTAAGTGTTATATCCCTCCCTCCCTCCCCACACCCACCCTCCCCTGGGAATTTCACAGCTTTATAGGTACTTGCACAACTTAAAAGACAGGAGGTGCTCTCAGGTGAAGCTCATTACCCAAATCAGTCATACACCAAGGACCTGAGATTAATTAAGCTTCAGGTGAACAAGGTATATTAAACTTCTTAGGTACAGTTTTAGTGGTATAAATATCCATTGCACCCTTTAGTACATATAGAACTTAAAGATCTAAACACAAACTTAAAACTAAGATGCAGACAGCAGTCCAGCAGCGGGATGTGGGCTTTCCAGTCTTTTGCATTGAGTGTCACATGTATGATTTTCTCCCAGCTGGTGAGAGGTCTTACGTGTGCACTAGGTGCAAGGAGCTCTCTGCTCTCAGGGAACAAGTCCGTTCTCTAGAGGCTAGAGTAGCAGACTTGGAAAACATAAGACAGACAGAGAGGTACATAGACGAGACCTACAGGGATATAGTCCTGAAGTCCCACCTCCAGTCTGGCAGCATCCCTGTTGCCATGGAGGAGAGAGGTCACGTGACAGGAGAGCATCACCCTGGTGTGGCAGGAAGTGATCCTGTAACTAGGACCTGTCCTCCAGGTGATGTAAACCCCTCTCGCACCGAGGAGGTTTCTCCAGGGCCAAGAGCCCATGCGGGAAGGGTTAGGACAGCAGTTATAGTTGGTGATTCGATCATTAGGCATGTAGATAGCTGGGTGGCTGGTGGACGTGAGGATCGCCTGGTAACATGCCTGCCTGGTGCGAAGGTAGCGGACCTCACACGCCACCTAGATAAGGTCTTAGATAGTGCTGGGGAGGAGTCTGCTGTCTTGGTACATGTTGGTACCAATGACATAGGAAAATGTGGTAGGGAGGTTCTGGAAGCTAAATTTAGGCTTTTAGGTAGGAAGTTGAAATCCAGAACTTCCAGGGTAGCGTTCTCCGAAATGCTTCCCGTTCCACGCGCAGGACCCAATAGGCAGGCAGAGCTCCGGAGTCTCAATGCGTGGATGAGACAATGGTGCAGAGATGAGGGGTTCGGATTTGTTAGGAACTGGGGAACATTCTGGGGAAAGGAGGGGCTCTTCCGAAGGGATGGGCTTCACCTTAACCGGGATGGAACCAGGCTGCTGGCATTAACCTTTAAAAAGGAGATAGAGCAGCTTTTAAACTAGAGAATAGGGGAAAGCCGACAGTCGCCCAAGAGCGCATGGTTCGGAAGAATGTATCCTTGAAGGATACTACAAAAAGCAGAGAGGTTCCAAAAAAGAGTAAAGTAGCCCAAATGCCCTCGAGTATGGAGCAGACAGAACTTAAAGATCCCAAATTACCCATGTCTACCAATAGCCAAATTAATATGAATAAAATACAGTCTCTAAAATGCTTGTATGCAAATGCTAGAAGTCTACAAAACAAGATGGGAGAGTTAGAATATATAGCACTAAACGAGAGGTTAGATATGATTGGAATATCAGAGACATGGTGGAAGGAGGACAACCAGTGGGACACTGTGATACCTGGGTACAAACTATATCGAAATGATAGAGCTGATCAAATTGGTGGAGGGGTTGCGCTCTATGTTAGAGAGGGCATTGAGTCAGAAAGGATTAAAGTTTTGCAAGAAACAAAATTTGCTGTAGAATCTCTATGGATTGAAATTCCATGTAAAAAGGGGAAGGCGATGGCAGTGGGGGTGTACTATCGTCCGCCTGGCCAGAATGAACAAATGGATGATGAAATGCTCAAAGAAATCAAGGAAGCTAGCAAAAGTTACAGTGCAGTAATAATAATGGGTGATTTCAATTACCCCGGCATCGACTGGGTCAGTGTCACAACAGGACATGCTAGGGAGATAAAGTTCCTAGATGAAATAAATGACTGCTTCTTGGAGCAGCTGGTTCATGAACCGACCAGAGGGGAAGCAATATTAGACCTAGTCCTTAGTGGAACACCAGATGTAGTGCAAGAGATAAGGGTGTTGGGGCCACTTGGCAATAGTGATCATAGCATGATCACCTTTGATTTAATTAGTGGAGGAGGGATAGTAAGGAAATCCACAGTACTACCCTTTAACTTTCGAAAGGGAGATTATGATAGAATGAGGAAAACAGTTAAGAAAAAACTAAAAGGAGCAGTTGCAAAGGTTAAAGACGTACATCAAGCTTGGGTGTTGTTGAAAAATACTATCTTGGAAGCCCAGACCAGCTGTATTCCACGCTTTAAGAAAAGTGGAAGGAAGTCCAAAAAATTGCCAGCATGGTTTAAAGCTGAGGTCAGAGAGGCTGTTGTTGCCAAAAAAGCATCTTTCAAGAAATGGAAAAAAGAGCCAAATGATGAAACCTGGAAACAGCACAAGCACTGGCAAGTCAAATGCAAGGCATTGATAAGGCAGGCAAAGAGAGAATTTGAGAAGAAGCTTGCTGCGGAAGCAAAAACGCGAAATAAAGACCTTTTCAAGTACATTCGTACCAAAAAACCCGTGAGAGAGTCAGTTGGTCCATTAGATGATAAAGGGGTTAAAGGAGCACTAAGAGGCGACAAGGCGATAGCGGAGAGACTGAATGAATTCTTTGCTTCGGTCTTTACTGAGGAAGATGTAGGGATGTTACCCACGACTGAAGTGGTATTTAAAGGTGTGGAAGAATTGAAGGAAATATCGATACATCGGGAAGATGTCCTACAACTATTAGATAAACTGAAGAGTAGCAAATCACCTGGGCCGGATGGTATACATCCAAGGGTGTTGAAAGAACTGAAATTTGAGATTGCAGACCTGCTATCAGTAATCTGTGAACTATCATTAAAATCATCTCTAATACCTGAGGATTGGAGGATCGCCAATGTAACACCAATTTTTAAAAAGGGTTCGAGGGGTGATCCGGGAAACTACAGACCGGTGAGCCTGACATCAGTACCGGGAAAAATGGTAGAAACCATCATAAAGAATAAAATTACTCAGCATATAGATAGTCATGACCTAATGGGAGACAGCCAACATGGCTTTAGACAAGGAAGATCTTGTCTTACTAATCTGTTATGTTTTTTTGAAGGAGTGAATAAACAGGTGGACAAAGGTGAGTCGGTTGATATTGTGTATCTGGACTTTCAGAAAGCCTTTGACAAGGTCCCTCATGAGAGACTTTTGGCAAAACTAAAGAGTCATGGGATAGGAGGCAGTGTACTACTGTGGATCAGGAACTGGTTAAAAGATAGAAAGCAGAGGGTAGGGCTAAATGGCCAATTTTCCCAATGGAGAAAGGTGAATAGTGGTGTACCCCAGGGATCTGTGCTGGGTCCGCTGCTTTTTGACATATTCATAAATGACCTGGAAAGTGGAATAACGAGTGAGGTTATCAAATTTGCTGATGACACAAAACTATTTAAAGTTGTTAAAACCCAAGAGGATTGTGGAAAATTGCAAGAGGATCTTGATAAATTGGAAGACTGGGCATCAAAATGGCAGATGAAATTTAATGTGGAGAAGTGCAAGGTTATGCACCTAGGGAAGAACAACCCAAACTATGGTTACACGATGCAAGGTTCCACATTAGGAACCACCACCCAAGAAAAAGATTTAGGCGTCCTTGTGGATACCATGTTAAAACCCTCGGCCCAGTGTGCAGCGGCGGCCAAGAGAGCAAATAGAATGCTAGGTATGATAAGGAAAGGAATGGAAAATAAAACAAAAGATATTATAATGCCTCTATATCGTTCCATGGTGAGACCGCACCTTGAATATTGTGTGCAATTCTGGTCGCCATATCTTAAAAAGGATATAGCAATTTTAGAAAAGGTTCAGAGAAGAGCCACCAAAATGGTAAAGGGGATGGAAGGCTACTCCTATGAAGAAAGGCTAAAAAGGTTGGGGCTCTTTAACCTGGAAAAGAGACGGCTGAGGGGAGATATGATAGAAGTCTATAAATTAATGAACGGAGTGGAACGGGTAAACGTAGATCGATTGTTTACCTTATCAGAATATAGAAAGACTAGGGGACATGCAATGAAGCTACAGGGTAAACTATTTAAGACTAATAAAAGAAAATATTTTTTCACTCAACGTGTAATCAAACTCTGGAATTTGTTACCGGAGGATGTAGTAAAGGCTGTTAGTGTAGCTGGGTTTAAAAAAGGTTTGGACAAGTTCCTGGAGGAAAGGTCCATAAACCATTATTAAGAAGGGACCCGGATATCAATGCTTGAACCAATACAAGCATTGTGGAACCTGTGTCCCTTGGGGAAACTGCTAGGTACGTATGACCTAGATTGGCCACTGTTGGAAACAGAATACTGGGCTTGATGGACCTTGGTCTGACCCAGTATGGCATATCTTATGTTCTTATGTTCTTATATAGAGGAGGCCACGCAGGAATACAAGATTTGTGTCAGTATCTTTATCACAGAGTGTCCCGGGGTCACAGATCTCACCCCATGATCCCCATAGAGGAGGCTGCGCAGGAATAAAAGGTGAGTGTCAGTATCTTTATTATCACAGCGCGTCTCAGGGTCACAGATCTCACCTCATGATCCCCATAAAGGAGGCTGTGCAGGAATATAAGTTATAATCATGTTATTTACCTGTAGTATGTAAACTAATTTACTTACCTGTAGTAGGTGTTCTCTGTGGACAGCAGGATACACATCTTCACAGAGGATAACATCATTGACAGGGCTTGGCAGGGGAAACAGCTTTCTCCAGGAACAAGCAGGAAGTCAGTCCTCACTTATGGGTGACGTTGGCACCAACGGAGCCTGTGCGGAGCAATTCCCCAGCTTTCAAAGAAAGCCTTTGGGATTGCTGCCACGCATGCGTGGTCCTCTTCCCACCTAAGAGTGCCATCTTGCTCAGTCTCCCTTTTTCCGTGGAGTCCTTCGGATGTACGTCCTCGTCCCTCGGAAAAAGTTTTTTTTTTTTCTCATGGTCTTCGAACAGTTTTCCACTTGCACTGGTCCTCTTTCCATCCCCCCACGCCATGGTATCTCTGTGGGCTAGGGTTCTCTCTTTTTTCTCTCCTCTTGGAGTTTTTTTCCTTCGGGCTTTTTACACCCTTTTCTCCAACCGCTGGCCTCGAGGTTCTTTGACCTCGCAGTGGCCCTTTTTGCCCTAATGGCCACCGAGTTCAAGAAGTGCGACAGATATTCGAAGAACATGCCTCTCATGGACACCCATAACTGCTGTTCGCGGTGTCTGGGAGCTGGCCACAACCCAGAACTTTGCGCATTGTGCAAGGCAAGGCCCTGCTCAGCCCTTATGGCAGAAGTCTGATGACATTTTCCAAAAGGCAGCCCTGGAGTCCCCAGTGGCGCCTCAAACTGACCCACTGCTCATGGGTTCTCCCCGGGAGACACCGCGCTCTAGGCGGCATTCCGACTCCCGATGAATAATGGCTTGAAAAAGCAAAAAGCTTGGAAGTCGCTGTCAGGGGCTCCGGAAAACCGCAAGCATTCTCGGTACCTCAGCCCTCCTCGGCATTCCCGAGAGTCCGAGAAGGAGCGGCCTCATAAAGTACCACGTACCAATACAGAGGCCTCGGGCGATGGCGCTCGGTCTCCTGAGGGTCGTCCCGGCGAGGATCCCCTCTCATCTTCCATGTCATACCCGGTAACCCTGGTGTCGGCAGCCCAGTGTCCCATGCCCGAGTGGGAGTTCTGAATGCTGGCACTGGAGCACACCATCACTGCCTTCCTGGCTGCCCAGCAGGCACTTTTATTTATTTATTACAGTTTCTTATTTATTTATTTATTTGCTTTATTTATTTATTGCTTTTGCCCAGCATGGCTGGCCCGAGACCGAGAGGCCCCCGGTGGGGGGACCTAAACCCGCCCAGGAAACCCCCGAGAGCTGCAGGCCTCATGCGGGTCCTCGGCACCGGTCTCGGTCTCGATCGCCATCCCGTTCCTCGGGGATGAGGTCCTCTAAGGCCAGTGCCTATGGCTCCAAGCAGGACTTGGCCACTGATCAGTCCAACTCAGACTCCTTCTCAGATCTGTCGGGCTGGGAATCCGGAGGGGATACTTCCCAGGATTCTCGGGCCCACCAAGATTTGCTCTCGGACCCCTCTCCCCCGGCATCGCAGAGGCGTTCGCCCCTTGAGGATACCTCCTTTCTGGTGTTTGTCTGGGACATGATGTGGGCTCTCAGCCTGCAGACTCAGACTGAAGAGGACCCCCGGGCCGAGGAACTGGATATACTCCAGTATGAGTCCCCATCGAGTGAATCCCTCATGGTCCCTGTGCCGCTCATCTTGGCTCAGTTATTCCTCTACATGTGGGAAACACCAGCCTTAGTCCCAATTGTTAGCAATCGACTCGATGCCATGTACAGGGTCCAACATGCCCTGGGGTTTCGGAAGGCTTAGCTTCCCCACACCTCCATGGTGGTCGAGTCGGCTATGCAGAAACAGAAGAGCCCAAAGTCCCCCCCCCCCCTGGAATGAAATCCCACGCCTTTGATGCCCTCGGGCGCAAGGCCTATCAGGGTTCCATGCTGACATGCCGTATTCAAGCTTACCAGCTCTACATGGGGATGTTTCTTCGCGACCTCACCAAAGAGCTCTGTGGCTTCTCTTTGGGCCTGGGAGGTGACCATCTTGCCAGATTCCAGACCCTCCTGAAGTCGGTCACAGAATGCTCCAAATACATTTCCCATGCCGCCTATGATGGCTTTGAATCCGCGGCCTGGGTAGTGTCCGCCGGCATCGGGGCCCGCCGTCAGGCTTGGCTCCAATCTTCGGACTTGGAGCAGTGGGTCCAAGAAAAGCTCTTGCACATCCCCTGTCTCGGCAAGCAGTTGTTTGGCAACCTCAGGAGGACAAGGCTGCCAAAATTGAGACCGGGTTTGTGACACGCACGAGTCTCTCATGGAAAACTTCTTCCCTTCCTCGGAAGAAACAGCAGGAAAAACACCATTCTACCCAAGGAAGGAGCTTTCCTACCGATGGTATCCGCCTTACCCACTGACCCTGGTGCCGTCTTCCAGTGCACAGGGAAAAGGGGGGAACCAGGGCCACCGCAAGCCAAAGGGCCCTAAGTCCCAACCCCCGGCTCTGGCTCAGCCGGCCCAGGGAGTTTGATGCCAAGAGCATGGCCACTCACTCCCCGACGGCATCCCTGCCCATTGGAGTTCGCTTGTCCCAGTTTGCGCCCGAATGGGAGTCGATCACTTCGGACTCCTGGATTCTCCAAGTAGTTCGAGACAGCTATCATCTTCGCTTGGATGGGCTTCCTCCCCCTTTCTCCCCGGCTGAGCCCTCCCAGCTGCCCGCACACCAGGCTTGCTTGCAAAAGGAGCTGAACAACCTACTCAATCAGCAAGCTATCAAAAGGATACCACAGCACCTCCAGGGCCGAGATTTCTACTCCTGGTACTTCCTCGTCCTGAAAAGTACAGGATGCATGCGGCCCATCCTCGACCTCAGGAACCTAAACAAATTCCTGGTGAGGGAAAAGTTTGAGATGCTGTCACTTGGCGTCTTGCTGCTCTTCCTCCAGCAGGGTGATTGGCTATGCTCCTTGGACCTCAAAGAGGCCTACACTCACATAGTGATCCACCCCCAGCACATGCAATACCTGCACTTCAAGGTGCGCGGTAAGCACTTCCAGTACAAGGTGCTCCCTTTCGGACTCGCCTCTGCCCTGCGAGTCTTCACGAAGTGCCTCTCCATGGTCACGGCCCACCTCTGATTTACTTATTTATTATTTATTTATTAACATTTCTTATATACCGCGCTATTATAATCAGTGCGGTTCACTGAAGAACAGAAACACACTACAATGCAGTATGGTACATTGAGTTTACATGGAACAGGTGGTCAAAAACATGGATGAACTGGGGAGAACTATATACAAGTGCCTGGGGGTGTCTGTCTTCCCCTACCTAGACAACTGTCTCATCATGGGGGCCTCAATGGAGGAAGCTCATTACATAGCATCACAAATTGTCCTCCTCCTCGAACGCCTCTGCTTCCTGATCAACTACCCCAAGTCACACCTGTTTTGCGAATTGAACGGGGTGCGAAAATAAAGGCTAACACACTTTGTAATAAAGATAAGCAGCTTATTTATAAAACAAAGAAAAGATAACTTGAAAGCAAGTAATTCACTTATTTATCTATCTATAATTAGTTAGAAAAGATAACTAGAAAGCGAGTAATTACAGGAGAATGATACATCACCGACAGAGTTATGGTGGGAGGTGTGGCCTAGTGGTTAGGACAAGGTACTTCAGGCCGGAGGGCCGGGGGTTCAAGTCCCACCTGGGGACAGAAATCTCAGGCCGAAGGGACTGGGATTTCTAGTCCTATAGGTACTCCTTGTGGTCTTGGGCAAGCCACTTAACCCTCCATTGCCCATGTTCCCTGTAAGTATTACCGTATGTGTGTCATATCCCCTCGTGTTAAATGTATCTCCCAATTGACCGCTTTGACCCGGTGAAAAGCGGGATATAAATACAGCTAAATAAATAAACTAAATAAATAAATGAACTTCATCTCATGCCACAATTTGACTAAATGGATCCCAGATTCAGCCAGGCAGGAGAGAATTCTCAATCGGGAGACTTTCCAGGCAACACACGCTTTCGCTCCATGGATGAGATCCCTTTACTTCTTCCCCCCAGCTGAAAAAGGCACCCATTTTATCCTGTTGCAAAGGCAACCAGTTATTTTCCATAAGGTGACATACACATAGTATAGGGTCAGTTATTCTTTACATAATCAAGATTCTGGCCAGACGTCTGAAAATGCCCAAGGGATACATCCCCCATCCCATGGTTTTAGAAGGTCAAAACTCTACAGTTGATAATCTCTTTATTGTGTATGCATTTGCCAGGTGAAGAGTTTGTCTTATCTTGTGTACCAGTATCTCTCTGTAGCTATGTAAGCAGTTTCTCACAAAATTGTAAAATTGAGGTTCAATTAACCCCTAACTCACTGCTGATGCATAATCAGTAGTCAATTTTAATTCATTTGTACTACACCACCTCGAGCCATTGAGGACACTGGAGTTCATTGGTGCCCTCTTCGACACTGATCGGGTGACCGCCTCCCTCCCTCGAGCCTGCACTGACAGTCTCCGCATTCTGGTGGCCGAGGTACAGGGCAAAGCCAGGGTACCAGCGTGGACCAGGCTGCGCCTCCTGGGGCACATGGCCTCGACTGTCCATGTCGTCCCCCATGCCCGCTTGCACATGCGGGCAGCCCAGTGGTGCCTCCGGACACAGTGGTTTCAGGCCTCGGGCCATCTCCGGGACCCCGTGCAGGTCTCCCGAGAACTGCATCCCACACTAGACTAGTGGCAGGAACCCCTGAACCTCTTGCAGGGCATGCCATTCCAGGCAACTGAGCACGATATCGTGCTGACAACAGATGCCTTGCTGTTGGGTGGGGAGCCCACTGCGGCGACCTACCCACCCAGGGGAGCTGGACCCAGCAGCAGATCAACCTGCTCGAGCTCCGGGCAATCCAGTGGGCTCTGAAGGTTTTCGAGCCCCACCTCAAGGGGAAATACATGTTGGTGTAGACCAACAACAAAGTCATGATGTTTTATCTGAACAAAGAGGTAGGGACGGATTCCTGCCTCCTCTTCCTGGAGGCTGCCCTCCTCTGCTCTTTCATGCTGCAGCATGACCCTCAAAGCGGTCTATCTCCTGGGCCAAGACAATGTTCTCGTGGACAGACTCAGCAGGATGCTGCACCCACCCAAGTGGCACCTGGACCTGGAGGTGGCTATCCTCCTGTTCCACTGGTGGGGAACTCCGTCCTTGGATCTGTTCGGCAGTCCGGTGAACACACAGCTCCCCAGCTTCTGCGGTCCGATCCCACACCCTGGCAGGGTGGCACCAGATGTGTTCCTCTTGAACTGGGCCTCCAGGCTCCTGTATGCATTTCCTCTCACCCTGCTCATCACGAGGATCCTCCACAAAATCCTGTGAGACCAGGCCTCGGTGATCCTCGTGGCTCCCTCATGGCTTTGACAGCCTTGGTTCCCGCTCTTGCTCCAACTCTTGTTGGAGTCTCCAGTTCCCCTGGGCTGCTCCCCAGGCTTGCAAATGCAGGAGGACAGGGGGAGGGGGGGGGGTGATTCACCCGAACCTGACCTTGCTATCCCTCACAGCCTGATGGCTGAACGCATCTCGCTAGCTTCTCTATACCTTCCCGAGGAGGTCGAGGAGATCCCCCTGGCATTGTGGAAGGACTCAACGAGATAGGCCTATGCCTTCAAGTGGCAGCGCTTCTCAGTCTGTTGCTCTAAGCTCCAGATTGACTCATTTTCTTGCTCCACCCAGTGGGTCCTTCAGTACCTCCTCCACCTCTCACGGGTGAGGCTGAAGTCCATCTCGGCCAACCACCTCCCCTTCGAGGGCAAACCCCTCTCGGGCCAGCCTCTGGTCTCCCACTTCATGTGGGGTCTCTTTCTCTCCAAGCCCCCCGTCTGGCCTGAGGAGTGTGACCTGAACATCATGCTCATGCAGCTGATGCAGCCACCCTTTGAGCCAATGGTGACATGCTCACTTCAGCATCTGTCCTGGAAGGTAATCTTCCTGGTGGCTCTGACCTTGGTATGGAGAGTCATCGAGCTTCAGGCCCTTATATCCGAAGCCCCTTACACCAGGTTCTATGGGAACAGTCTGGTTCTCTGTACCCACCCCAAGTTCCTACCAAAAGTCATCTCTGATTTCCACCTCAATCAGGAGATCATCCTGCTGACTTTCTTCCCAAGACCTCACACCGACAGGGCATCGGCAGTCCTGCATACGCTCGAATGCAAGAGGTCTCTCGCCTTCTACCTGCAGTGGACCCAAGGGCACCCCAAGTCTGACCGACTCTTTGTCGCCTATGACCCCAATCGCCTGGGGCTAACAGTCACCAAATGCACCCTCTCCATCTGGGTCACGGACTGCATCACCTTCGCCCAGATGAAGGCAGGGTTCCCTCTGGATCAGTGGGTCACTGTGCACGGTGTCCACACTAAGGCTGCTTCAGTAGCTTCGCTGTGCTCCATGCCTCTGACAGACATCTGCTGGGCTGCGACCTGGTCTTCGGCAAATACCTTTGCCTCACATTACTGCCTGGAGAGGGAGTCCCACTGGGACAGTGCCTTTGGCCAGGCTGTACTCAATAACCTGTTTGGGGTATAGACAACTCTTGCCATCCGACCCTTCTTCTGCAGTTACTGAGAGCTCGCCCTCGAGGACCTGAGGACTCAGTTCCTTCGGGCATCGGCTTCTACTCATGGCCTCACAGAGGCGCCTTTTCTATGGGTTTGGTAGCCTGTAGCTGGGGAATTCCATAAGTGAGGATTGACTTCTTGCTTGTTCCTAGAGAAAGCATAGTTACTCACCTGTAACAGGTGTTCTACAGGGACAGCAGGAATCAGTCCTCACTACCCTCCCACCTTCCTCGAAGAGTTGCCACATTTTTATGCTTCCTTTGCAATCTGCCTAGTAGAGCTCTAGCTATGGGACCTGACTAAGACGGCACCTTTGGGCGGGAAGAATACCACGCGTGTGTGACAGTAATCCAAATGGCTTTCTTTGAAAGCTGGGGAATTGCTCCGCGTGGGCTCTGTCGGTGCTGACATCACCCATAAGTGAAGACTGATTTCTGCTGTCCCTGGAGAACACCTGTTACAGGTGAGTAACTATGCTTTCCAGCTTAGGAAGTTCCTGAAACCTGTGAAAGAGCTCCCTGCACATGTGCCCCATTTTCCACTGTCACACAGACCACCTCCGTCTTGTAATGAAGTTTACAGCAAGATGTAACTCCCTGGGGAGGTGCGTGGGTACGTACCCCGCTGTCCAGAGAAAACACCAGCTATAGGCAAGTAACTTGGTTGTCTCTGATGACAGGCAGGATAACAAGTCCTCACAGATGGGAACTCCCTAGTTACAGGCTGCCTTCCACAGAAAAAGAGGAAAATAATTAACCTGACAGACACTGCAACAGGCAAATACCAACAATCTTTTTGAAGACAATTAGCTATTTATATTTTTTGCTTTTTTTAAGAAGGCAGCCTGGAAAATAAAAAATGGGCCAAAAGGGCATGGAGTTGGATTCTACTCCAGAAAGAGATTCAGGATGACGGACTAGCCAATCCTACGGTCACATTGGGAGTCTCTTTCTAGACAGTAGTGTGATTGAATGTAAGGACAGATTTCCAAACATTTCCTCCTTAGAGTCTGATCTCAGGTGGGTGACTGACGCAGCCATAGCTCTCACATCATGAGCTATGACATGACTCTCAAGCGTCAAACCAGCCCAGGCATAAGAGAAGGAAAAGCCGTCTGCTATCCATATCGATAAAGTGTATTTGCTAATGGCAACCCCGGCCTGTTTGGGTCCAAGGAACTAGAAAATTTTCCAAGGGCTTCAGTCCACTTAAGATAAAAGGTTAAGAATCTCTTGCTGTCCAATGAATGCAAGGCAGGGTCACCCTTTTGGGCATGAGGTCTACAGAAAAATCTTAACAGGACAATTAACTGAATAAGGTGGAAATCTGACACATCTTTAGGAGGAATGTCCGGATGAGTGTTCAGAACCACCCAGTTGTAAAATTTAGTATAAGGTAGATCATTTACTAGAGCCTGGATCTCACTTACTTTACAACTTGAAGTCACTGTCACCAAAAACAAGACCTTCAGGTGAAGTATTTTAGATTCAAGTATTACGTGGCTCAGACGGAGCATTCATTAGTCGGGTTATAACAACGCTGGGCTCCCATGACACTGTGAGTGGCTCGATGGGAAGCTTTACAAAAAGCAAGCCCCACATGGACAACTAACGGCTGTACAGAAATGATGAAATGCGCCAGGTGTACTTGTGTCTATCCTATTAGAGTTGATTTTATAACTGACTCCGACTGATGTAGAAGTCATTCAAGTAGTTTTTGTGTGATATCTTAGGGGTATGTTTACTAAAGTGCGGTAAACGTGACTAACACGCCTTATACGACGTTAACGACCGTAAGTGCCGTATAACGCGCATACCGATGCGCTAACGACCGTTAATGTAATACTACGCGCGTTAAGCATAGTTAACGATTGTAAAGTCCCGCGGCGCATTAAAACAGCGCAGAAGGTGGAGAGTGGGCGGAGAGAAGGGGTCAATGGGCGGAGAGTGGGCGGGGAGAGGCTCCCCTCACACTAACGCACTGAATTCCTGAGCTCAATTCCAACGCGAATGAAAACCTGTCGTTAAAGGCATTTAAAGGGAAGAGAAACCATTTCCGTCAGCAATGTACAGAAAAACCGGGGAAACCCACAAAACGTGAGCAGTGTGATACATGTGCACAGAAGAAAATGTCACATAAAACGTTAAAAATGAGCACAAGAAACATTTTAAAAACATAATTCAGCTGGGCAACAGTGATATCAATGGGCAACATGGAACAACAGTCCCTGGAAAGCACCAAAATAAAACGAAATGATGTGTGGAAGGGTCTACGCTCCGCAGACCCTTTCAAAGAGCATTTCATTGTAATGGAGCTGTCCTGGGAGTGTGGTGTAATGTTTCCCAATGATATCATTGTTTCCCAGCTTGGTTATGGGTGTGTGCCCCTTTTGTGAGGTCTTTTCTGAGGTTTATGTGCACCTTTGTCTGCATACAAGGTAAATGTGGCCACAGTAAACCTGTTGCAGAGCAGGGTCTCTGACTCGTCAGGCCGGTTTAACGAACACCAGGGACTGCACTGTCTCTGTGGCCACAGTGTGGTGCAACAGACACAGCCAGTGCCGGTAAGACCAGAGGGTCACAGGTTCAAATCCCAGCTGGGGCTCCTGCCAACCCAGTCCCCATAGTTTTACCCACCACTAAACAGTGATAGTAAAAGACACTCGTTTATTGCAGAGAACATACGCATGGCCTATATTTTACCACACCAAACACAGACACCAGAAACAGGCACATTACCTAAAGCAGAGTCCCGCAAATGCAGTCCTGGAGGGCCCCACACCATTCCGGTTTCATGCTGCCCCTAATAAAGATGCCTGTGCTGCATAGCTATGCACCACCCCCATGGTATGCAGATGTAGGTCATGCATATTTATGAGGGACAGCATGAAACCCCGAACAGTGTTTGGAACACCAGGACTGGAGTTGGGGAACTCTGCCGTAAAGCAGCAGCCAACAGGGCCACACACCCACCCACAGGCCCCATTGGCCAATGCCACCTGGAGAGGCAAGACATTGGGCCCTGCCTGTATCTCCCAATACTAGCAGTTGCATACCTTAGCAATGCCACCCTACACCTGGGTATATGGTACACAGCTATCAAACGTTTCCTCTGATAACTGGCAGATATCAATTCCTACGTTAAGCACATTTTGCTCATTGAGCTCCACCATAACAATCATTCTGATGTCAGCGGTGTGTGCTGCAGGTCTGGTCTCTGACAGTGTTCACCACCCTGGGGAGTGACCCCCCAACAGTCTTGTGTACCATATCCATGCCTGTACTATGCCCATGACTGGTGTGGTGGCTATGGCTGCTGACCACCACTATAGTAGCACAATGCTGGCATAGGTGTGGGATGGCTGTCTGTCTATCCAGTGTGTGGTGGCTGCAAACACCTTGCACAGCCCACACTGCCAGCAATGTTGCCAGTATTGGGCTGCCAATGTGCATAATGAGGAGCAAGGTACCATGGGTATAGGCTGGACAGGGTGGCCTGGCCAGGGTGCATCTGCACAGGGCATAGGGCAGTGACAGGCACATTGTAGTGCCCGGCCACCACCTACAAAGACAGGGTGACCTCAGTATATCCTGCTGAGAGATCACTCTCACCCTGACTGTGCAGTGACCACAGCATGGCTAGGCACTCCCATAGTGCTATCTAATATTTCTCTCATGTGATAAATATGGGTTTCCTTTTGGGGCCCAGTCACTGATGTATCTGCTTGCTGTGTATGCTGACATCCCAGTTCTGGGTGCATGCATCTCCACTGGGCACTAGCAGACTGTTTGCAGCTGGTAGGTGTTGTGATAGGGTGGCTTGCAGGGTGCAGTGGCTGATGGCTTGCACCAGGGGAATATCAGATGGTGGTGGGGTGCAGCATACCATATCCAGGCCTAATGTCTGCCTGCTATTGTGTTATGGCTGTGTACAGAGCTGCATTGACTGCCCTGTGGGGTGTCTGTTCCTCAGCAGGACTAGGGTTAATGTTCCCCTCTACTGCCACCTTTGCAGGGAGGTAGACTGTGGATCTTTTGATAGGAGACCCTGTTTGCCACCCCCAGCTCTGGGGGAGGGGGGTGGTGGTGCATGGGGGCTACACCTGACTGAAACAGACAGAGATGTCCAAGGTGTTCCTGCAGAAACTACCTATCTCACACAGTAACACTGCTTTGGACCTGCACCATGGCCTCTTCCAGCCGTGGACCTAGTGCTGGGCGCCTCACTGCACCCTCAGGGTGAGCACAGTACCCGCACAATGTGATGGTGTGTAGCTACTCTGTGCCAGTACAACACACGGTCGGTACCCCCTATCTTGCCGAGGTGCTGTGTGGGTGCACATGGTCAGTTCCCCCTACCAGGCCGAGGTGCTGTGGGGGTGCATTCCCCATGGTGTGTATCTGTGGACAGCTGATTTGCATGTGCAGTGCATCATGGGTGTGACTGGCACAATCCAACCCTGTGAGACTCCAGCCCCTGCTCACAGGCTCTGATAAACCATAGGCCATCACACGTACATCTGTTAGCATAATGCATAGGTGCAAGACACCCTACAGAGTCTGTAATATAAGATGCCCACACTGGTATAAACACACATATCCACGCACGTAACAACACACGTACCCATGCACGTAAAAACACACGTACCCACGCATGATTGTACGCGTGCAGCTACACACGGGGCTATGCACGTACCAACGCACGGGGCTACGCACGTACCAACGCACGCAACCTCGCACGCACCCTCGCACGCACCAACGTACGTAGCTAGGCACACTCCGAGGGTGTTTCTGACACCAATACTCAACGTAACAAAAAACATGCCTCCTCATTCCCTCTGTAATGCACAGGGTGATGCCTGGGACAGCCTTCTGCGTTAGGCACACTGTGGACTCGAACCCATGCTGCCTGTAACAGCGGTCAGTGCCGTAACCATTGTGCTACAGCTCTGTTTCAGTGCTTTGTGTCTGTACGTCTTCTTACGATTAACGCGCAGTAACGCGCCACGGCGCCTGGTAACGCTCGTTAATTTTTTTAACATGCGTTACTGGTGACGATGTACCGCCCATGTCCTTATTTGGGATTTCTGTCATTACCGCGGCTCCTAACGCGAATTGCACTAACGCAGTTTAGTAAACATACCTCTTAGTGGTGTTACTCAGTTAAAGTTAAATGTAAAAAATTATGCTTTATAAGAAATTAGCAAGTGTGTTACTGTGAGATGCTGCAAAAAGATGAATAACGGAAAAACTGAATGGCCTTAAAACCATTTTCTTGCTCATGATAGTGGTAAAAAGCCACAGAATTATCTCAGAGTATAAAGTAATTGTCATACTGATCAATAATCTTCCATCAACCCCTTCCTCTCCTGTTCTGCCTGCAAGAAATCGGATTCCACAAGCAGACAGAAGCGGTCTTCTGCCCCACTTTTTTAAAGGGGGGGGGGCAAGAAAATCCCAGGCGCCAGATCATAATGGTAACCAAAAATTGGTGCTGGGATTTGTCAAACCCTAGTATAAATGCTTTTGAAGAAAATAATAATATAGTAACATTCATTTTCTAAATTAGATATGTGAATGTTCACAGGAAAAATATGAAATTCACCTGGAGTCTTTGAGGAAAGAGCTGAAAGAGATTCTGGAACTGAAATCCAGTGATGAGCAAAAAGTCAAGGAGCTGGTGGTAGGTGTCTGCGTCTCGCTCTGAGCTGATTTCTGCAGGGTCCTGTTCCAGTCAAGCTATAAATGGCCTGAGTAAGATGAAGCTTATGTGTTGGGCCATTTTCAAAGGGTTTTATGTGCAGAAATAGGGCTTTAAAAGACTGCATGGAAGAGTAAGTGTGTCGGGGTCCCGTTCCTAGGGTCTGGGATAAGGGCAGAGAGTCAAGTTACTCATATCTTTTTACATTTCCAGAAGTATGCATGGAAGATTTCAGGGGAAATACCAACATGAATAACTTCTAAAAATTTATGCAGTTGCTTGTGCCTCAAGTCAGATTTTCAAAGGGAAAGTTTATCTCTTGAGAACTGGTATAAAGTCTGCAATAGCTGCAAACATAACACATAGGTGCACTTTTTGAAGGTTGCTAATTAATAACATGCATTATGACCCAAGAAATAGTTACTGAACATTCTTCCTCTGGATATGAAATGGAAGATAATCTTTGTACATCTGCCATCTTGTTTGTGTAGCTGTTGGGTAAGAGCACTTCCAATAGCTGTTCACACAAACTGAGTTTTTTTTCTGAAAGAAAGAAACCAGCATTATCCAAGAAAATATATGTGATATTGAGGCAGCCATGAGGTTTAGCTGTGGGTAACCCTTCCCCCCAAGCCATGAGGATTTTACATAGTGATCAGCTTGCTAAGAGAAGACATAAAGGTTTCAGTAGGCACTCTTCCCTCCCCTCCAGGCCTGAGCACAATACCCCCTTGCCCAGAAATCAGCAGACCAGAGCATACCGGTTTGGACAGGTCACCCAGGCACCTTTCCCAGGGGCTGCTGATTGGTGGACAGGAAATACCTGAGACGAATGAGATTGTAGAATGAGTTTGAAAATGTACTGTATATAAGACAATGTAGGACGTCCTTTGGGGCTCAGATTTTTGTGGAGGATGCTGGCTCTCTGTCTGGGCCTGTGTGCACATTAAAAAGATCCTGTTTGCATTCCAGCCTGTCTGTGTGTTTCCTTCTGTGGGTGAGAGAGAGAATGAGAGATTTTTCAGCTGCTTGGCTGCAACATTTGGCACCCCAGGTGGGACTTTCAAATTAATTAAATAAGAAGCCTCTCTCACTGCACCCACGGTGGGAAAACGTCTGCTCTTGCAGCATAGGGCCTCGACCGGTCAGGGACCGGCCCCCGGGTGATTAACGGTCCTTGGCGCCCCGGGCCCCTTTGTGCTCTGGAAGGACACCTTGACTTGTCTGGTCAGTCGGTCCCTGCGGCTGACTACCCTGATTGAAATCCGGATGGATAGACTGGCATCCAAACTTTCTCTGATCGGAGGTCTGGTGAGTACCTTTTACATTACTGATTGGGATACTCTGTAACTCTGTAATCTGTAGCAGTTTGATCACCTGCACGAGCAGTCCGAGTAAGGGCCCCGTCTGGCTGCAACATTATCACCCTTGACACTTGCATCAGATCATGAGTTGCAATGAGGAATCAGTCTTGAACAGTTCTTGCTGACATCTGTTCTACATCCAAATGCTCCGTCAAGCAGTCCTTTGTGGCATCCAGAATCATTACTCCATTAGCATATTACAATGAGACATTTACCTACTCCATATAAGGAAAACTGAATTCTCTCATTATTACTGTGTTGCCATTTTTTTAAACTTTTCAAATTTTTGTTAGCATTTTATTATAGGCTTCCTCATCTTGGTTGAGTGGACAGTAGTGTACCCCCAATGCTATACTTTTGCTCATCACACAAGGAATTTCTAGCCATAAGGATTCCACATTGCATTCTGTTTCCTGCTGGACTTTTATCATATTTGGGAGGAGTGGTCTAGTGGTTAGGACAAAGTACTTCAGGCCAGAGGGCCAGGGGTTCAAGTCCCACCTGGGGACAGCAATCTCAGGCCGGAGGGACTGGGATTTCTAGTCCTATAGGCACTCCTTGTGGTCTTGGGCAAGCCACTTAACCCTCCATTGCCCATGTTCCCTGTAAGTATTAGCATATGTGTCTCATATCCCCTTGTGTTAAATGTATCCCCCAATTGACCGCTTTGACCCAGTGAAAAGCGGGATATAAATACAGCTAAATAAAAAAAAAATAAATAAAAAAATATTTGAGTATTCCATCCTTAACATACAGGGAGTAATTTTCATAAGAAGCCGCTTTTTTTAGGTGCCACCAATGCAACTAAATATTGGTATTTTAATCATTTATGCACAAAAGTTGTCTCTTATAATACATCGACTAGCATTAAAGTATGTGCGTTGATTGCATCATGTGCACTTCATTGTGGGTGTGCATATGGACGGAGTTTCATTGGAGTGTGTACAGAGTGCACACGTATGCACTTTGACTATAGAATATGATAATTTTGCCCATGTGTGGATCTGGATTGCTGGGAGTAAAGAGAGAGCAAGCCGAGGCTGGGAATCCACTTTAAAGGAGAGAGCGCAGGGTTGGTCATCTCATCACCCATACCATGGAGGAAAGGGGGGTGGGGGTGATGATCTGCTTCCAGTGGACCAAGAGGAGGCACAAGTCAGTGTGGGCCAGATGATCCAAGGCACCAGGAGGTGAGGTTGCCAACGAGCTGGTTTTCAGCCACGCTGGTCAGTTTTTATATGGTCAGGCCAGCAGCCAGCAGACTTTTAAAACCAGCAACAAAAGCCAGTATTTTTGTTCAAGAAGGGACATAGTCAGGTAGCATGGAGGTTACTTAAAAAAAAAGACGACAGCATTTTGTTGCTGTGATCACCATCCAGGGCATCCAGCCATTAAGTTGGCTTGCTGTGTGCACACACAGGGTCCGCTGGGTTGTGCACAGTGTGCGTACGGAACAGCTTTCCTCCACGTACTGTGTGCAAGCAAGGCAGGCCCAGCTGCAGCAAAAGAAACGCTGAATCCTCTGTGAGCCTCACCTCATGCAAGTCTGATGCTGAGTGATGAGACTGACAGCGGCTGTGTGAATTGGGAGTCCAGTCGAGGTGAGAGCGAGTGAGAGGATCCCCGACATGAGTGGGGGGATGGTAGAGTATTGCTGTGCAACTTCACTTGCAGCTGCATCCATGGATGTAGTTAGGGGGCACGAGGGGGGCAGTGCACCCCCAAGTGAGATGCCCCGATGGCTGTGACCCTTTGTCTGTGCACGGGGATCTCATCCCCCACAGGCAGAAAGGAAGAGGATGGTTTTCTCTCTGCCTGCAGGGATCTGATCTCCCACAGGCAAATAGAAGATATCTTTGCTGCGAATGTCAGCCATCCTTTCCTTTTCTGCTCACAGGGGATGGGATCCCCTTGAGCAGACAGAGAAGGGGAAGGTTCTAATGGCAAGAAAAAAAGGTTGTGTGGCTGGGTAGGGTTGAGAAATTGAGGTAAAGGCAGAGCGAGAGAGAGTATGTGAAGAATGAGGTGAGTCACGGTGGGAAGGAGGGTCGCCAGGCGGCAGGATAGAGAGGGTCAGGGGGGAGAGTCTGGGCAGCTTATGCGCAGGAAGAAGGAATGCTAGTGGAGCTGATTTTAGGGTCGGCAACACCTCTCCGAATGACGGAGGACCCTGGATGAGTTCGGGGATCTGCCGGACTGTCCAGATTAGGTGGAAGGGCTTTTGTGCGATGCGAGGATGGTGCCGCCAAGATAATAAGGGAATTATTTGCAGCCAAAAATAGCCAGAAATGAGAACGGCAGTGAGCCAGACTGGCTACGGGGGTGGGGGGGGAGGGAGGGGGGGCCAAATAGCCACCATCTTGTGATTGGCAATAGGCTGGGCCATGTGGCAAATAACAGGAGGCAGGCATCGAGTCAGGCATCTCCCCTAAAGGGAGAGAGGTCACCACGAGATGGACTGAAGAAGACAGACTAAATGGGATATATGCTCCCGCCTTTTCTATCTACAGTCTAAGTTCAGTGACGCAGATGCAGGGGTTTTTAAGCGGATGATGGGGAAATATGGGTATATTAAAAAATGGGAAAGAAAACAGGCTGTTAAGAATATACTTTGTGGTAATCTGAGTTAAGGGGGACATCTAGTGGCATTATTTGGTACTGCATGAATGTTTGGTGAATGTTTATGTTGTTGTTGTTAAGTGCCGTTGAGTCGGTGTCTACTCACAGTGACCCTCTGGATAGTTGTCCAAAACTGTGTTCAGTCTTCAGTCAGGTGGCTCATAGTTCAACCATGCCCAGTCCCCAAAACACCTATATACCCTCGTGATAGTGTCTGGTGCTTCATCAAGAAAGGGCCAAGTTCCGGCTCCCTCTCCATCACCACATGCATGTAGATGTGAAAAGCTGACACCCAGTTATAGATAGACTTAGCTACTTTGGGCTTCCGATCCTTCACTCCTGCCCCTTCCTATTTTTTCTTTTCCCTCCTTGTCCTCTCCCTCCTAGTCCCTGACAAGTTACGCAAATATATCAATAAACTCTTCTTCCATATTTTCTTCTTCATCTTTTTTGATACCGCATGCGCCAGTGATGACACACCGCATCGCACGTCTGCCCCTTCCCTCACCTCTGCCAGCACAGAGAGGGAAGAATGTCATCCGCTGTTCAATATTGACCCTTCAGCCTAGTTCATTGAGACCCTATTCTGCCTGTCCATGCCAGGACTGAGGATTGGCCTCAACATCATTTACTCATACCACCCCCCCCCCTTTTTTAAATTTTCCCTTATTCTTTCCCTCCCCCTCTTTCTATAAGCATTGTACCACATTACTGGCTGAAAGTGAAGATGATCTGAAACATTTGCTTCTCAAGATCAAGGAACATAGTCTTAAAATGGGCCTACGCCTTAATGTAAAGAAGACAAACATCCTGACTACTGGCAAAATCAAAAGTTCATTGTTGATGGAGAAAAAATCAAAATAGTGGACAAATTTAACCTACTCGGATCAACTATCAATAAAGAAGCAACAAGCAGTCAAGAAATACAACGACGCTTTGCTCTTGGCAGAATGGCTATGAAAGACCTGTAGACAAGATTCTCAAGAGCAGAGATGTCTCTCTCCATAGAAAGATTTTGGCATTTTCAATAACGTCATATGGATGTAAAAGTTGGACAGTGAAAACGACAGGCAGGAAGAAAATTGATGCCTTTGAATTATGGACTGCCCAAAGAACAAACCAGTCAGTACTAGAGGAGATCAAACCTAAGCTTTCTTTAGAAGCTCAGATGACAAGACTTTAAATTCCAGTGGTATATTCTCAAGGTCATATTTTGCTGCATTCATGAGTGGTTTGCTCTTTTTCAACTTTAGCTTGAGTTTGCATACTAGTAGTTGGTGATCTGTACCACAGTCAGCTCCAGGTTTTGTCTTTGTTGATGTTACAGAGCTTTTCCATCGTTGACTTCCACAGATGTAGTCAATTTGATTTTTATACAATCCATTGGGTGAAGTCCATGTGTACAGTCGCCGCTTGTGTTGCTGGAAGAAAGTGTTTGAGATTAATAGATCATTGGTCTTGCAGAATTCTATCAGTCTTTCTCCAGCTTCATTTCTGTTGCCAAGTCCATATTTTCCAACTACTTTGCCTTCTTCTTTGTTGCCAACTTTTGCGTTCCAGACACCCATGACTATCAGGATATCCTGTTTGCAAGTTCTGTCAATTTCAGCTTGTGCTTGTTCATAGAACTCTTCAATTTCATTCTCTTCTGCAGCTGTTGTTGGGGCATATACTTGAATTACAGTTGTGTTGATAGGCATTCCTCATAGACGAATGAAGATTAAGCATTCGCTGACTGCATTGTATTTCATTACAGTTCTTGCAAGTTTCTTGTTTATTATAAATGCAACACCATTTCTTCTTTGTCTTTCATTTCCAGCATAGTAGACCATGTGATCATCTGATGCAAAGTGCCCGATGCCAGTCCATTTCAGTTCGCTGACACCCAACAGATTAAGTTGTACATGTTCCATTTCATTCTTGACCACCTCCAACTTCCCTTGGTTCATGCTTCATACGTTCCATGTTCCAATGTGTAAGACATCTTTACAGCTTCTGACTCTCATTTCATGCACAACTAAATCAGCAGTCAGACTTCCAGAGGGCTTTGATCCAACCACATCATAAATGCTGTTGTTGGGGTACTTGGTTTAATATGACCTGGTCTGAGTCATCTAGCCATGTCTCAGTGATGCATATTATATCCAGCTTTTTGTTGAGGGAGAGGTCGAGGATAGTATTTGGTTTGTTCCTGATTGATCTGGCGTTTAGTAAAGCACACCTAATGTTGGTCATTATGATTGGGTTGATGTGTATCCAGTACCTGTTTGTAGTGATTACATAATGTAAACCGCTTTGATTGAAGGATAAGGCACTCTAGAAAACTGGTTAAATAAATAAAGTAAATACCATTGCCAATACAACACCTTGCAATGCACTTACACGTCTGTTCCGGTTGTGGTGCAGGACACCCAGTCATAACCTGCAAATTCAACAATAATGGAAGGCTGCATAGATCCCAGGCTAGCCTCCAGGGGAGAGATGCTAGTAGCTCCATTACCCATCAACATTGAGAAAATGTGTCCATGGCTGTGGGCTTACCGCAACATTGGGAATAGACTTGCACAGGGCCTTCACATCCCCTTGGCTAAGCCCAGGCACATTTCTCTAAGGATAGCAAAATCAAAGGCAGAAGAAAAGATGGCTATAGATATCAAGGGTGGTGACAAGACTTTTTCATGTATATTCGGGAGAGGAGGAAAATCAGAGGTGGAATTGCAGGACTCAGAAGTGCTGGAAACAGATTCGTGGAAAGTGACATTGAAAACGTGAAAATGCTAAACAAATACTTCTGCTCTGTTTTTACTAGAGAAAATCCTGGAGAAGGACCACCTGTGATTGACAAATATACAAATGGGAATGGCGTAGATACCACACTATTTACTGAAGATGATGTGTTCGAACAGCTTGCAAAACTGAAAGTGGACAAGGCCATGGGACCGGATGGGATACATCCCAGGATAATGAAAGAGCTCAGAGAGGGTCTTGCAGGGCCTTTAAAGGATGTTTTTAATAGTTCCTTGGAGACAGAGGTTCCACAGGACTGGCAAAAGACTGATGTGGTACATCTTCACAAAAGTGTAATAGGAAAGAAGTGACAAACTACAGGCCAGTAAACCTTAATTCAGTGGTGGGAAAAGTAATGGAGGCGCTCCTGAAAGAGAAAATAGTGGACTTCCTGAAAACCAACAAGTTACATGATCTGAGGCAACATGGTTTTACCAAAGGACGTTCTTGCCAAACAAATCTGATTAAGTTCTTTGACTGGGTTACTAGAGAACTAGATCATGGACATGTGATGGATGTGATCTATCTAGATTTCAGCAAAGAGATTTCAGCAAAGCCTTTGATACTATTCCTCATAGGAGGCTTATGAATAAACTCATCTTGGGGATGGATCCCAAGATGGTGAACTGGATCAGACATTAGTTGACTGAGAGATGACAGAAGGCCACGGTAAATGAAACTCACTTAGATGAAAGGAAGGTGATTGGTGGTGTGCCCCAGGATTCAGTCCTGGGACCGGTACTGTTCAAAATATTTGTGAGTGATGTTGCTGAAGGACTGAATGGAAAAGTCTGTCTTTTTGCAGATGACACCAAAATTTGCAACAGAGTTGACTCCCCTGAGGGAGTGGAGAACATGAGGAAAGATCTACAAAGATGGAAGAATGGTCTAATGCTTGGCAGTTAAGATTTAATGTGAAGACGTGCACTGTCATGCACTTGAGAAGCAGAAATCCAAGGGAATTGTATGCGATAGGGGGCAAGAGATTGATGTGTACAGACAGAGAGAAGGACCTTGGAGTGATTGTTTCTGCGGATCTCAAAGTGGCGAAACAGTGTGACAAGGTAGTGGCAAAAGCCAGAAGGATGCTGGGTTGCATACAGAGAGGAACTACCAGCAGAAAGGAAGAGGTACTAATGCCACTGTACCAGTTGCTTATGAGGCTTCACTTGGAATACTGTGTTCAGTTTTGGAGACCGTATCTTGCAAAGGATATAAAAAGACTGGAAACAGGTCAGAGGAAGGCGACGAAAATGATTTGGAGCCTGTGTCAGAAGACTTATGAGAAGAGACTTGAAGACCTAAATATCTACACTCTGGAGGAGAGGAAGGACAGGGGTGATATGATTCAGACCTTTAAATACTTAAAGAGTATTAATGAACAAACAAACCTCTTCCAAAGACGGGGAAGCAGTAAAACTAGAGGGCATAACAAGAAGCTGCAATGGGGTAAACTGAAAGGCAATGTCAGGAAATACTTTTTCACTGAAAAGATGGTGGATGCTTGGGAAGCCCTCCTGATGGAGATGGTGGGACAAATAATGTGATTGAATTCAAAATGGCATGGGACAGACACAGTGGATCCCTTTATAGCAACTGGATAAAATCAAAGTAAACATGACTATCTCTTATACACCCCTAAACAATGACATGGGGAGGGGCGATCTGCATGGAGCGGCAGGTGCACTGACTCTTGCTGCCTTGCTGGGCAGACTAGATGGACCATACTGCCCAGTATCATGGATAAAATCCACCAAAGCTGAACTCGCTACAAACATCCAAAACATAGTAAATCAATCATTATCACAAGGCATCATGCCTGATACCCTGAAACTCACCGTCATACGTCCCATCCTAAAAAACAACAAACTAGATCCAAAAGACCCAAACTCATATAGGCCCGTAGCCAGTATACCATTCATCGCTAAAGTAATAGAAAAAATCACACAACTCCAACTTCAAGATCATATTGACACACATGCACCCCTTGACTCACACCAATTCAGATTCCGCCCCTTCCATGGCGTCGAAACCCTACTAATATCACTGATAGATAACCTCATTAGAGGAACAGATGACGACAAATAAGGTTTCATCCTTCTCTTCATAGATATAGCTGCCGCATTTGACAATATCAACCATAGCACACTAATTACTAGACTAGAAAACCTGGGACTTCGAGGGACAGTTCTCCAATGGTTTATGTCATATATTACACACCGATTGATACGTGTCCAACTAGGCCAAAACATCCTCTTCTAGGATACAAACTTCTAGGATACAAACTGAACAAACTCCACCACCGCTCCCACAAAGAATCAAACACCCCAGGAACAAATGGATCACAGTGGGTTCTGGTAGATTGCGACCTGTAACACAAAGACATCCTATACATCAAGAGATATCCCTGCACAATGCCTTCTCTGCCTTGGCTAATGAGGTTGCCCAATTCAAAGAAACTGGAGGGCCTTTAAATGACTCAGACAATGCCCAATTCCCTGCTAAAGCACTAAATATGAAGAAAACCTCACCAAACAGAAAACTACTACTACTTGGAGATTCCATCATCAGAGGCACCAACTTGGGAACACAGTTCAAAGGAGAGGAGATAGTCATGTGCCTACCAGGCTCTTCAGCCAGCAGGAATACAAACCAAGTTGTTGAATTACTTACTGCAAAAAGTGAACATTCCAAACTTGATGTTATTATCCACCTAGGCACAAACGACCTGGCTAGGAACAGTGCCTCTACAGCCCAAAAGGACTTCCAATCTCTGGGGGAGAAACTCAAGCACGTTGTTAACACTGTTGCATTCTCAGAGGTTCTACCTGTTCTTGGTAAGGGAACAAAAAGACTGCATCGCATTAACAGCTTTAATACATGGCTCCAGACCTGGTGCAGAAAAGAAGGATTCGGACTTATTGGCAACTGGGACAACAGATGGACCAACAAGAGACTATACTGTGCTGATGGACTACATCTCTCTTCCACAGGGAAAAGAATCCTAAGTGAAAAATTCAGGCAGTATGTGGACATGCATTTAAACTAGGAAAAGGGGGTGACGGATGTGGAAGGTCAACATCTGCATGCCACCCCCAACAAAAGCAGAATAACATCAGAAACAGCCACACTTTTAAACCACACATCAAAAACATGTGGGAGGAAGTGGGCAGAACAAAACAATGCAAAATACACACAAGCCAGGAAAGTGCTGGAAAGCAATGAGCACAAATGCTCGAAGCTTAGCCAACAAAATTCCAGACCTGGAAGCCCTAATGGTGGAAACAGACTTGGACATTGTGGCCATTACAGAAACATGGTTTAATGAATCACATGATTGGGATATAGCCATAGCTGGCTATAATCTATTCAGAAGGGACCGAGAAAATGAAAAAGGAGGAGGAGTAGCCTTGTATGTCAAAAGCGATATTAAAGCTACTGAAATGCAGGGGACATGGGGAAAAGAAGAAGCGCTCTGGATTGCATTGGAGAGAGGAGATGGCACTGTCATCCATATTGCTGTAGTCTATAGACCTCCGACTCAAATTGAAGAGAGAGACAATGAATTGATTATAGATATTGCCAAGATAGCATCAAAGGGGGAAGCAATCATATTGGGTGACTTTAATCTACCTGATGTGGATTGGATTACTCCTTCTGCACATCTGGAAAGAAGCAAAAAAATTGTGGATGCTCTCCAAGATGCATTATTTAGACAAATGGTGATGGAACCAACCAGGGAAAGCTCAACGCTGGATGTAGTGCTCACCAACGGTGATAGTGTGTCGAATGTCTGCGTGAGTGCCCCTGTGAGCAACAGCGACCATCACACGGTGTGGTTTGAAATAAAAGCCATGGTACAGGCCAATCATAGCAAGCTCAGAGTCCTAAACTTCAAATACACTGACTTCAATAAAATGGCAGAGTACGTAAAGGAGGAGATGACGGGGTGGGAAGAGATAAAGGAAGTGGAATTGCAATGGGCTAAACTAAAGGAGGCAATAAAAGGAGCAACAGATAAATATGTAAGAAAAGTAAATAAAAGCAAGAGGAGAAGGAAACCTATTTGGTTTTCCAAAGAGGTGGCAGCTCATATAAAGGCAAAAAACACAACTTTTGCAAAATTCAAAAGCTTGCAGACAGAAGAACACAGAAATGAATACAGGATCAAACTCAAAGTGACAAAAAGAGAAATAAGGATAGCAAAATCAAAGGCAGAGGAAAAGATGGCTAAAGATGTTAAGGGTGGCAACAAAAATTTCTTCAGGTATATTCGGGAAAGGAAAAAGATCAGAGTTGGAATTGCAGGACTCAGAAGTGCTGGGAAAGGACTCGTGGAAAGTGACACTGAAAAAGCAAAATTGCTAAACAATTACTTCTGCTCTGTGTTTACTAAAGAAGATCCTGGGGATGGACCAGCTGTGACTCCCAAATATAAAAATGGGAATGAAGTAGATACCACACCATTCACAGAAGAAGAGGTGTTAGAACAACTTGCTAAACTGAAAGTGGACAAAGCCATGGGACCGGATGGGATACATCCCAGGATACTGAAAGAGCTCAGAGAGGTTCTTGCAGGACCGTTAAAGGATGTCTTCAACAGATCCTTGGAAACAGGAGAGGTTCCTCAGGACTGGAGAATGGCTGATGTCGTACCTCTACACAAAAGTGGTGACAGGGAAGAAGTGTCAAACTACAGGCCCGTGAGCCTTACCTCGGTGGCGGGAAAAGTAATGGAGGCACTCCTGAAAGAGCAAATAGTGAACTTTCTGAAAACCAACAGCTTGCAAGACCCGAGGCAACATGGTTTTACCCAAGGACGATCTTGCCAAACAAATCTGATCGAGTTCTTTGACTGCGTGACCAGGGAACTAGATCAGGGGCATGCAATGGATGTCATCTACCTGGATTTCAGCAAAGCCTTTGATACTGTTCCTCATAGGAGGCTTGTCAACAAACTCAGTAGCTTGGGGATGGGTCCCAAGATGGTAAACTGGATTAGAAATTGGTTGACTGACAGACGACAGAAGGTGATTGTACATGGAGCTCACTCGGATGAGAGGAAGGTGATTAGCGGGGTGCCCCAGGGTTCGGTCCTGGGCCCGGCACTGTTCAATGTATTTGTGAGTGATATTGCTGAAGGACTGAATGGAAAAGTCTGTCTTTTTGTAGACGACACAAAAATTTGCAACAGAGTGGACTCCCCCAAGGGAGTGGTTAACATGAAGAAAGATCTACAAAAGCTGGAAGACTGGTCTAAAGCTTGGCAACTACGATTTAATGCAAAAAAGTGCAGTGTCATGCACTTGGGTAGCAGAAATCCAAGAGAAATGTACGCGATAGGGGGAGAAAGGTTGGTATGCACAGTTCAGGAAAAAGACCTTGGTGTGATTATCTCTGCTGATCTCAAGGTGGCAAAACAGTGCGACAAGGCAGTGGCAAAAGCCAGGAGGATGTTGGGCTGCATACAAAGAGGGATTACCAGCAGAAAAGAAGAGGTACTTATACCACTGTATAGGTCACTGGTGAGGCCTCACTTGGAATACTGTGTTCAGTTCTGGAGACCATATCTTGCAAAGGATGTAAAAAGACTGGAGACTGTTCAGAGGAAGGCGACCAAAATGATTTGGTGCCTGCATCAGAAGCCTTATGAGAAGAGACTTGAAGACCTAAATATGTATACTTTGGAGGAAAGGAGGGACAGGGGAGATATGATTCAGACCTTTAAGTACTTAAAGAGAAATGATGAACAAACAAACCTCTTCCAAAGACGGGGAACCTGTAAAACTAGAGGGTATAACATGAAACTGCAAGGTGGTAAATTGAAAGGCAATGTCAGGAAATATTTTTTCACTGAAAGGGTGGTGGATGCTTGGAATGCCCTCCCGATGGAAGTGGTAGGGGCGAACACGGTGACGGAATTCAAAAAGGCATGGGACAAACACAGAGGATCCCTTTACAGAAATAGGAAAAAAAACAAAATAAACGGTACCATCTAACTTCTGAACCATATAACGTCTCAACAAATAGGGGTGTCCTACATGGAGTGGTGGGTTTACCCCTGAACAAGGATATGGGGAGGGGTGGCCTGCGCGGAGCGACAGGTGCACCTACTCTTGCCATCTTGCTGGGCAGACTGGATGGACCATGCTGGTCTTTATCTGCCGTCAACTACTATGTTACTATGTTACTATGTTACCTCAGAAACGTTCTCACAAGGACAAGGAATGCCACAAGGCTCGGCCCTCTCGGCCCTCCTTTTTAATCTATACCTACAGCCTATCACAAACATATTTAAAAAATACAAAATTAACCATTACATTTATGCAGATGACATCATGCTCACCTTCCCCATAAACACCAACAGTCCCTCCTACCAAAACCTATCTGAATGTATCAGAGAGGCTAATTCCTGGCTAGAAACCAACTACCTCAGCATTAACCTGGAAAAGCAGAAGCTATTTTTTTATTATTTAATGGTATTTATATACCGCCTTATCCTTCAATCAAAGCGGTCACAACACAAGTGGGGGATACATTTAACACGTGGGGATTTTTTGAGACACATACACTAATACTTACAGGGAACATGGGAAATGGAGGGTTAAGTGGCTTGCCCAAGACCACAAGGAGCATCAGTGGGACTAGAAACCCCAGTCCTTCCGGCCCAAGGTTGCTGTCCTCTAGTGGGATTTGAACCGCCGACCTTCCGGCCTGAAGTACCTTGTCCCAACCACTAGGCTACTATGTTTGTCCCAACCACTAGGCTAGCTATGTTTGTCCCAACCACTAGGCTAGCTATGTTTGTGACAAGAAAACCGGATGCTACCTACCCAACAACCATCACAATCAACAATACCACTATCCCTGTCAAAAAAGAGGTAAAATACCTAGGGATAATACTAGACCACACACTTAGTATGCTCCCCCACATAAAACAAACAGTGAAGATTGTATTCTATAAACTAAAGACCGTACAGCACCTAAGACCTCTCCTCGACACTCATGATTTTAAATCTGTAATCAACACACTCATCACCCCCCACTTCGACTATTGTAATAGTCTACTAAATGGCTTGCCACTTACAAATACAAACCTACTCCAAAGAGCCCAGAACATCTGTGCCAGGGTGATAACAAAAGCTCGCCTGACTGACCACATAACCCCCATTCTACTTGAACTATACTGGCTCCACATAAATAGCCGAAAAACCTATAAAATACTCCTAACAACATTCAAGCTCCTCAATGGCATCTCCCCCTCACACCTAACCACCCTCCTACACGCCCCACCAGAACTCAGAACCCGCAGGCAAAACGCAACCCACTCACTAGACATACACAAAACCATCCGCAAAACAAAGAAAACTACAAGCTCCAGAGCCTTCTCATTTGCTGCCCCCACCCTCTGGAATAAACTACCACTAACCCTCCACATGACAAAAGACCTCCATCTATTCAGAAAAGAACTTAAGACCCACCTATTCACCGAGCACTTCGAAAATCCAACTGAAATCCTCTACCTCCCACGCCCTACCTCACAACAATCACAGAAACAACCAACCACCCTTCATAACCCACCGACTATCAACACCCCCCCCCGCACACACCTTACCCAAACACCTAAAATGAGAAAAACTAACTCAAGATGAGAACAACCCCTATTAATAAACATGTAAATACTAAGACCCACACCAGGTTGTCTGCATAATATGTTCAATGTTCAATGTAAATAGTTAATGTCATAGTTCATGCAAAAGTTGCTTGTAAATAGTTACAAATGCTGTTTCATGTATAAACATTGTTCAATTTGTTCTATGTAGACCACCCTTGATCTCTGGAAGGGGCAGTATAGAAGAAAAGCATAAATAAATAAATAAAAATAAATAAATACTGGTCTTTATCTGCTGTCATATACTATGTTACTATGTCACACGTCTGCCCTCAGCAGTTATTTGTTGGAGGTGGACAGGGGCAGACTATCTCATCCTTGACCAATTTCAGAAGTGATTGTGACTTCCCCTAGCCTACGTGGAGCATTGTTCCTTCTGGCTGGATGTGCTGATCCTTCCACTTCCTTTTGCCCCTCCCTCCGGCAGCACTGCCTCAGCCGACTCCTGGCAGGATGGTTAAGACGTCCACAGCCAATTCACCTTCTTTTATCATTTCTGATGTTTGTCTGGGTCCTGAGAGATCCAAAGCACACTGGAGAATAATTTTAAGAGACTTTCTACTTGTATAACTGGGTTTTATATATAGCAAGAGGGCTATGCAAAATTTGCTCACATGTATATGGGAGCAACTTTTTCCCATATACTTTGCAAAATGCAGAATATTTGTGCGTAACCTGGTAGACATTCACGCCTTCTCTGTAGTGACGTAAGTATAGACACGTGCCTGCCGTCACCAGTTATACATGTAAGCAGCAGTCTTTAGAAGGGGAAGCAGGTGTGAATTTTCTGAAAATCACTGCTTCTCATACACATATACCGGCCACATTCATTTATGCAACCATTTCTAAACTCGCCTCCTGTATAGTGATTTCCAACTTCTCATGCCCTAAAGCTCGGAATAATGAAAGTAATGGTTCAGGTTCTGTTCTGGTGTAGAAGCTCCACTCTTACAGGTAATAAAGTTATTGACATTGCCTCTGATATTTCTTCTCTTTGATCTGGTGAATGTAGCATAAGACTGGGATCAGGAGAGAGAAAATCCTGTCTGAGTTTGAGGAGCTGCACCAGTTCCTGAATGAGGAGCGGCGGATCCTTCTCTCAAGGCTGGAAGAGGAAGAGAAGGAGAGTCTAAAGAAAATCAGAGATAATGTGACCCAACTAGAAGATCGAAGCTCCTCCCTCCAGAAACTGATCTCAGAGATAGAGGAGAAGTGTCAGCAGTCAGCGACGGAGTTACTGAAGGTGAGACTGGGTTATAAATCACAGACGCCACTGTCGGCTGGGCTCTCAGTTTACCAGTTTCCTCTACTTTATCATGACTCTCTCCCTTCTCCCTCTGTGTTCTGCCTTTTCTCTGGAGCTGCTGCTGTCTCCCTTACCAGTCTCTCATGAGTATAGATTTTCTCCTTTCTCCATCTCGCAGCAGACTGTGCTCTCTCCCATCTCACTGAACCATAGATTCTCCTCCTCCGCATATCCCTCCTGGTGTATCTTTCTCTGTCTTTACTCCACATTCTTCCTCTGCACTAGATCCACAGGGCCCCAGTCTGCACAGTCTCTAAGTCCTACCTGCTGCTCCTGCTCCCTCTCTCCTCATCCTGCGTCCACAGCTCAATGTTAGTAAAGAGAACTGCACTGCTGTAGAGATCACTGGACAGAAACAGAGGTGTAGCCCAATGGTTAATACACTGACTGATGGTACAGGGTTCATGAGTTCAATCCCCCAGTGTGCCTAATGAATAAGGCTGCCTGAGGTGTTACCCTTTACGTTGAGTCTTAAAGGACTAGAAAAGGGGACTGTTACTTCTGGAGAGAGATCTGCAATTGTGAGTATATACTTCTGGAAATTTTCTGAAAGGAATCTTTTCTTTTAGAAACATAGAAACATAGAAATATGACGACAGAAAAAGACCACATGGCCTATCTAGTCTTTTCTTCCATAACAACTACAACAGTCCCCTTTTTACCTTTAGAGATCCTCTGTGTTTGTCCAATGCTTTTTTGAATTCAGCTAATAAAGCTAATTAATCTGTGAACCCATTATTTTTTGTTAAATCAGTCAGGGCCTAGTAGCAGCAGTTTAAGTTTAAATTTAAAACACAGAAGAGAACTTTCTGGTTATATTTCATACCCAGCAGAGAGCTGTAGTTTAAATTTTATAGTTACTCAGTGCCTAGCATCAGCAAAGTACTTTTAGTTTTAATTTAAAACACAGAAGAGAGCTTTCTGGTTAAATTTAGAACCCAGCAGAGAGCTTGTAGTTTAAATTTCATAATAAGTTAGAGCCTAGCAGCAGCAAAGAGCTATCATTTAAATCAAATCAGAATATAGCTTATCTCAGCAGCACAGGACAGGGTACTGTGTAGCAGCCCTCTTTTAATAAGTGTTATTTCCCTCCCTCCCTCCCAACACCCACCCACCACTGGGATAATCGTAGCTTTATAGGTGCTTACACATCTTAAAAGACAGGAGGTGCTCTCAGGTGAAGTTCATTACCCAAAACAGTCATACACTAAGGACCTGAGATTAATTAAGCTTCAGGTGACCAATGTATATTAAACGTATTAGGTACAGTTTTATTGGTATAAATATCAATAGATCTTTAAGTTCTTTACTTACTAAGGGTTGCTAACACAAACTTAAAACTAAGATGCAGACAGCAGTCCAGCAGCGAGATGGGGGCTTTCCAGTCTTTTGCATTGAGTGTCACATGTATGATTTTCTCCCAGTTGGTGAGAGGTCTTACGTGTGCACTAGGTGAAAGGAGCTCTTTGCTCTCAGGGAACGAGTCCATTCTCTAGAGGCTAGAGTAGCAGACTTGGAAAACATAAGACAGACAGAGAGGTACATAGACGAGACCTACAGGATATAGTTCTGAAGTCCCACCTCCAGTCTGGCAGCATCCCTGTTGCCATGGAGGAGAGAGGTCACGTGACAGGAGAGCATCACCCTGGTGTGGCAGGAAGTGATCCTGTAACTAGGACCTGTCCTCCAGGTGATGTAAAACCCTCTCGCACTGAGGAGGTTTCTCAGAGCCATGTGCCCATGAGGGAAGGGTTAGGACAGCCATTATACTTGGTGATTCGATCATTAGGCATGTAGATAGCTGGGTGGCTGGTGGACGTGAGGATCGCCTGGTAACATGTCTGCCTGGTGCGAAGGCAGTGGATCTCACGCGCCACCTAGATAAGGTCTTAGATAGTGCTGGGGAGGAGTCTGCTGTCTTGGTACATGTCGGTACTGCTTCTTGGAGCAGCTGGTTCATGAACCAACCAGAGGGGAAGCAATATTAGACCTATTCCTTAGTGGAACACCAGATGTAGTGCAAGTGATAAGGGTGTTGGGGCCACTTGGCAATAGTGATCATAGCATGATCGCCTTTTGTTTAATTAATGGATGAGGGATAGTAAGGAAATCCACATTACTGCCTTTTAACTTTCGAAAGGAAGACTATGATAAAATGAGGAAAACAGTTAAAAAAAACTAAAAGGAGCAGTTGCAAAGGTTAAAGACTTACATCAAGCTTGGGTGTTGTTGAAAAATACTATCCTGGAAGCCCAAGCCAGCTTTATTCCATGCTTTAAGAAAGGTGGAAGGAAGTCAAAAAAACTGCAAGCATGGTTTAAAGGTGAGGTCAGAGAGGCTGTTGTTGCCAAAAAAGCATCTTTCAGGAAATGGAAAAAAGAGCCAAACGACAAAACCTGGAAACAGCACAAGCACTGCCAAGTCAAATGCAAGGCATTGATAAAGCAGGCAAAGAGAGAATTTGAGAAGAAGCTTGCTGTGGAAGCAAAAACCCGACATAAAGATTTTTTCAAGTACATTCTTAGCAAAAAACCCGTGAGAGAGTCAGTTGGTCCATTAGATGATAGAGGAGTTAAAGGGGCACTAAGAGGCGACAAGGTGATAGCGGAGAGACTGAATGAATTCTTTGCTTCGGTCTTTACTGAGGAAGATGTAGGGATGTTACTCATGACTGAAGTGGTATTTAAAGGTGCGGAAGAATTGAAGGAAATATCAATAGATCAGGAAGATGTATTACAACTATTAGATAAACTGAACTGTAGCAAATCACCTGGGCCGGATGGTATACATCCAAGGGTGTTGAAAGAACTGAAATATGAGATTGCAGACCTGCTATTAGTAATCTGTGAACTATCATTAAAATCATCTCTAATACCTGAAGATTGGAGGATCGCCAATGTAACACCAATTTTTAAAAAGGGTTCTAGGGGTGATCCGGGAAACTACAGACCGGTGAGTCTGATGTCAGTACCGGGAAAAATGGTAGAAACCATCATAAAGAATAAAATTACTCAGCATGTAGATAGTCAGGCCTAATGGGAGACAGCCAACATGGCTTTAGACAAGGAAGATCTTGTCTTACTAATCTGTTATGTTTTTTTGAAGAAGGTGTGAATAAACAGGTGGACAAAGGTGAGTCAGTTGATATAGTGTATCTGGACTTTCAGAAAGCCTTTGACAAGGTCTCTCATCAGAGACTTTTGGCAAAACTAAAGAGTCATGGGATAGGAGGCAGTGTACTACTGTGGATCAGGAACTGGTTAAAAGATAGAAAACAGAGGGTTGGGCTAAATGGCCAATTTTACTAATGGAGAAAGGTGAATAGTGGTGTACCCCAGGGATCTGTGCTGGGTCCACTGCTTTTTGACATATTCATAAATGACCTGGAAAGTGGAATAACGAGTGAGGTTATCAAATTTGCAGATGAGACAAAACTATTTAAAGTTGTTAAAACCCAAGAGGATTGTGGAAAATTGCAAGAGGATCTTGATAAATTGGAAGACTGGGCATCAAAATGGCAGATGTAATTTAATGTGGACAAGTGCAAAGTTATGCACCTAGGGAAGAACCACCCAAACTATGGTTACACGATGCAAGGTTCCACTTTAGGAACCACCACCCAGGAAAAAGATTTAGGCGTCATTGTGGATACCATGTTAAAACCCTCGGCCCAGTGTGCAGCGGCAGCCAAGAGAGCAAATAGAATGCTAGGTATCATAAGGAAAGGATTGGAAAATAAAACAAAAGATATTATAATGCCTCTTTATCGTTCCATGGTGAGACCGCACTTCTGGTCGCCATATCTTAAAAAGGATATAGCGTTATTAGAAAAGGTTCAGAGAAGAGCCACCAAAATGGTAAAGGGGATGGAAGGATACTCCTATGAAGAAAGGCTAAAAAGGTTAGGGCTCTTTAACCTGGAAAAGAGACAGCTGAAGGGAGATATGATAAAAGTCTATAAATTAATGAATGGAGTGGAACGGGTAAGTGTAGATTGATTGTTTACATTATCAGAATATAAAAAGACTAGGGGACATGCAATGAAGCTACAGGGTAAACTATTTAAGACTAATAAAAGAAAATATTTTTTAACTCAACGTGTAATCAGACTCTGTAATTTGTTACCGGAGGATGTAGTAAAGGCTGTTAGTGTAGCTGGGTTTAAATAGGTTTGGACAAGTTCCTTGAGGAAAGGTCCATAAACCATTATTAAGAAGCGACCCAGGATATCAATGCTTGACCCAGTACAAGCATTGTGGAACTTGTGTCTTTTGGGGAAACCGCTAGGTATGTATGACCTAGATTGGCCACTGTTGGAAACAGGATACTGGGCTTGATGGACCTTGGTCTGACCCAGTATGGCATATCTTATGTTCTTATGTATTTGCAGATGCAGCAGTGTAAAGAAGACTCAGGTATCTGTGGAGAGTGGGGGGAGTTTAGACATGATGGAAAAGATGGGGGTAAGGTGAAGAGGAAGGGAAAAGAAGAAGAGACACTATGGAGGGGAATTAAATGGAAGAGAGAAGACAAAAACTCGGAGGGGGAAGGATAGAGAAACAGAGAAACATGATGACAGAAAAAGACCACATGGCCTATCTTAGGGAGCGCTTGAATCACAAAGGATTAAACTTTTGTAGGAAACAAAAGACACAGTAGAATCCCTATGTATTGAAATTCCATGTAAAAATTCCATGTTGAAATGCTCAAAGAAATCAAGGAAGCTAACAAAAGTTACAGTGCAGTAATAATAATGGGTGACTTCAATTACCCCGGTATCTACTGGGTCAGTGTCACGGCAGGACATGCTAGGGAGATAAATTTCCTAGATGAAATAAATGACTGCTGTTTAGAGCAGCTGGTTCATGAACTGACCAGAGGGGAAGCCATATTGGACCTAGTCCTTAGTGGAACACCAGAACTGGTTTCAAGATATAACGGTGTTGGGGCCACTGGCAATAGTGATCATAGCGTGATCACATATGATTTAATTAATGGAGGAGGGATGGAACGGAAATGCAAAGTACTACCTTTTAACTTTCAAAAGGGAGACTTTGATAAAATGAGGAAACAAAGGTTGAAGACTTACACAAGCTTGGTTGTTATTTAAAAATACTATCTTGAAAGCCCAGACCAACTGTATTCCACACTTTAAGAAAAGTGGAAGGAAGTCCAAAAAACTGCCAGCATGGTTTAAAGGTGAGGTCAGAGAGGCTGTTGTTGCCAAAAAAAGCATCTTTCAGGAAATGGAAAAAGGAGCCAAATGACGAAAACTGGAAACAGTACAAGCACTGGCAAGTTAAATGCAAGGCATTGATAAGGCAGACAAAGAGAGAATCTGAGAAGAAGCTTGCTGTGGAATCAAAAATGCATAATAAAGACTTTTACAAGTACATTCGTAGCAAAACACCTGTGAGAGAGTCAGTTGGACCATTAGATGCATTCACTCTGCAGCTCCTCACTACCTTTCTTCTCATATCTCTACTTCTACCCCACTCGGAAACTCCACTCTTCTGGCAAATTTCTTCTGTCTGTGCCCTTCTCTTCCACTGCTAACTCCAGACTTTGCTCCAGGCTGAAAACTCACCTCTTCACTGCTGCTTTTGGATCTTGACACACCTGATCTCCTTGTTTCTTTACCTTTCTCCCTTGTTTTATCTCTGTCTACAGATTCCGTGTTGTCTGTCTTGACTAGATTGTAAGCTCTGGTGAACAGGAACAGTGTCTCTTACATGTCTGTGCAGCACTGCGTATGACTTGTAGCACTATACAAATGCTCAGTAGTAGTAATAATAGTAGTAGTAGTCGATGATAGAGGGGTAAAAAGGACACAAAGAGGGGACAAGACAATAGCGGAGAGACTGAATGAATTCTTTGCTTTGGGCTTTACTGAGGAAGATCTAGGGATGTTACCCATGACTGAAGTGGTATTTAAAGGTGATACTGCAGAAGAATTGAAAGAAATATCGATACACCGGGAAGATGTATTACAACTATTTGATAAACTGGCATACATCCAAGCGTGTTGAAAGTACTGAAATATGAGATTGCAGACCTGCTATTAGTAATTTGTGAACTATCATTAAAATCATCTGTAATACCTGAAGAATGGAGGATGGCCAATGTCACGCCAATTTTTAAAAAGGGTTCCAGGGGTGATCTTGCAAACTACAGACCAGTGAGCCTGACGTCAGTACCGGGAAAAATGGCAGAAACCATCAGAAAGAACAAAATTACTAACCTTGTATATAGTCATGGCTTAATGGGAGACAGCCAACATGGCTTTGGACAAGGAAGATCTTGTCTTACTAATCTGTTATGTTTCTTTGAAGATGTGAATAAACAGGTAGACAAAGATGAGTCGGTTAATATAGTTTATCTAGACTTTCAGAAAGCCTTTTACAAGGTCCCTCATCAGACCTTTCTTCAAAATTAAAAAGTCATGGGATAGGAGGCAGTGTACTATTGTGGAGCAGGAACTGGTTAAAAGATAGAAAGCAGAGGGTAGGGCTAAATGGCCAATTTTCCCAATGGAGAAAGGTGAATAGTGGAGTACCCCAGGGATCTGTGCTGGGTCCGCTGCTTTTTAACATAATCATAAATGACCTGGAAATGGGAATAATGAGTGAGGTTATCAAATTTACAGATGAAACAAAGCTGTTAAAGTTGTTAAAACCCATGGGTATTGTGGAAAATTGCAAGAGGATCTTGATAAATTGGAAGACTGGGCATTCAAATGGCAGATGAAATTTAATGTGGACACGTGCAAAGTTATGTACCTAGGAAAGAACAACCCAAATTATGGTTACACGATACAAGGTTCCACATTGGGAACCACCACCCAGGAAAAAGATTTAGGCGTCATTGTGGATAACATGTTAAAACCCTCCGCCCAGTGTCTAGCGGCGGCCAAGAGAGCAACTAGAATGCTAGGTATCATAAGGAAAGGAATAGAGAATAAAACAAAGGATATTATAATGCCTCTGTAATGTTCCATGGTGCGACCGCACCTTGAATACTGTGTGCAATTCTGGTCGCCGTATCTTAAAAAGGATATAGCGTTATTAGAAAATGTACAGAGAAGAGCCACCAAAATGGTAAAGGGATATGGAAGGATACCCCTATGAAGCGAGGCTAAAAAGGTTAGGGCTCTTCAACCTATAAAAGAGACAGCTGGGGGGGGGGGGGATATGATAGAGGTCTATAAATTAATAAATGGAGTGGAACGGGAAAACGTAGATCGATTGTTTACGTCATCAGAATATAGAAAGACTAGGGGACATGCAATGAAGCTACAGGGTAACCTATTTAAGACTAATAAGAGAAAATATATATTCACTCAACTTGTAATCAAATTCTGGAATTTGTTACCAGAGGATATAATAAAAGCTGTTAGTGTAGCTGGGTTTAAAAAAGTTTTGGAGAAGTTCCTGGAGGAAAGGTCCATAAACCATTATTAAAAGGGACCCAGGCAGTGGCAAAAGCCAGGAGGATGTTGGGCTGCATACAAAGAGGAATCACCAGCAGGAAGGAAGAGGGTACTAATGCCACAGTATAAGTCACTGGTGAGGCCTCACTTGGAATACTGTGTTCAGTTTTGGAGACCATATCTTGCAAGGGATGTAAAAAGAATGGAAACTGTTCAGAGGAAGGCGACCAAAATGATTTGGAGTCTGCATCAGAAGCCTTATGAGAAGATACTTAAAGACCTAAATATGTACACTTTGGAGGAGAGGAGAGATAGGGGAGATATGATAGAGCCTATGAAGAGAGGCTAAAAAGATTAGGGCTCTTTAACCTGGAAAAGAGACGGCTGAGGGGAGATATGATAGAGGTGTATAAATTAATGAATGGAGTGGAACGGATAAACGTGGATCAATTGTTTACGCTATCAGAATATAGAAGGACTAGGGGACATGTAATGAAGCTACAGGGTAAACTATTTAAGACAAATAAGAGAAAATATTTCTTCACTCAACGTGTAATCAAACTCTGGAATCTGTTACCGGAGGATGTGGTAAGGGCTGTTAGTATAGCTGGGTTTAAAAAAGGTTTGGACAAGTTCCTGGAGGAAAGGTCCATAATCCACTATTAAAAAGGGACCCAGGATATCAATGCTTGACCTAGTACAAGCACTGCAGAACCTGTGTCTTTTGGGGAAACTGCTAGGTACGTATGACCTAGATTGGCCACTGTTGGAAACAGGATACTGGGCTTGATGGACCTCGGTCTGACCCAGTATGGCATTTCTTATGTTCTTATGTTCTTATGATTCAGACCTTTAAATACTTAAGGAGAAATAATGAACAAACAAACCTCTTCCTGAGACGGAGAAGCTGTAAAACTAGAGGGCATAACATGAAACTGCAAGGTGGTAAATTGAAAGGCAATGACAGGAAATACTTTTTCACTGAAAGGGTGGTGGATGCTTGGAATGCCCTCCCGATGGAAGTGGTGGGGCAAACACAGTGACGGAGTTCAAAGTGGCCTGGGACAGACACAGTGGATCACTTTACAGCAACAGGATAAAATCAAAATAAACTGAACTATCTAATTTCTCAACAAATAGGGGTGTCCTACACGGAGCGGCGGGTTCACCCCTAAACATGGGGAGGGGTGGCCTGCACAGAGTGGCAGGTGCACCTACTCCTGCCATCTTACTGGGCAGACTAGATGGACCATACTGGTCTTTATCTGCCGTCATTTACTATGTTACTATGATATCACTGCTTGACCCAATACAAGCATTGTGGAACCTGTGTGTTGTGGGGACACTGCTAGGTACTTATGACCTAGATTGGCCACTGTTGAAACAGGATACTGAACCTGATGGACGTTGGTCTGACCCAGTATGGTATATCTTAGTTTTTATTTATTTATTTTATTTAAAAGTATTTATATCCCACTTTATCCTTGAATCTTATGTTCTCCAGGAATAAGCAGGAAGTCAGTCCTCAGTTATGGGTGACTTCGGCACCAACGGAGCCCATGCAGAGCAATTCCACAGCTTTCAAAGAAAGCCTTTGGGAATGCTGCCACGCATGCGTGATCCTCTTCCCACCCAAGAGTGCCATCTGCTCAGTCTCCCTTTTTCTGTGGAGCCCTTTGGATGCACGTCCTCGTCCCTCTGAAAAAGTGTGTTTTTTTCTTGTGGTCTTTGACCCTTTTTTCCAGTTGCACTGGACCTCTACCCGTCCTCCCCTATGCCACAGAACCCCTGTGGGCTAGTCGACTCCCTTTTTTTCCTTCTTTTGGAGTTTTCTTCCATCGGGCTCTTCGCGACTTTTTTTTCACTGGGGTCCTTTTTACCTCAATGGCTACAGGTTTTAAGAAATGTGACAGATGCTCCAAGAACATGTCACTCACGGACACCCATGAGTGTTGTCTGCAGTGTCTGGGGGCTGAGCTTAACCCAGAACTCTGTCATTTTCCGAAAGGCAGCCTCGGAGTCCTCTGTGGTGCCTCAGGCCGTCCCACCGCTCGCAGGGTTCCCCCAGGAGATTCCGCACCCTAGGAGGCACTCAGACTAGGGGTTCCCGTTGTGCAGTGGCACAAGAAGAAGAAGACTTCAAAGTCTCTGTCAGAAACTCCCGACAAGTGCGAGCATTCTCATGCTCGGTCTCTCAGCCCCCCTCGGCATTTCTGAGAGTCAGAGAAGGAGAGGCCTTGAAAGGTATCTCTTATAGAGACAGAGGTCTCCGGTGATGGCACCTGGTCTCTGGAGGGTCAACCCGTCGAGGACCCCCTGTCTGCTTCTACACCAGACCCAGTAACCCCAGCGTTAGCGTCACAGGGACACACATCTGAGTGGGAGTCCTGAATGCTGGCACTGGAGTGCAGCGTTTCTGCCTTCCTATCTGCCCAGCAGGTGCTTCTGCCAATCACGGCTGGCCCATGCCCTGAGACCCAAGCCTGCCCAGGAAACCCCGAGAGCTGTGGGCCTTGGCACCTGTCTCACTTGCCATCCCATTCCTCGGGGGCGAGGTCATCGAAAGTCAGTGCCTATTGCTCCTTGGACCTGCCCAACTCGGAGTCCTTCTCGGACCTTTTGGGCTGGGAGTCTGAAGGGGATACTTCCCCAGAAACTCGGGCCCACTACGGTTTGCCCTCGGACACTTCTCCGCTGACCTCTCAGAGGCGTTCGCTCCCCAAGGACACCTCTTTTTTGGTGTTCATCCAGGATATGGCGCGGGCTGTTAATCTGCAGACGCAGACTGAAGAATAACCCAGGGCCAAAGAACTGGACATACCCCAGTACGAGTTCCTACGTAGGGAGTCTCTTATGGTCCTGTTTCCTCCCACACTCACTCGATTACTCCTTCACATGTGGGAGATGCCAGCCTCTGTCCCCATTGTTAGCAAATGGCTCAACACCATGTACAGGGTCCAGCATGCCCCAGGGTTCCAGAAGGCTCAGCTTCCGCACACCTCCATAGTGATCAAGTCGGCCATGCAAAGACAAAAGAGCCCAAAGTCTCATTCTTCCATTCTGCCTGGGAAGGAATCCCATGCCCTCAATGCCCTCGGGTGAAAAGCCTGCCAGGGTTCCATGCTGTCCTACCGCATTCAGGCATATCAGCTTTACATGGGGATGTTCCTCTGAGACCTCACCAAGGAGCTCGGCAGGTTCTCCGTGGGCCTAGGGGGTGATCACCTCCTTAGCTTCCAAACCCTCCTGAAGTCGATCACAGACTGCTCAAAGTACCTTTCCCGTGCCACATACGACAGGTTTGAGTCTTCGGCTGGGGTGGCAGTGGCCAGCATTGGAGCTCGCCAGCAGGCATGACTCCAATTCTTGGATCTGTAGCAGTGGATCCAAGAAACACTTTTGGACATACTCTGCCTCAGCGAGCAGTTGTTTGGCAAGCCCATGGGAGGACAAGGTGGCCGAGATTGAGACAGAGTTTCTGACATGCACTCGTCTCTCTTGAAAGACTTCTTCCCTCCCTCAGAAAAAGCAACCGGAGAAGAAGCCCTTCTTGCAAAGGAAGGAGCTCCCCTACCGAGGGTACCCACCTTATCCCCCGACCCCAGCACCAACAACTAGTGTGCAGGGAAAAGGGGGAACTCAGGCCCATCGTAAGCCAAAAGGGCCCAAGACCCAACTCCCAGCTCCACCCCAACCAGCTTAGGGGTTTTGACACTGGGCACATAGCCTCTCACCGCTCGACGGCATCTCCGCCAGTGGAAGGACGCCTGTCCCTCTTCGCGCCCAAATGGGCGTCCATCACTTCGGAAACCTGGACCCTCCAGGTGGTTTGGGACAGTTATTTATTTATTTTATTTATTTATTTAACATCTTTTATATACCGCACTATTGTCACCAGCGCGGTTTACATGTAACAAACATATACATACAAAGAACTGTAATGCATTTTACAAGTAACAGGGTTTTTGAACTTGGGAGTAACAAGGTACAGCTATATAAGGCTAGTTAACTATATACAGATTATTGAAAATACATTAGTCAAATTTGGATATCAGTTGGGGAAATGTCTTGGTCAGAAAAGTGTCTGTGATATTTTCATGTGCGAAGGTTAGATTGGGAAATAGCTTAGGAAGAGGTGGCTATGGTGGTTATCATCACTGGCTGGATGGGCTTCCTCCCCCCTTTCTCCCCAGCGCAGCCCTCTTGGCTCCCCACCCACCAGGCTTGCTTACAACAGGAGTTGAACAATCTCCTCAATCAGCAAGCAGTCGAAAGGGTACTGCAGCACTTCCGGGGCCGAGGATTTTACTCCTGGTACCAAAGAGGATGGGGGGAATGCGGCCTATCTTCGACCTCAGGAATCTAAATAAATTCTTGGTGAAGGAGAGGTTCAAAATGTTGTCACTTTGCATCTTACTGCCCTTCCTCCAGCAGTGCAATTGGCTATGCTCCTTAGACCTCAAAGAGGCCTACGCTCATATAGCGATCCATCCCCAGCACAGGCAATACCTGTGCTTCAAGGTGCAAGGGGAGCAGTTCCAGTACAAAGTACTCCCCTTCGGACTCGCTTCGGCCCCGTGGGTCATCATGAAATGCCTATCCGTGGCCGTGGCCAACCTTCGGCGTCAAGGTCTGCCTATCTTCCCCGACTTAGATGACTGACTTGTCACAGGGACCTCTGCAGAGGAGGCCTGATCTGGGGTCTCACTCATGGTTGCTCTCCTTGGCTTCCTGATCAACTACCCCAAGTCCCACCTCGAGTCAGTGAGGACTCCTGGAGTTCATCGGCACTCTCCTCGACACTGATCGGGCAACCGCCTTTCTCCCTCGGGCCCGTGCAGTCTGCCTCTGTGCCCTGGTGGCTGAGGTGCAGGGCAGGGCAAGAGTGCCTGCACATGCAAGCACAATGGGTCCTGGCATCTGGCCATCTTTGAGATCCTGTGCGGGTCTCCCGCGAGCTACGCAGCTCCTTAGACTGGTGGCGAGAGCCCCAGAACCTCCTGTGGGGCATGCTATTCCAGGCTCTCCAGCACGTGCTCGTGCTGATGACTGATGCTTCATTATTGGGCTGAGGAGCCCACTGCAGTGACATACGCACCCAGGGAAGGTGGTCCCTCGAGGAGTCTCAACAGCAGATTGAGCTGCTCGAGCTCTGAGCAATCAGGTGGGCCCTAGAGGTCTTCGAGTCCCACCTCAAGCAAAAATCAGTGCTACTGCAGACCGACAACAAAGTCACGATGTTCTATCTGAACAAGGAGGGAGGAATGGGATCCCGCCTCCTCTGCCGGGAAGCTGTCCTCCTCTGCTCCTTCATGGTACACCAGGACATGGTCCTCTGAGCGGTCTACCTCCCGAGTCAAGACAATATCCTCGAGGACAGGCTCAGCAGGATAAGAACATAAGAACATAAGATATGCCATACTGGGTCAGCCCAAGATCCATCAAGCCCAGTATCCTGTTTCAAACAGTGGCCAATCTAGGTCATACATACCTAGCAGTTTCCCCAAAAGACACAGGTTCCACAATGCTTGTATTGGGTCAAGCATTGATATCCTGGGTCCCTTCTTAATAATGGTTTATGGACCTTTCCTCCAGGAACTTCTCCAAACCTTTTTTAAACCCAGCTACACTAACAGCCTTTACTACATCCTCCAGTAACAAATTCCAGAGTTTGATTACACGTTGAGTGAAAAAATATTTTCTTTTATTAGTTAGTTTACCCTGTAGCTTCATTGCATGTCCCCTCGTCTTCTATATTCTGATAACGTAAACAATTGATCTACGTTTTCCCGTTCCACTCTGTTCATTAATTTATAGACTTCTATTATATCTCCCCTCAGCCGTCTCTTTTCCAGGTTAAAGAGCCCTAACCTTTTTAGCCTTTCTTCATAAGGGTATCCTTCCATCCCCTTTACCATTTTGGTGGCTCTTCTCTGAACCTTTTCTAATAATGCTATATCCTTTTTAAGATACGGCGACCAGAATTGCACACAATATTCAAGGTGCGGTCTCACCATGGAACGATAGAGAGGCATTATAATATCCTTTGTTTTATTTCCCATTCCTTTCCTTATGATACCTAGCATTCTATTTGCTCTCTTGGCTGCCGCTGCACACTGGGCCGAGGGTTTTAACATGGTATCCACAATGACGCCTAAATCTTTTTCCTGGGTGGTGGTTCCTAATGTGGAACCTTGCATCGTGTAACCATAGTTTGGGTTGTTCTTCCCTAGGTGCATAACTTTGCCCTTGTCCACATTAAATGTCATCTGCCATTTTGATGCCCAGTCTTCCAATTTATCAAGATCCTCTTGCAATTTTCCACAATCCTCTTGGATTTTAAAAACTTTAAATAGAAACATAGAAACATAGATATATGGCGACAGAAAAAGACCACATAGAAGGATGCTTGGGTACATACGGAGAGGAATGGCTAGCAGAAAAAAGGAGGTGGTAATGCCTCTGTATAAGTCTTTGGTGCGACCTCATTTGGAGTATGGTGTGCAATTCTGGAGACCGCACCTTCAAAAGGATGTGAACAGGATGGAGTCGGTGCAGAGGGTTGCTACTAAAATGATTAATGGGCTTCATTATAAAGCATATGAGGACAGACTTAAGGATCTTAATATGGACACCTTAGAGGAAAGGCGGGATAGAGGTGATATGATTGAGATGTTTAAATACCTCCGTGGCATAAATGTTCAGGGAGAGAGCCTCTTTCAATTGAAAGCAAGTTCTGCTACGAGGGGACATGGGATGAGGGTGAAGGGAGATAGATTCAGGAGTGATATGCGGAAATATTTCTTTACAGAAAGAGTAGTGGATCCATGGAATAGTCTCCCAGTGGAGGTGGTAGAGATGAGGACAGTAACTGAATTCAAAAAAGCATGGGAGCAACACAGAGGATCTCTAAAGGTAAAAAGTGGACTGTTGTAGTTGTTGTTATGGAAGGACAGACTAGATAGGCCATGTGGTGTTTTTCTGTCATCATGTTTCTATGTTTCTATCTACTCTGTCCTTCCATATCAACAACTACAAACAGTCCCCTTTTTTCCTTTAGAGATCCTCTGGGTTTGTCACATGCTTTTTTGAATTCAGTACTGTCCTCATCTCTACCACCTCCACTGGGAGACTATTCCACGGATCAACCACTCTTTCTGTAAAGAAATATTTCCGCATATCACTCCTGAATCTATCCCCTTTCACCCTCATCCCATGTCCACTCATAGCAGAACTTGCTTTCAATTGAAAGAGGCTCTCTCCCTGAACATTTATGCCACGGAGGTATTTAAACATCTCAATTATATCACCTCTATCCCGCCTTTCCTCTAAAGTGTACATATTAAGATCCTTCAGTCTGTCCTCATATGCTTTATAATGAAGACCACTAACCATTTTAGTAGCCACCCTCTGCACCGACTCCATCCTGTTCACATCCTTTTGAAGGTGCGGTCTCCAGAATTGCACACCATACTCCAAATGAGGTCGCACCAAAGACTTATACAGAGGCATTATCACCTCCTTTTTTCTGCTAGCCATTCCTCTCCATATGCACCCAAGCATCCTTCTAGCTTTTGCCGTCGCCTTTTCTACCTGTTTAGCTACTTTAAGATCATCAGACACAACCACACCTAGGTCCCTCTCTTCTTTAATGGATAAAAGTACCTCACTCCCTATACTATTTATTTATTTTTTATTATTTATTATTGCAATCTTTTATATACCACGCTATTTAGTATCAGTGCGGTTTACAAGAAACAAAATAACCAGAACAAACTATTCTGAGTTTACAGAGAACAGGTGTACAAACTTGGGTAACATGGGGGAACTATTGACACATATTATTTACAATATTACTATATTGCTTGCTTGGATTGCTGCAGCCCCAATGCATGACCTTGCATTTTTTAATATTAAAATCCAGCTGCCAAATTCTAGACCATTCTTCAAGCTTAGCTAGATCTCTCCTCATGTTATCACCTTAGACATTACATATTCTGACTGATAAAAATCTGGATGCAAGGAAGTCAGACATAGTGGTAAAGAAGAAGTGCCCCAGAATGACATTGATTATAGAGGCCTCATTCCCAAGTAACTACGCTGTGAATCCTGTTGACAGAGAGAAAATCCTTCAATACAAGAAATACAGGCAGAGACCAAGAAAATGCGACAGAAATATAGAGAGATGGCTTCCTGCATTTTGGAGCTGAATAGACTGTCCCCCTGGCACGTCCACCAATCAGACATGGAGCTCCTCCTGGAGGCCAGAGACCTGCAGCCAGGCAATAGGTCTATCTAAGATGGGTGTGGCTGCGGCCTGGGAAACTGAGTCATACACGTCATAGGTGCCGTCGATGATGTGACACAAGGACTTGTATAAGTTATCTTGAAGCTTCCCATGATCTTCGACTGCAGAGCTTCCAGGATCATTCAGCTGTAGTAGGAGATGGTGGTGATAAAGCAGAATCTGCAGCTGATGTGCCAAGACCTGCATGTCCAGAAGGGAGCTCTGGTGGGTCCTCCTACCAATGGCATCTAGGATCCTCTCTTCCTTACCAGGGGCTGTTTGCGCTACTCATTTTGCACTTTCAGATTTCTTCAGAATGGCCTCCAAGACAATTGACTGATGCAACAGTTTCTGGTGACTCTTCCAGATAGAAGACTGGAGGTTCTGGAGGAGTTGGTGCCCCGGGATGGCCAAAATTTCCTTGGGGGTGCTGTAGGAGTGGAGGATAGATAGGAAGTTCCACTTATTAGTGGAGGTCTGGGTTCACTGAGGGCCAGTGCCTGGAAGATTTTTATTTGGAGTTATTTTGGGTAGAAATAGTCCTCTGTATGTTCTTTGGAGGTTCCCTTCCTTGATGGCCCTGGACGAGCCGGTGAAGAGGGAGTGGATCCATGGGTCCGAGAGACCCTGGGCTGCCCCTGATTGAGCTGGTATGAGTACCAGGAGGGAGTCTGCCTCCGGTGATGTGGTGTCCTGCTCCTGACAGTGCCATGTCTGGGCCCGATGTGGGTTTAGCTTAAGAATATTGGTCAGATGGCATTTAGGTACGGAGTTAGCAGAGAGCTGTGCAACATGCTGTCACAGTCAGACAAAACTAAAGGTGCAGAGCAGGAACGGCAAGGTGGGAGAAGGTACACATGTTCAGAGAAACCCAAAAGACTTCTCTGGGCTAGGGAAAAGTCTGGCACTTGGGACTCCATCGCAGACGTCACCATTACACTGTGCCTGCACCCCCTGCTTGTCTCCAGAGATAAACTTGTTAGATTGTGCAAACAGGCCACCCAGTCACTGCAGAATCTGAAACCCAGTGTCAGTGTCTAATCTTTCCTTCATAATCTCTCCCTGTTCTGCTGTAGGAAACTGAAGACGTTTATTATAGAGAACTGAAGACTCCAGCACTAGCAGAACTCATCACGTGTTCCCAGAGATAGAGAAGGAAACTGGAGACCTGTATAATAGAGAGCTAAAGTTCACCGATAGAACTAGTGGAGCTGTACAATCTGTAGGATATAAATGGTAATAACCTCTTTCTCATTCCCCCTTTAGGATGCAAAGGCCACCCTGAGCAGGTACGACTCTGTTCCCATTTCCTTCCTTCTGTATGATATCGCAGCCCGTTAATGTCACTGTGGGGCTTGCAGCTCTCCAGTGACTGAGGGGTGATGGGATAGAGACCTAACCAGTATAACTCACTCTCACACTCCTTGTGCTGGGGGTCTCACACCCTTTCCTACCTCTCCCTGTCCCATCTCTATCTCCAGGGACTCTGAAAGCTCGGGGTGAACATCTCCCAGAATACTTCCAGTTTCTCCAGGACCAAGCAGGAAGTCAGTCCTCACTTATGGGTGACGTCGGCGCCGACGGAGCCCTCGCGGAGCAATTTTCCCCAGCTTTCAAAGAAAGCCTTTGGGAATTGCAGCGCGCATGCGCGGTCCTCTTCCCGCCCAAGGGTGCCATCTTAGCCAGTCTTCTTTTTTCCGCGGAGCCCTACAGACGTCCCCGTCTTGTCCCCGCGAAAAAGTCGATATTTCTTCATTATTTTATTCTTTTTCCTTCGGTTCGACGCCGGTCTTTTTCCCGCCCGGACTCGCGACGCCGGTCACGAGTCCTCTTCCTTTTTTTCGGTTTTTCTGACTTAGTCATCTTTCGTTTTCGATTTTTCCCTGGCAGCCCGGTCCTTTGACCTCGCAGGGGCCCTTTTTCCCCCGATGGCTGCCAGTGGTTTTAAGCGGTGTGGTCAGTGTGACCGAAATATGTCACTAACTGACACACACGACTTTTGCCTCCGCTGCCTGGGCCCAGATCATGAGGAACTGATCTGTGAGCCCTGCGGCAAAATGTCCTCCAAAGCGTTGAGAAGTCGGCGGCATCAGCGTGATAGAATCTTCGCTGACCCCAGCCGTACCCGGACCTCGTCGGAGGCCTCCGCGTCCAAAGGCTCCAGCTCAGACCGTCGCCGGAGTTCCTCCGACAGGGGTTCTCCCTCCGGGGACCATCGTCGGAAGGTGAAACCCGCGAGGGCGGCGTCGGTGGACGCTCCTGGTTCCGCGAGGGCCAGGTCGCATAGCCCCGACAGCCGCCCCGGGTCCTTGGAGAAGGAGCACCTCACGAAGCGACCTCGCCTGGAGTCGGAGATGCCTGCTCGGGTAAGTCCTGTGGTCCTTCTGGACTCGCCTCCGCGACAGCCGACGTCGGGCCCGACGCCGTCGGGGGCCCGAGTCGGGGGCTGCTGGGTCACCTGAGCTCGGACTCAGGTTGACGGCCTTGGAGAGCAGACTGTCTGCCTTCATGGACCAGCAGCGGGCACTGCTCGCTGGCCTCGCTGGCGCCGCTGCCCCGACCGCCGGGACGTCGACGTCCAAGTCGACCCCGGAGACCGAGCCGATCCTCGAGTCGATGCAAACTCGAGTCGATCCTCGGTCGAGGTCACCCTCGGCCTCCCGTTCGGGACCGAGGTCACCGACGCCGACTCCCTCGGCGTCGGGGCGGCAGGCGCCGCGCCCTGCCCGGGCCGACCCCACCGAGTCCTCGTCGGAGTCGGTCTGGGAGTCTGAAGAGGAAGAGTCGCCTGATTCTTTCCGGACTCGGTGTGTCCCCTCGGACTCACCGGTGTCCGAGCCTCGGAAGCAGTCCCCCCCGGAGGATGCCCGGTTCTCGGACTTCGTCAGGGATATGGCCAAGGCTTTGGCCTTCCCTGCGGACCCCGAGGAGGAGCCTCGAGTCGAAGAGCTCGACGCCCTCCAGTATGACTCTCCCGCGAGGGAACACTTTACTGTGCCGGTTCCTCCTATGCTGGAACGACTACTCTTCCGCATGTGGGAGAGTCCGGCCTCCTCGCCGGTCCTGAGCAAGCGGGTCGATTCTATCTATTGAGTCCGCAAGAGCCCTGGCTTTCAAAAGGCACAGCTACCACACCATTCCATGGTAGTGGAATCGGCCATGCATCGTCTTAAGAGCCAGAAGATGCACTCCTCGGTGCCTCCTGGCAGGGAGGCCCGTAACCTGGATGGCCTTGGTAAGAAGTGTTTCCAGGGCTCTATGCTCGCATGTCGTGTCCAGACTTACCAGCTATACATGGGCATGTATCTCCGAGATCTGGCTAAAGAGCTAGCCGGATTCTCCGCTGGTTTGTCCGAGGAACCCTTGCGGAGGTTCCTGGCCTTGTCCACTGGCATTCGGGAATGCTCAAAGTTCATGTCCCGAGCAGCCTATGATGGCTTTGAAGCATCGGCTCGAGTGGCCGCAGCCGGCATCGGTGCCCGCCGACAGGCTTGGCTTCAGTCGTCAGACCTTGAGCCCTGGGTGCAGGACAAGTTGGTCGATGTCCCCTGCCGAGGCGAAAACCTCTTTGGCAAGCCCATGGCGGAAAAGGCTGCACAAATTGAGACTGAGACTCTCACCAGGACCAGGCTTTCTAGGAAGACCTCCGCCCCTTCCCAGAAAAAGAAGGGCTCGGGGAAAAAGTCCTTTTACCCGAGGAAGGCGGCTGCCTACAAACAATACCCCCATTATCAGGCCCCTGCAGCTCCCCAACAGGGCCAGCAGGCCAAGGGACGGGGTAACGGGTCCCGTAGGCAGCAAGCCCCCAAGCCTGCACCACCAGCCCCTGCTCAGCAGGGTGGGGGTTTTTGACTCACTAAGCATAGCCTCTCCCCCCCCGCTGGTTCCTCCCAGCACCGGTGGCCGGCTGGTTCACTTCGCCCACAGGTGGTCCAGCATCACCGCAGATGCCTGGGTGCTTCAAGTCGTGCGAGAAGGCTATCTTCTCCACTTCCACGAGGTCCCTCCCTCCTATTTTCCGGGAGAACCTCCACGACCCCCTCTGCACAGGGAATTACTCCTTCAGGAGTTAGCAGGTCTTCTGCAGGAACAGGCGGTGGAACCGGTGCCACACCACCTGAGAGGTCAAGGCTTTTATTCTAGGTATTTTCTAATACCAAAGAGAACAGGGGGCCTCAGACCCATCCTGGACCTGCGCAACCTCAACAAGTTCCTTGTGCGGGAGAAGTTCAAAATGCTTACCCTTGGAATCCTTCTGCCCTACCTCCAGCAGGGAGATTGGCTATGCTCCTTGGATCTAAAGGATGCCTACACGCACATCCTCATCCACCCAAGCCACCGCCAATACCTAAGGTTTGTGGTGGCAGGAAATCATTACCAGTACAGAGTACTGCCCTTTGGCCTATCCTCCGCACCGCGAGTCTTCACAAAATGTCTCGCGGTGGTGGCGGCCCATCTCCGGCTTCACGGCCTCTACGTCTTTCCGTACCTCGACGACTGGCTCATCAGAGCGGCGTCCGCTCCGGAGGTCACCATCGCCACACACCGCACGGTGACTCTTCTGCAGTACTTGGGCTTTGTTATAAATTTCGCAAAGTACACTTTGCTCCCCTCACAGGATCTCGAGTTCATCGGCGCAAGGCTCCACACTCCTCAGGCACGAGCGTACCTACCGCTCGACAGGGCTCAACGGCTCATGGACCTAGCCGACCGTTTTCGCAGCCAGCCCCTGGTCTCCGCCAGGCGCTTCCTGAGACTACTCGGCCATATGGCTTCCACCGTCCATGTGACCCCCAATGCCCGCCTGAATATGCGGCCTGCTCAATGGTGTCTCCGCCAGCAGTGGCGACAAGCCACAGGCGGCCTAGCAGACCTAGTGCGCGTCTCCGAGCCGCTGATCTCGTCTCTCCGGTGGTGGCTTCGGCAGCCGAACCTGATATTCGGAATGCCTTTCCAGTCACCTCAGCCGACCCGGGTGCTGACCACGGATGCATCCCTCCTGGGCTGGGGAGCACATTGCCAAGGGGCACGTACTCAGGGCCTCTGGACCACGTGGGAGTCTGCTTAGCAGATCAACTTCCTGGAGCTCAGGGCGATCCGCCTGGCTCTCAAGGCCTTCTCCCACCTGACTTCCCACCAGTCCGTCCTTGTCCAGACGGACAATCAAGTTGCCATGTTCTACGTGAACAAGCAGGGGGGCACGGGCTCCTTCCTCCTCTGCCGGGAGGCACAGAAGCTCTGCTCTTGGGCCGTCAGTCACGGCATTCTCCTCAAGGCAGTTTATCTCCCAGGCCAAGAGAATTGCCTGGCGGACAAACTCAGCAGGATCCTCCAGCCGCACGAGTGGCGTCTGGATCCCTTGGTAGTTCAGAAGCTCTTTCTAAAGTGGGGCCTCCCCACGGTGGATCTCTTTGCCAGTCCTCACAACCGGCAACTTCCTCGCTTCTGCTCTCGTCAGCCCCACCCCCTTCGGGTTGCGGCGGACGCTTTTCTAATTTCATGGTCGGGGAGCCTTCTGTACGCTTTCCCTCCCATCCCGCTAGTCTCTCGGACTCTTTTCAAGGTTCTCCGAGACAAAGCCTTCATGATCCTGGTGGCCCCTCGCTGGCCCAGACAGCCGTGGTTTCCGCTCCTACTGCAATTAGCGGTGGAGGATCCATTCCCTCTGGGGGTACAACCGGATCTCCTCACTCAGGATCAGGGGTCTCTACTACACCCCAACCTTAGGTCTCTCAACCTCATGGCCTGGCTGCTGAGAGGGTAGTCCTTGCTCCCCTTCTCCTGCCGGCAGAGGTGGAGGAGGTCGTCTTGGCTTCGCGACGGCCTTCTACCCGCAAATGCTACGCCCTTAAATGGCGTCGCTTTGCCGTCTGGTGTACCCAACAGTCTCAGGATCCCTTCTCCTGCCCGGTGTCGGTGATCTTGCAGTACTTGCTACACCTCTCTAATCTGGGACTTAAGTCCAACTCCGTCAAAGTTCACCTCAGTGCTCTTTCGGCACATCATGTGCCGGTGGACGGTAGACCTCTCTCCAGTGACCCTCTCGTAGCGAGGTTTCTCCGAGGTCTCCTTCTACTTAAACCACCTCTGCGCCCACCAGCGCCTGACTGGGACCTGAATGTGGTTTTGCAGCGGATCACCTGTCCGCCTTTTGAACCTATGGCTACCTGTTCTCTCCGTTTTCTGTCTTGGAAAACACTGTTCTTGATAGCCCTCACTTCCGCTAGACGCGTAAGTGAATTGCAGGCCCTCGTGTCTGATCCCCCTTACACTCGGTTCTACAAAAATAGGGTAGTCCTACGGACTCACCCAAAATTTCTTCCAAAAGTGGTCTCCCCTTTTCACATCAATCAGGAGGTGGTACTTCCAACCTTCTTTCCCAGACCACACTCCAGCCGAGCTGAAACGGTCCTCCATACCCTGGACTGTAGAAGGGCTTTGAACTTCTACCTTGACCGTACGCGGGAGCACCGTAAAGCTGCTCAGCTTTTTGTGTCTTTTGACCCCAATAAATTGGGGCTCCCGGTCTCCAAGCGTACTCTGTCCATCTGGGTTGCGGACTGTATCTCTTGGGCTTATGGGGCAGCCGGACTCTCCTTAGAAAGTAGAGTCACGGCTCATTGCGTTCGGGCAAAGGCTACGTCAGTGGCTTACCTCCGCTCTGTTCCGCTGGCAGACATCTGCCGGGCCACTACTTGGTCTTCGAGCCAGACTTTTGCGGTCCATTACTGTCTCGAGAGGGAGTCCCGCAGGGACAGTGCTTTCGGACAGGAAGTCCTCCGTAATCTCTTTGAGGTCTGAGCAACTCCTACCCTCCATCCCGGATGTGGGCTACCGGTGGGTGATAATTCAGCGAAGATTCTTTCCTTCTGTGCTGCTGAGCTAGAGGGAGCTCATTTTTGTGCTTAGGGTCTCCGGTAGCCTTGGGCTTGGGAGTCCCATAAGTGAGGACTGACTTCCTGCTTGGTCCTGGAGAAAGCGTAGTTACTCACCTGTAACAGGTGTTCTCCAGGAGCAGCAGGAATCAGTCCTCACTACCCTCCCTCCTCCCCTTGGAGTTGCAATCGTCTGCTTATGTTCTTTTTGCAAATTTTTTGTGCTGTCTTTTTTAGCTATGTCATCTGACTGGCTAAGATGGCACCCTTGGGCGGGAAGAGGACCGCGCATGCGCGCTGCAATTCCCAAAGGCTTTCTTTGAAAGCTGGGGAAAATTGCTCCGCGAGGGCTCCGTCGGCGCCGACGTCACCCATAAGTGAGGACTGATTCCTGCTGCTCCTGGAGAACACCTGTTACAGGTGAGTAACTACGCTTTCTCTCTTACTCTCAGGTGTCAGACAGCAAAGTTTCCAACACCAGAGGCTCTTTCTGCTGAAGAGGGAAAACGTTCTCACCTGAGTTTCCTTCTCAAATATTTTATTCCGAAGAATCAGTTCATACAATACCACGGTAAACTATTCCATTCTTAAAAGCTGTAATCCATTAGCAGAGATGTTAATAAAATATGGACATACAGGGGGGTATTTTAGAAGCTCTATTTGTGAGTTGGATGTCTGAAAACAGGAACTTGGACATGCAAAGAATGGAGACATCCCTGGAGTCATTTTAGAAGCGGGGTATATAGATATCCCCAGCACGAGAACGTCCATGTAGCATAGAGGACATAGTGGGGGTGTGGCCTGGGCGGAGCACGAGAGATGCATGTCACAGTACGATTCTGAGAATGGCACAAGAACATCTGGCCTTAGCTGGGGAGGCACCAGCCCTATACCTGCTTCTGATCACGAATAAGGTGGAAGAAAGTGCTCGCTGCATGGATGTCACTCTTCCAGGGGAAAACACGTAATCCCTTACATCACCACAGTAATCGCTGCCCAAAGAAACCTGAGCGTAAATCCCAACTGCAAACTTATTACTGGCCTGCCGCTGCACGTCTGAGTATCTGAAATGGAAGGGTCAGAATGTGCAAGTCTCTTATCATAGTCACCCCTCTTGTGAAATATCCCTGCCGACATGTCCAAGTACTCATGCAAGTCGGGGACATCCACCTTTGTGAAATGGCTTACACCCGTGCACGTATCCGGCCTCGCAATCTGCATGGGGCCCCCTCCAGAACCAGTTACAGGGACGTTCATTTTCCAGGGTGGAGACAGAACGATTCCAGAAGTCCCTTCTGCCGCTCCCCTGGTTTTTGGATGTCCTGCTCTGGACGCCACAGATTTTAACTAGAACTCCATTCTAAAATCCCACTTTCTGTCTCTCTGTACTCATGATAAATAAATGGTTTATGGTTTCTTTTGTCATTTCACAACTTACATTTATTTCATTATATTTTATTTTAGGAAACATTTCTGCAGAGCTGGGTAAGATTTTATCATCTTATTCTTTCACATTTAAAAATCCTATTTAAGGTGTATCCCTGCTTTGGACAGAAGACCTGTTTCTTGTATTTATTACTATTTAGCTCACATCCTCTCCAGTAGCAGTTGAAGGTGAGTTACACTGAGGGATAGCGGGTATTTCCCTGTCTCCAGAAGACTCACAATCTAACAGGCCGATGCAGAAAGCCGGTGCTGAAGTGGCAGTCCTTAACCTTTTACACCTATCTGCAACGCACCGAAAGCGCGAGACTTTAGCGGCGGCATCAGAAAGAGGGTCATAGGAAAATTAGCCGTGCATTCAACAGTGCTCAAAACGGCAGTGTTAAGTTAGTAGAGCAAGCTGAACACATGCGCAAAGAAGTCGGCGCTAGTTTGATATCCTCTCCCAGAGAAATAGGAGCACCACCTGGCTAATTAGCTAATGAGCTGCGACAATATTTTGATGGCATCGGAGGTTTTCTTCTATGTCTGGATCATCTGGTGTGAAGAGTCAAATTTCCCCCAGATGATCCAGGCAATGTGAAAGCCCCCGATACCATCAAATTACTGTCGGGGGCCAGTGCAGCCAACAGAAAGCAAATACCCGATGGCCCAGCAGCCCTGAGCACCCCTCTCCCCACCCTACCAAAAATAACCCTGCTGGCCCCCATCCCAGTACCTTTTAGAAATGATCACTGCACAGGTTGCATAAGAACATATGGACATAAGATATGCCATACCGGGTCAGACCAAGGTCCATCAAGCCCAGTATCCTGCTTCCAACAGTGGCCAATCTAGGTCATACGTACCTAGCAGTTTCCCCAAAAGACACAGGTTCCGCAATGCTTGTATTGGGTCCCTTCTTAATAATGGTTTATGGACTTTTCCTCCAGGAACTTGTCCAAACCTTTTTTAAACCCAGCTACACTAACAGCCTTTACTACATCCTCCGGTAACAAATTCCAGAGTTTGATTACACATTAAGTGAAAAAATATTATGTCTTATTAGTCTTAAATAGGTTACACTGTAGCTTGTAAACGGGGGCGCTGGGCGTGAATGTCCACAGTCTTGGCAAAGGCAAAATCCTATTATGACTTGCAAAGGATTGTGGGGAATGTAGTCCATTCAAACCAGAATCAGCCGTTCACAAAATAATGAGTTGTGTTGCTCGAATGTAAGCAAAGAAAAATATATTTTATTCATGGGGTTAATTCTCCCACACAGATTTACTTGGTAACACAAAAGGACAACTTGCTTCAGTATTGTACTTAGGAAAAACAAATCATGATATAAGCAACTGAGCTTCTTAAGCAATCAATCAAATAATAAAGACCTTGATGGGAAACAGAAAGGTCTTTCTTAGGGCTCCTGCTAATACCTTTTAGCAGTGCTCCAAAAGCAAAAACAAAACCCAAAAAGTAACCAAAAACTGTTCTTTTTCAAGGATAACTTTCTTGTATTTTCACACACAATTTTATTTATTTATTTATGCTTTTCTTCTATACCGCTTTTTCCAAAGATCAAAGGTGGTTTACATTTAACATATAATGAACATGGTTTTTACATGGAACAGTGTTTTTTTCATAACTATGTACAATTAACTTTTCATAACTATGTACACACAAACAGTAGTTTCCTTTCAGAGCTCACGTGCAACTGTGCATGGCTTAATTACCAATAATTAACCAGCTGCAAACCCCTTTGCTGGTTCACTTTCTCTACGTGGCTCAAATCTTACCCTAAAGCTTTCTTGTAAACTTTTCTGGGTAGATAAAAGAACAAGTTATATTTCCTTTTGATGGTTGTTGTATTTGTGAAAGTATTTTACCACAGCAGCTTATTCAGAGAGCAATCCATGTATTCATTCTGATCATTTAAAATATCTCCTTCTTCTTCAACTATCATAGAATCAATATCATGGTCTGACTCAGAGGAATTCCTTAATGGAGCACTCTCAGGACAATACTTGTTTCCCTGCTGTCTTCCAAGTGAAGAGCTAGGGCATAGATCAGTGTTCATACCTGAGCTTCCTTTGTTGTTAGGTTTACTCTCCAGATATCCTGGCCAGTAAATAATCCAGCTTTTATGTCCAGCCTTCCAATCCAGATCCCTGGACAGTGGGTCTCTCTGCACATACCTTCTTGCACTGGTCTTAGGGCCCCTTCCAAATGCAGCCGTCTCCCTCACAGGTGCCGTCCGGGAATTTCTGGCTCTGTAACCCCACTCCTCTGGCTTCCTCCAGTCCAATGGAGTATGCTTGCCTCTGGAATGACTCCCAACACACGTACTGCTATGAGCTCCTTCTTTAGACCTCCAAGATGTTTTCCTCTTCTTCCTTCCACGTTGATGCTGCTGCTTCCTCTCTCTGTCCTTGAGCTCTGAGTTCCTCAACTCCATCTGATTCTGTGTAGAATATGTTTTACTTTTAACTTGTTTAGAGGGATACTCCACCCTAGCACAGCTCAGCTGTGCTGAATCAAGCCCTGCCCTTGGAGATGAGTGATTGGGGATTACCTCATAGCTCTCCTGATTGAACACACGTTTCCCCACTTCAGCTCTTCTAGAGGCTGTTTGAAACCTGGTGCATTCTGGGACTGGTAGTCTTTTATGAAAACATTCTGTTTTAGTATTTCTACCAGCTAAGACAGGTTGCTTGTTCAGAGCCAATTCACCTCTATTATAGCTCCTTCCTGAACTATGATAAGCTTCCTTATCACAAGTTTCATTGCATGTCCCCTAGTCTTTTTATATTCTGACAATGTAAACAGTCGATCTATATTTACCCATTCTCCTATGAAGAGAGGCTAAAAAGGTTAGGGCTCTTCAACCTGGAAAAGAGATGACTGAGGGGAGATATGAGGTAGGTCTATAAATTAATGAATGGAGTGGAATGGGTAAACGTAGATAGATTTCCTTGGGTCATCAGAATATATGCTTGATAGGAGGAAAGGGAGGAAGTTAGACCTGGTCAAGGGAAAATGTCGTACAAAGCTAAGAATGTGTTCCCCAGCAAGCTGATGTTATCACATAATGGGAGAATCACCACTACTGCTACTGATAATCATTTGTATAGTGCTACAAGGTGAATGCAGCACTGTTCAATGAGTTTAGTGGTCTGATAACGTCATTTTTAAGGAGACATGTTTCCTTCATTGTAGGACCTCAGAGCACAGTAGTAGTGTCCTGTCCTTTCAGTGATATGGTTGTGTTTTTATTTGCAGGTGAATTCGTCTTAATTATTGAGCTAAATTCTTTTTTCCAGAATGAGCAGAGAAAATGGCCTACAAAGTTAAGGATGTGTTTGTGTAATAGCTTATATGAACATAAATTTGGAAAAACCTGGCACTGGAGCCCTAAAGGGATCAGTACGAGCTGAGGGAGCTGAGCCTACTGCTCTGTGCTATGGGGACATAAGAGGGGCCAATGAGGAGGCTTGTTTTATGCAGCCTGTCAGTGAGGGAACCAATCGGAAGCCTTATTGCATTTCTTCGGTACAGCACACCCATAGGGTGAATTAAACATCCATTAGCCAATAGGATTGATCTTCTACAGGTCTGTCAGCGCGTTATAGCCAATAGCAGAGCTTCTCGCATTAAACAGCTGACTGACTACTGAACTTGCCAATGAGGGTTAGAGGTGGGAATGTGAGGAGCCAATGAGAAGTGCCTGCTCATGTTTATTAATGTGTCTCCTCCCTGCAGTGGATGTGACTCTGGATCCGGAAACTGCTTATCCTGAGCTCGTCCTGTCTGAGGATCGGAAAAGTGTCAGATGGGGAGACACAGGACAGAAGCTGCCGGACACTCCCCAGAGATTCAGTGATTGTCCCTGTGTGCTGGGGCATGAGAGCTTCACCTCGGGGAGACGCTACTGGGAGGTGGAGGTGGGGGATACGACTGCCTGTAGGGCTTTGGGGGTCTGTAGAGATTCTGTGAGCAGGGAGGGGTGGATCACACTGTCACCTGAGGACAGATTCTGGGCAGTGGGACCGTGGGGTACAGGTGAATACTGGGCCTTCACCTCCCCCTGGACCCAGCTCCCCCTGAGCGTGAGCCCCCAGGCAGTGGGGATTCTAATGGATTACGAGGCAGGAAAAGTCTCATTTTACAATGCAGATGATAAATCCCATCTCTACACCTTCACCGACACCTTCACTGGGGAACTCCGACCTTTCTTCTATACTAATACTGATAAACCTCTGAGAATCCAGCCAGTGCCAGACTGGGAATGAGGGAGTCGGGCTCGGGGGGGCTGATATATAATCTCTACACCTTCACCGACACCTTCACTGGGAAACTCCGACCTTTCTTCTATACTAATACTGATAAACCTCTGAGAATCCGGCCAGTGCCGGACTGGGAATGAGGGAGCTGGGCTCGGGGGGTGATATATAATCTCTACACCTTCACCGAAACCTTCACTAGGGAACTCCGACCTCTCTTCAGTACTTATACTGGTAAACCTTATCGCCTGGCCCACCCGCTCCTTAACCTTGAGGGCTAAAGAGGGGTTGACTTGCGACGCCCGTGGGCAATTGTAGTTGTGTTGGGGTGCGACGAGTGATAAGGCTTGGCAAAGGATTATTTATTTTAACTGGTTTATTTGCTTATGGCTTAGTTTGCCAGTGTGCAGTTCAATATGCAAAGTACAGACGGTGCAGAAGAAATTAAATCCAAAAGCATACAGGAATAACTGAATCTTATCTAGTTGCTTGCTACGCTGTATTGTCACACATTCCTCTCATGTGCTTCGTCATACAGGAAGGAAACAGAAAAGGTTTCTTCACTCAAGTTTTCTTGTATAAATGAGGTTAATTGCCAATGTCCTATTACCTCATAGAGCAGTACAAAACTTGGCTGTTTAATTGTCTCTGCCAATTAAACAGATTGAGCAGTCCATTAACATCTCATCGCTATCAGGAGACAATAAAGAATCAGGGGTAGGAGTTTCTTCCATACATTCAATGTCTGGCACAACCGTATTAAAACTCCCCTTCTGTTTTAAGTATTCTTGGAAGTCCTTTAGAAGTGACTCAGCCGGTAACTTCCCAAAGTATGTTGGTTCTCCCGTCCCTTCAATGAGTAATTGTTTACTGAGCTTATCTATCTCAGGCTGCCATTTAAGTTTGTTTGTACTGGGAGCAAACACATGTGCTGGGCTACGTTTGTTTCCCAAACGTTCCCTGCACGTGGGTGCTTGGTATTCAGACTCTGCAGTGTCAGGAGAATAATCAAAAGCATTACATTCAGCCTTCTCCAGGTTAGGTATATCAGCTAGCTTAAAAGAATATTCAGGATTACTTAAAGCTTCCCTTGGCTGATAACAGACGCCACCATCTTGTTTAGCTGTGCTTTTAAAAGTGGAACAGAGACTGCCTGGTTTAAAAGCATAAACACTTCTTTTCTTGGGTACCTGATACAGAAGCTTTTCATCTGGGGAATACCTTATTCTTCTGTCTTTCTTCCACAGCTCTGCCTGGTTCTGTAGCCCTGGGTTTTCAGCGTAGTTAAAAGACCTCTGCCTGCAGCAGTTCTCTCTCTCTACTGAATCCTCCCCCAGGGTACCTTCCAGGTGCAGCTTGTCACAGGAATCTCTACAGCAAGGATAATCCCGTACTGACTTGCCTTCTGCAATCCTTGTATCTCCCTCTGGGAACTCAGATAGCCTTTCTCGTGTTCTTGGCTTAGCTGGAACCAGTTGTTCTGTTATTCTCCTTTCTAGTCCTTCCTTTAGAACGTTTCTCGAGTCTTTCACTAGTGCTGACTTACTTCCTGGTTTCTGTATATTTAACCAGCTGGCTCTAGGCTGCACTGCCCGCCTTCCTTTAGGGCGTGCCCAATCACAGGCTTCCTCACTCCCTTCCCCCGAGGAGTGCTGTTTAGCTTGATTGGAAGTGTGTTTTTTTCTTTCTCTAAAGAAATCTGTGCTCTCTCTAGCATTACCGGCTTCCACCACCGGATGCTCACTTGTGTCCATAGGTTCCTGAGGAGCTACTGGGTCACAACCTCTGAGAATCCGGCCAGTGCTGGACTGGGAATGAGGGAGTCGGGCTCGGGGGGGGGGGGGGGCTGATATATAATCTCTAAACCTTCACCGACACCTTCACTAGGAAACTCCGACCTTTCTTCTGTCCTTATAGTGATAAACCTCTGAGAATCCGACCAGTGCCAGACTGGGAATGAGGGAGCCGGGCTCGGGGGGGGGGGTGATATATAATCTCTACACCTTCACCGACACCTTCACTGGGAAACTCCGACCTCTCTTCTATACTTACACTGATAAACCTCTGAGAATCCGACCAGTGCCATACTGGGAATGAGGGAGCCGGGCTCGGGGGGTGATATATAATCTCTACACCTTCACCGACACCTTCACCGGGAAACTCCGACCTCTCTTATAGTGATAAACCTCTGAGAATCCGACCAGTGCCGGACTGGGAATGAGGGAGCCGGGTTCGGGGGTGATATATAACCTGGGAGCTGATGTTTCCCATCGGGATAAGAGGGATCAGAGCGTGCTGTTTGGGAGCTGGTGGACTGTACAGGATATAAGTGTGTTTAATACGTTATATGCAATCTGTGATCTGATGTTCCAGAGTTGGACTAACTGTGTAAATAAAATGTACTGCAATAAAGACGTAAAGGATGTTCCCAGTGATTATTTCAGAGAATCAAACAATGGATGAAGTTTCAGAGGCCCAGTAAGAGGTCCGGAGATGGGATTAGAGCCTGTGAGTGTGAGGAATGAGCAAGGCCGGTGCTGGGCTCTCTAGCGCCCCCCTGCAACCTATAGATCCCTGTGAGTCCTAGCTCCCCCATCCATTTCCAGTCATATCTGAACCCCTCCATCAGCTCATTTCCAATCACAGCCCCACCTTCAGCCTATTTCCAAACCTAGCTCCCCTCCACTCAGCCCATTTCCAGTCCATAACAACCACCCCGCAGCCCATTTCCAGTCCTAGCAACCACCCCACAGCCCATATCCAGTCCTAGCAACCCCCACACAGCCCATTTCCAGTCCTAGCAACCCCCAGCCCATTTCCAGTCCTAGCAACCCCCCATAGCCCATTTCCAGTCCTAGTAACCCCCAGCCCATTTCCAATACTAGCAACCCCCCCAGCCCATTTTTAGTATTAGTAACCCCCATAGCCCATTTCTAGTCCTAGCAACCCCCCACAGCCCATATCCAGTCCTAGTAACCCCCCACAGCCCTTATCGAGTCCTAGTAACCCCCCATAGCCCATTTCCAGTACTAGCAACCCCCCACAGCCCATATCCAGTCCTTGTTACCCCCCCACAGCCCATATCCAGTCCTAGTAACCCCCCACAGCCCATTTCCAGTTCTAGCAACCCCCCACAGCCCATATCCATTCCTAGTAACCCCCCACAGCCCATATCCAGTCCTAGTAACCCCCAGCCCATTTCCAGTCCTAGTAAGACCCCAGTCGATTTCCAATACTAGCAACCTCCCCAGCCCATTTTCAGTATTAGTAACCCCCCATAGCCCATTTCCAGTCCTAGCAAACCCCCACAGCCCATATCCATTCCTAGTAACCACCCACAGCCGATATCCAGTCTTTGCTCAGCGCATGGTGGTTCGCTTCATGTGGGACTTGCTCCACTCAAAGCCTCTGCTCAAGCCCCTTGCAGTGGCATGGTATCTCTTGTGGTGCTTGTCCACAGAGAAAGCATAGTTACGCACCTGTAGCACGTGTTCTTCGTGGACGTCAGGAAGAAGATCTCACAACTCTCCCATCTCCCACAAGAGTTGCTTTTTGGCTGCTGCTACAATATTATACTGGAGAAGATGGTACCGTGGCAGGTGGAAAGACAGGCACGCATGCACGGTGGAGCCTTCCAGAAGCTTCCAATGGAAGCTGGGGAGCGTTACTATTGCAGGGCTCCATTGGGTACGTCACCCATATGTGAGGACTTATTCCTGCTGTCTATGGAGAACACCTGCTACAGGTAAGTAACTGTGCTTTACTCCTGAGATGAGAGATTCATCTGTCCTAGAAGATGTTTCTGTGCAAGGAAAAGATAAAGGGAAACCCAGGAATCCTTCAGAAATGTCTACATTACTTTGCCTTTTACTAGTTGCTACTTGGAGGAGAGGCCTAGTGGTTAGGGCAGCAGCCCAGAGCCAGAAAAATCAGGGTTTAAATCTCCCTGGCACTCCTTGTGACCTTGGGCAAGCCATTTAACCTTCCATTGCATCAGGTAGAAACTTAGATAGTGAACCCTTTGGGGACCGGGAATTACTTAATGTACCTGAATGTAGCTTGACTTGATCTCCCCCTGGAAAGGTGCAAGCTAAATAAATACTTTTCTCATGATTCTACCAACAGGAGAATGACGCACAGAACTTCTACTCCCCTTGCTGTAGAATCTGATAATTCTCAACTTCCTAAAATTTAGGTAGATTTCCTATCCCTGCATTTCCTCTCCTCCCACAACAGGAAGAACACACTTCTTACATAGAATACTGGGGGGCATTTTCAGTGACAGTGGCCCCCACTACCAAAGCCATCGTCACTTTAAATTAAACCCGGATATTCAATATCATAGTGGAGAAGTGGCCTAGTGGTACACAAAAGATCTAGGTTTGATATTCCCACTTGCATTCTTTGTGACCTTGGGCAAGTCACTTAACCCTCCGTGGCCTCAGAAGAAAAGGCCTGGCAATCTACTTCTGGTCATACATTGCCAAGAAAACCCAGAGGCTGCTGGGTTACCAGGAGTCAGCACTGACTTGAAGGCACTTTAAAAAAAATTAAATGTCAGGGCATATCTAGCGACCGACCCTGAATATCCGGTTTCATTGGATTGTTGTTTTACAATCCAGTTATCCGCAATATTCAGCCACCACCCGAACTGCAAAATCACATAAAGATATGACATCCTTTCACCTGCGGTTTAGCTTTTGCTTAGCGGCTGAATACTGCCTCTTACTGGTCACCCCTGGAACATACCGGCGTTAACTCACTTAGGGGAAGATATACAGCAGCGCTTACCAGGTTACTGCCCCTGAATCTCCCGATCAGCATAAATCCCTTTGAATATGCCCCATCCCATTGTTTATAACAGTTCAGTGTCTTCAAATAGAAAATAGGGGAAAGCCGACAGTCACCCAGGAGCGCATGGTTCGGACAAAGGTATCCTTGAAGGATACTACCAAAAGCAGTGAGGTTCCAAAAGGGAGTATAGTAGCCCAAATGCCCTTGAGTAAGGAGCAGACAGAGCATAAAGATTCCCAATTACCCACGCCTAACAATAGCCAGATTAATATTAATAAAATACAGTCTCTAAAATGCTTGTATGCCAATGCTAGAAGTCTAAACAATAAGATGGGAGAATTAGAATATATAGCACTAAATGAGAGGTTAGATATGATTGCACTCTCAGAGACATGGTGGAAGGAGGATAACCAGTGGGACACTGTGATACCTGGATACAAACTATATCGTAATGATAGAGCTGAACAAATTGGTGGAGGGGTTGCGCTCTATGTTAGAGAGGGCATTGAGTCAGAAAGGATTAAAGTTTTGCAGGGAACAAAATTTGCTGTAGAATCTCTATGGATTGAAATTCCATTTATGAAGGGGAAGGTGATGGCAGTGGGAGTATACTATCGACCACCTGGCCAGAATGAACAAATGGATGATGAAATGCTCAAAGAAATCAAGGAAGCTAACAAAAGCCACAACAGAGTAGTAATAATGGGTGATTTCAATTACCCCGGTATCGACTGGGACAGTGTCACAGCAGGACAAGCTAAAGAGATAAAGTTTCTAGATGAAATAAATGACTGCTTCTTGGAGCAGCTGATTCATGAACCGACCAGAGGGGAAGCCATACTGGACCTAGTCCTTAGTGGAACGCCAGATCTGGTGCAAGAAATAAGGGTGTTGGGACCACTTGGCAATAGTGATCATAGTATGATCATGTTTGATTTAATCAGTGGAGGACAGATAGTAAAGGAATCCACAGTACTACCTTTTAACTTTCAAAAGGGAGACTATGATAGAATGAGTAATATAGTTCGGAAAAAACTAAAAGGAGCGGTTCCAAAGGTTAAAGACTTACAGCAAGCTTGGGTGTTATTTAAAAATACTATCCTCGAAGCCCAGACCAGCTGTATTCCGCGCATTAAGAAAAGTGGAAGAAAGTCCAAAAAACTGCCAGCATGGTTTAAAGGTGAGGTCAGAGAGGCTGTTGCTGCCAAAAGAGCAACCTTCAGGAAATGGAAAAAAGAGCCAAATGATGAAAACTGGAAACAGCACAAGCACTGGCAAGTTAAATGCAAAGCATTGATAAGGCAGGCAAAGCGGGAATTTGAGAAGAAACTTGCTACGGAAGCAAAAACACGAAATAAAGACTTTTTCAAGTACATTCGTAGCAAAAGGCCTGTGAGAGAGTCAATTGGACCATTAGATGATAGAGGGGTAAAAGGGGCAGTAAGAGGAGACAAGGCTGTAGCGGAGAGACTGAATGAATTCTTTGCTTCGGTCTTTACTGAGGAAGATGTAGGGATGTTACCCAAGACTGAAGTGGTATTCAAAGGTGATACTGCAGAGGAATTGAGAGAAATATCGCTACACCAGGAAGATATATTACAACTATTTGATAAACTGAATAGTAGCAAATCACCTGGACCGGATGGTATACATCCCAGAGTGTTGAAAGAACTGAAATATGAGATTGCAGACCTGCTATTGGTAATCTGTGAACTTTCATTAAAATCATCTGTAATACCTGAAGATTGGAGGGTCGCCAACGTAACACCAATTTTTAAAAAGGGTTCCAGGGGTGACCCGGGAAATTACAGACCGGTGAGCCTGACATCAGTACCAGGGAAAATGGTAGAAACCATCATAAAGAACAAAATTACACAGCATGTAGATAGTCATGGCCTAATGGGAGACAGCCAACATGGCTTTAGACAAGGAAGATCTTGTCTTACTAATCTGATCTATTTTTTTGAAGGTGTGCATAAACAGGTAGACAAAGGTGAGTCGGTTGATATAGTGTATCTGGACTTTCAGAAAGCTTTTGACAAGGTCCCCCATCAGAGACTTTTGGCGAAGCTAAAAAGTCATGGGATAGGAGGCAGTGTACTATTGTGGATCGGGAACTGGTTAAAAGATAGAAAGCAGAGGGTAGGGCTAAATGGCCAATATTCCCAATGGAAAAAGGTGAATAGTGGAGTACCCCAGGGATCTGTACTGGGTCCGCTACTTTTGACATATTCATAAATGACCTGGAAAAGGGAATAACTAGTGAGGTTATCAAATTTGCAGATGACACAAAACTGTTTAAAGTTGTTAAAACCCAAGAGGATTGTGGAAAACTGCAGGAGGATCTGGATAAATTGGAAGACTGGGCATCCAAATGGCAGATGAAATTTAATGTGGACAAGTGCAAAGTTATGCACCTAGGAAAGAACAACCCACACTATAGTTACACGATGCAAGGCTCCACATTAGAAACCACCACCCAGGAAAAAGATTTAGGAGTCATCGTGGATAACATGTTAAAACCCTCTGCCCAGTGTGCAGCGGCGGCCAAGAAAGCAAATAGAATGCTAGGTATCATAAAGAAAGGGATGGAGAATAAAACAAAGGATATTATAATGCCTCTGTATCGCTCCATGGTACGACCGCACCTTGAATATTGTGTGCAATTCTGGTCACCGTATCTTAAAAAGGACATAGAGTTATTAGAAAAAGTACAGAGAAGAGCCACCAAATTGGTGAAGGGGATGGAAGGCTACTCCTATGAAGAGAGGCTAAAAAGATTAGGGCTCTTTAACCTGGAAAAGAGACGGCTGAGGGGAGATATGATAGAGGTGTATAAATTAATGAATGGAGTGGAACGGATAAACGTGGATCAATTGTTTACGCTATCAGAATATAGAAGGACTAGGGGACATGTAATGAAGCTACAGGGTAAACTATTTAAGACAAATAAGAGAAAATATTTCTTCACTCAACGTGTAATCAAACTCTGGAATCTGTTACCGGAGGATGTAGTAAGGGCTGTTAGTATAGCTGGGTTTAAAAAAGGTTTGGACAAGTTCCTGGAGGAAAGGTCCATAAACCACTATTAAAAAGGGACCCAGGATATCAATGCTTGACCTAGTACAAGCACTGCAGAACCTGTGTCTTTTGGGGAAACTGCTAGGTATGTATGACCTAGATTGGCCACTGTTGGAAACAGGATACTGGGCTTGATGGACCTCGGTCTGACCCAGTATGGCATTTCTTATGTTCTTATGTTCTTATGTTCATGGAGTAATGGTGCCACCATGTGGTCATATTGTAGATTTCAGTGTATTTGGTGTATTATTTTTATTGTCTGCCTCTGTACATCTTATTTATTTATTTCACATTTTTTATATTCATATATCACTTTTCCAAAGGTCAATGCAATTTACATGTAACAAAGTTTAACAGACAAAGAATATCGTAGAACTTTGTACTTTACAATGTGCAAATAATATGCAACTGTAACATCTTGTCTTGCAAAGCATCTTTTGTTATTTAGTTCACGTCTTTCCAGTAGCAGTTCAAGGTGAATTATATTCAGGTACAGTAGATATTCCTCTGTCCCAGGGGACTCACAATCTTTTACTACAGTGCAGCACTTTTTATTGTTTTAAATGGTTTATATACTGCTTAATCTTACAGTCAATATGCTTTACATGTAACATATTAACATATTAAACAATAAACAATTCTGCAGACTGCAAATTTCAGCTCAGAGCCTTCCAGGCAGAGAAGCTTTTACAGGTGAGAAGGAACCATAGAGAGCAGGAAGAGAGAAGCAGAGACAGCGGGGAATAATGAAGCCGAGGAGAGTGAGGGGAGAGGAAGGAGAGGGCGTCTACAGCACCAGAAGATTGGGGGACAGCCAACATTCCCGGGGTGAGCTGGGAAACTACAGACCAGTGAGTCTGACATCAGTGCTGGGCAAAATGGTAAAAACTAATACAAGGAACAAAGTAACTAGGGCTTCTGATTGTAGTTTTTTAAAATTTATTTCTATTTAAAAGGATTTAATATACCACTTTATCTTTAAATCAAAGCAGTTAGCACATCAAACAATCAAGAGTGGGAGGGTGAATACATGCATTGGAGACATTGACTTGTGTGGTGTGGGTGAGCAGTATGATTGATTAACTGGTGAGCTATAAACATTGTGAACTATGAACTGGGGCTGTATACAAGTAGTAGGGGGGATGCAGGGGTCATTTATAGGTTGGAGAAGGCTGGTTTTAACTGATACACACTGATAAAACATGCCGATGCAAAATAAAATTAGAATAGGTGTTTATTAGATAAAGAGCAGAAAATCACCACTTCCCCAGTACTTTTTTTTTGAGACTTCAAATTTTTATTGCAACACGACTTCAGCCAATAACAAAGTTCAGCAAGTGATTACAGTTGTGGTCAACATTACTGGCACCCTTACCCAGGGCCGGATTTACCTATACGCCAACTACGCCGTGGCGTAGGGCCCACAGCTGGCAAGGGCCCACAAAAATTGAACAAATTGTTAGCTTTTTTAAAATTAAATTTAAAAAAAAAAACGCTGGCTGCTGCCGCGGCAGCATGGACTGTCCCGCAGGGCCCCCTCTGCTGCCACAGCAGCATGGACTGTCCCGCAGGGCCCCCTCTGCTGCCGCGGCAGCGGCCAGCATTTTTTTTTTTTATTAAAGTTTACTTGAGCCGATGGGGGGGGGGGGGTGGGGGGCGCTGGGACTGGAAATGGACTGGGGGGTTAAGGCTGGAGTTGGGCTGACACGAAGAAACCAGAAGAAAGTGGCTGGAGCAATTGCAGCTGAAAAAAAATGCACAAAAGGTAGAAAAATATCTCTTTATTTTGAATTTATTAATTGGAATATGTCAGCTCTGGTAAATGTGCATCATTAACGTCTGCACTTTGTTTAGTACAAGAGCAAATTAATGTATAGTTTTATTTCTACAGTGTTGTACATTCCAAGTTTGGCTTTTGGGATTCCCAGTTTAATTATGACGTCAGGGCCAACAGCGCGAAGCTGATCCGGCGTGCTCGTTTTTATCTTTTCTGTGGGCCCACAATTTTTGTTGGCGTAGGGCCTCACTCAAGGTAAATCTGGCCCTGCCCTTACCCTTAATGTCCAATATCTCTGAAAGGAAAGTAGCCAGTGAAATGGCTTTGGATTATAGATGCACACATATTTGACACATAAACCAAACAGACAAAAGAAAGCCAATTAAAAATGGAAATAGTATAAAAACTGGGACATTGCCAGGACATGATCATTGCACTAAATTGAGGTTAGACTACAAAATTAAACAAAAGATATCCAACCACACAACAACTAGTTAAAACAAAATTAATTTTTGTTGAAGTATTTGTCTTGAAAGGGAAAGCATCTCTCTTGAACCAGACCTCTCTGTTTTTTATTGTTTGGAAGTGAACAAGTCTCCAGAAATGCATTAAATCTAGATATAAGTGAAACACACAATAGGAATAAAACATTAGACTTACCTTTGAATGACAAACGCCAATAGCCCAACGATCCAGCTGAATGCAAAGTTTATGTTCCAGAAATCAAGGTGGATAGTGTTAAAAACAGATAATCCTGAAGATGGACAAAGGTAGTCCAGGAAGTGGACACAGAACTGTGTTTTGAGCTCATAGCACAAAGTGACCGAGCTCTGCCTCAAGCGCAATAATCAAACGATTCCTGCTCTTTAAGATTCCATTTTATAAATGCTTTGAAAAAAGCTGTCAGAAGGGCGGAACTTTTGTAATGATGTCAAGAGGACGTCAGTAAAAGTGACAGGGATTCCACTGGGGATATGTCCAATCAGCAAACAAAGAGCTAAGATGGCAATTAAAGAAGACTCCACCAATCCAGTTCCAAGTTTAAGCCAAAAGGACTGACTGATCGAAGTCCGTAAATACAAAACTGTTCAAGCAATTGTAAGCGGGCTTCACGGTCCCTCCCCCTGCCCCACAGGGAGCTGATGGAACAGAATCAATCACTCTCCATTTCAGATCTTCAAAGGAGTGACCCTTATCTAAACAATGTGATACAAATGGAGCAATATGAAAGAGAATCCAATTTGCTCAAAAACTCCCTCCTAATGCCAAAACACTATATTTTTGTCGGAGCTCGTCAGCCCAGTGTCCAAAACTGTTTCAAAGACACAGCCGTGACTGCTCCTTTTTATTAAGTAAATTTAAATTTAAAATGGGAAGTAAAGTCCAAGACTTAGCTGTGTACCACCAAAACGCCGAAACTCCCAACAAACGACGTGGCTCACGTTTCGGGTTTTAAACCAGCATGTCCAGAAAAACCCTGCTTCAGGTCAGAGCGGATCAGCAAATGGCAGATCTTCAGCTTACAGGCCCCAAGGAATTTCACCTATTATAACTTCGCCGGCGTCTGACGTCAAACTACTGAAGAGGATGGTAACAGCCAATCAAGTGCAGCCAACCACTAATCCATACAAAGGGAATACCCACTGCTCAGGGAGTCCCCTAATGGACAGTCAAAATGAAAATGAAAACCCCAATCACAAGATGGTATGCCAATCAAGTTGGGAATTAAGCCCCTTGGGAGTGACAGAATTCAGGAGATAAATCCAACGTTGTTCGCGTAGCTGGAGTTTCTGTTCACGATCCCCCCACCGGGGATCCAGCGGGATAAAGTCCAATACCCGCCAACGCAAGGCTGTAAAAGCATGGCCCTTTAACAAATGATGTTCCACCATAGGAGCCATAAGATTTTTGGTACGGAGGCGGGAAGCATGTTCCGAGAGGTGAATCCTGATGGCCCTCTTAGTCCGGCCAATGTAGTAGAGGGAACACGGGCATACTATCAGATAGACCACGAAATCAGTGGAACAGTCAGTGCGCCAACGCGTGGTAAACTTACGGGAAGTACGCCCATCAATCCAGTCGGAACCCTCCAAAGTGCAAGCACAATAAACACATTGGCCGCAAGCAAAATGACCAGTGTCAATGTGAGCCCTCGGGGGACGATCCTCAGGCGAAACAGTTTGTATAACTTTGTCCCGCAAATTGGCCGTGCGGGAATATGCAATCTGCAATGTCCTGTCCCGAAAACAGGCATGTGTCCCAATAATTGGCCAAAATAGATGCAACAATCTCGTAACACAGGTGATCTGACGTGTGTATGGCAGAACTCCGGTAATTACAGAATCATTAGTCTTTGAAGCAGTGGGAGACAAGAGCCATTCCCGGTGGAAATAACGCGCCCTCTTGTAAGCCCGGGAGATGAACAATTGTGGATAGCCCAGTTTTAACAAGCGTTGTTCAAGATCCCGGGCATGTTCTTTAAAAGCCTGTAAAGTCGAACAATTGCGCCTTAAGCGTAAAAACTGTCCGAAAGGCAAACCCTGTTTTAAGGCTCCTATGGTGGAACATCATTTGTTAAAGGGCCATGCTTTTACAGCCTTACATTGGCGGGTATTGGACTTTATCCCGCCGGATCCCCGGCGGGGGGATCGTGAACAGAAACTCCAGCTACGCGAACAACGTTGGATTTATCTCCTGAATTCTGTCACTCCCGAGGGGCTTAATTCCCAACTTGATTGGCATACCATCTTGTGATTGGGGTCTTCATTTTCATTTTGGCTGTCCATTAGGGGACTCCCTGAGCAGTGGGTATTCCCTTTGTATGGATTAGTGGTTGGCTGCACTTGATTGGCTGTTACCATCCTCTTCAGTAGTTTGACGTCAGACGCCGGCGAAGTTATAATAGGTGAAATTCCTTGGGGCCTGTAAGCTGAAGATCTGCCATTTGCTGATCCGCTCTGACCTGAAGCAGGGTTTTTCTGGACATGCTGGTGTAAAACCCGAAACGTGAGCCACGTCGTTTGTTGGGAGTTTCGGCGTTTTGGTGGTACACAGCTAAGTCTTGGACTTTACTTCCCATTTTAAATTTAAATTTACTTAATAAAAAGGAGCAGTCACGGCTGTGTCTTTGAAACAGTTTTGGACACTGGGCTGACGAGCTCCGACAAAAATATAGTGTTTTGGCATTAGGAGGGAGTTTTTGAGCAAATTGGATTCTCTTTCATGGTGTTTCTAATTTAATCCAATTTGGGTTCTTTCTTTCTATACAAATGGAGCAGACATAACTTTCATGTTGAGTTGTGAGCGATGTTCCTTAAGACGAGATGTAATTGGTCTAATCACCCTGCCAATATATTTAAAAAGACAAGGGCAAATAAGAAGATAAACAACAAAGGACGACAAACAGGTAGTATGCCAGTGTGTACAATGGGTAAGTGGCGTGGAGTGGAGGAGTGACCTAGTGGTTGGGGCAAGGTACTTCAGGCCGGAAGGTCAGGGTTCAAATCCCACTAGAGGACAGCAACCTTGGGCAGGAAGGACTGGGGTTTCTAGTCCCACAGGTGCTCCTTGTGGTCTTAGGCAAGCCACTTAACCCTCCATTGTCCATGTTCCCTGTAAAATAGTTATCTCCAAGTTATAATGCCCTGTTCAATGTAATGTTCCATGTAAACCACACTGATGCAGAATAGCGCGGTATATAAGAGAAATAAATAAAAATAAATAAATAAGTCCAGTAGAAGGATCAGTCCGTTTTTCACCACTCGGTGTGGTAGCACAAAAAGAGCAGTGCATGCAAGGATAATGACCCAAAGCTGAAGTGTCTTGCCCATGATTATTGACACCCTTATAAACCATTCAAATCAGTTTGAACAGAAGAACCACATTCCCATTGCAGTAAAATTAGAAGCACCTGTGATCAATTGTCAGTACTCCATGACTTGAATCAACCAATGAATGATGGTTCTAATATTTTAAATATCCACATTCACTCCCTGTTCCATTTCCACAATAGTAAAGACAAGAGAGCTGCCTGAGACTGTCAGAAAAGCCATTATCATCAAACTTCAAAGGGGTACAAGGCCACCTCCAAAGACGTTTGGATTCCTGTGTCTACAGTTCACAATGTTATTCAGAGGTTTTCTGCTCATGGAACTGTCAAGTACCTCCCAGGATGTGGTGGGAAGAGGAAACTTAATCCAAGAAGTCTTAAAAGGTTAGTGTGACCCTTTGTAAAAACAACACATGCAACATCCAAGGTGCTTAAGGCTGGCCTAGAGCAATACGGAGTGGTGGTTTCAACCCGCACCATATGCCACACACTAAAAAAAGAAGGATTGAATGGGCGAAGGCCAAGGAGGACCCCACAGCTCAAAGACAGTGTTAACTGGAACCTGAATATGTGCTCACATATCAAAAAGACCAGCAACTCTGGATACCACAAACTGAGGATACTACAGAACCTATACCCACTTCTAGACACAATCGACTTTAAAACGGTATGTCAAGCCATGATCACCCCAGATCTAGATTATTGTAATATCCTATACCAAGGCCTACCAAAACAAACACTATGCCCAGTGCAATGGTCCAGAATACTGTTGCCAGGATAATAACCGGCAGATCCAGACAGGATCCCATCACACCCAAACTAAAAAATCTCCACTGTCTACCAATAGCACAAAGAATCATGAATGAAACAGTCATCACCATCTTTAGGCTACTGCAAAACGAATCAACATACAGCCTCCAAACACTAAGCAAAGCCCCAGACTCAAGGTTAAGGTGAGGCAATCAGCAGAATCATCTCACCATCCCAACGCTCAAAAGAAAAAGCACTTAACAATCATGCAACCGAGTTTTCACCCTGTTGCACCCACAATCTGGAATGCTCTCCCAGAACATCTAAGAACTGCCGAAAGTATACTGTATCTGTGAAACAAACTCTAACCTCACCTTTTCACCAAATTCTTTGGATCCAATGAAAAAGGATAACCTCATCCCCCACATGCTCACTACTACGTTATATGCTACCTCAAGCCCCGTCTTAAGCCAAGTTTATGCCCCAACCCCGATCCTATGTAAACTAATGCTTTCATTGATGCTGTTACTACCCAAGTTAATGTCACCCCAATTCTAGTGCTTTGCAACCTAGCGCTGTTAATGTTCCATGTAAACCACTTTTTTTTATTCATATTTTTAACATTTTACAGAACAAGTCAACATGAACACAAAAAACAGAAGCCAGGAAATTCCCCGACACCCCCCTCCCCACCCGTCTCTTTGCTGGTACATAATGTGGTTTACCTAAACAACCAACCAATGTGTCCACATACTTATAAAGTTGTGGTATCAATGATTGTACTTCTGTCCTATGTTAGCAGTAGCAGCAGATTCATCCAGACAGTGCTATCAATTTATCTTATGGTCCCCTGTATATATAACCCTTTCATAAGTTTTATTGTATTTGCAGTAAAGACACACTAGGCTCCACCACAGACGACCATCCTGCTTAGAAGGATCCTTCCGATTTGAAACTATCAACTTTAGCGCAACTGTCATCATACAGTTAAAAAGGAAATATTTCTCCTTTTCCAAGGCAGGAATTCCTGCTAAGGAGCGTAGCACTGCTATCTGCCAGGATAATGGGGTTTTAAATCGCAATATTCTTTGTATCTTATCCCATACTTGTGACCAAAAGAACTGAATGTTAGGGCAGGAAAATACCATATGCACTAAAGTACCTATGGCCTTATGGCAGGACCAACATTTGTTGCCTCTACTTGAATCCCATCTAAACATCCAAGCAGGGGTGATGTAGGCACGATGGTCAAAAATTAGAGAGTGTGTGTAAGGGCAGCAGCTTTTGACACCCTTATCGAAGGGCCCCATAACAGAGACTAAACCTCCGAAGGGGTAGGGGTCTTCAAGTCACTTTCCCATATTTTCTCTAACCCTATGAGGTTTGAGGGTGCTTTATCTCTGATCAATGCATAGAGAGTTGAAACAGATCCCTTTGAGTTCTTGATCAGGTTAAACAGTTTGAATAGGCCCTCTCCCTCAGAAAGGTTCTGAATCTTTAGATTATATTTCCCTATACAATGATGCAACTGCAGCCATTGATAGTGGCAGCTGTGAGGTAACCCAAACTCATCTTGGAGTTCTGCAAATGACTTCCGTGTCTTCAAATTGACTAGCTGCCCTATAGACCATATGCCACACTCTTGCCACAGTTTCCAAGAGACCACTTTCCAACTTATTTTAATTTTTGGGTTGTACCATATTGGCCATCTGGTCGAAGGAGGATCTCCTCTTCTAGGGTGTCAATTAGTGCCAGAAAGGCATCCTGCATGGCAGTTACAACTCGTTCTATCCTTGAGGAATCAGCATGGTGCATGCCTACCATTAACGCCATCAGTATCGGTGCCACTAACTATTCCTCCATCTCCAACCATACCAGTTTTGTACCTCTTCTCCCCCAAAGGTCTACCTGTTTCCCTGTTTAAGAAGAAATGCAAGGTGATACCTCTGAAAATCAGGGAATTGTACACCACCTCTCAATTTAGCTGCCTTTAGTTTTTTTGTCGCAATCCTAGGCATTTTGCCATTCCACAGAAAGGCAACCAGCATACGTTCTAATTCTCTATATATTGAAGGGGGCAAGGATAAGGGAGCATCTCTAGGACATAGTTAATTTTAGGTGTAAGGACCATCTTTATTGACTCAAGTTGGCCCGACCAAGATAAGTAAAGGGGGGACCACTTGAGGGTAAAGGCATGCACCATTTCAGTTAACATTCTGACATTAAGTTGCAGGGTTTCCTCAAGGGTAGGACAATATTTTACCCCCAAGTATTTAACTGCACGAGATTCCCATACAAATGGAAAGGAGGCTACGACTGAGGAAGGGGTTAGCTTATTAAGTAGAAAAGCTACTGACTTTGTCCAGTTGATTTTATATCCAGAAAGTTTAGAGTAGTCCTCAATTACCTGAAGCACTGTGGCAATAGAAGAAGGCTGCACGAATATAAGAAGATCATCTGCATATGCTGAAAGTTTAATTTGTCAGTCAGCTAATGTGATACCTTGCACTTCAGGTGACTGGTGCAACAACAAAGCTAGAGGTTCCAAGGAGGGGGGGGGGGAAGGGGGCAACCCGACGGATGTCACGATGGAGGGAGAAGGATCCTGAAAGCCCCCCATTTGCTAAGATGTGGACTGTTGAGTTTTTGTAAAGCACTTTGACCATATTTATGAAACAGTTGCCAAACCCAAACCAACGAAGGGCTTGAAATAAGAAGGACCATTCAAGCCGATCAAAGGCATCCTCAACGTCTAAGGAAAGCCCTACCCCTGGGATGTTCTTGTGCTGAGCGACCGACAGAATGTTCAACCTCATTCTTTTTATGACATGCTGCCGAGTGCCTAACCAAAATAAAATGACCATTCTCCAACTTTTTTGTTCCGTCAGTGGAAAGATGAGTTTCCTGCAACAGAATCACATCTGCCCACTCTTTTTGACAATATACTAAGAATTTTTTCCTCTTTATTGAGTTTTTAATGCCCTTAAAGTTCAGAGATAAGAACTTAATAGTACTCACAGGACAAATTTATTTATTTATTTATTTTTATTTATTTAACTGCATTTATATACCACCTTTCAGCGAAGCAGGATACCACATATGTTGCCTTATGCACACTTGCATCCAGTTCCATAGCTTTCACAATGAAAGACAAGACCAGCAAAGAGACAAACCCATCTTACAAAGGAAAGAACTGCTTGAGTGATCAAGTGCTATCACAAAACTACCACACTAGAATCCATCAACCCAAATTGCACACATTCCCTCCCCCTTCCTCTTCCAATTTTTTTGATCTTTATTAACTGCAAGGCCTTTTGCCCCATTAATAGTCATTAGTGTCTTTTGTCAAAGCCTCATTCAAACTTTACCCTCTATTCCCACCCTTCCATGTTCCATTGTAGTCCCAACCTTTTGTTTCCATCTCAATCTGTAGCGTCCTCCCTATACTTCTCTCCCCCCACATCTTTGAAGGTACGAGATGCAGAACTACCTTGTAAATCGGTCATATGCTACCTGGGTGTCACAATTGACCAACAACTCAACTTCAAGGAACATATAAAGAATACCACCAAGGCAATTTACAATAAGATATGGACATTAAGACACCTAAGACCGCTACTCGCCCCAGACAATTTCAGAATGATTTTCCAAACGCTTGTAATGCCGCATTTCAACTACGCTAACATTATCCTTCAAGGCCTTCCTAAGAATACCCTCAATCCACTTCAGATGGCAATGAACACCACAGCCCACATTCTTCATGGCATATCCAGAAGAGAGCACATCACACCCATACTCATGGACCTACATTGGCTACCGGTGCAATCCAGGATCACCTACAAGGTACTACTACTAACATTTAAAGCAATCAACCAACTGTCCCCCCTTTCCCTCTCTGCACTCTTGACCATCACTCCTGCAAACAGGCTAAGAAGGTCATTATCCATCAATATGCTGACTACACCAATTGAATTCACTAAATGCTCTCAAACAACCAGAAACCGAACCTTTGCATTCTATGCTCCTAAATGTTGGAATGACCTCCCACCTCAACTCCGATTAATCAATGACCTTTCACAGTTCAGAAAAGCCCTTAAACACCACTTATTCTGCCTACACTTTGCCAACCCTAATCCAACACAATCATTCCATACACCACAACCTACACACGAAGCCTCGAATGCTCCAACAACATAACCACCGACGAGACACTAAACCAGTGATGGCTAACCTTTTTGAGCCCGAGTGCCCAAACTGCCGCACAAAACCAAAGAATTTCCTCAAAGTGCCAGCACGTCAATTAAAGCCTCATTTGCATAAGGTGCCTCATTTGCATAAATATTTGCATAATGTTACCATACACTAACTTTTAGTAAACATGCCTCTTAATGAGTATATGGATAAAGAAAGACTAAAAGGTTTCTACATTACTATAATCCAGTACCAACCGCCAGGCACATTAGGAACTACTACAAACGCTGCCCATTTAGAACCCATAGCAAACCCGCCGTATCCTAACAGCACTACCAGGACTCACAAAGCACCATACCCTAACTATCAAAAGGCAACACTGCAAATATTAAACCAATACATTTCAGAGAACAACAATACATGACCTACTGGGGAAAGAACAAGTGGCAATGTCAAATAGGAATTATATAAACAGAATACCTCAGCTCAGTTACACATGCAGAACAGACCATCACCAAACAAGGAATCACAATTTAGAAACAGGAAGACAATAATTAAACTGGGAACCCCAAAAGCCAAACTTGGAATATACAACAACACTGTAGAAATAAAACTATAAATTAATATCCTCTTGTACTAAACAAAGCGCAAAAATTAATGATGCACATTTCCCAGAGCTGACATATTCCAGTTAATAAATTCAAAATAAAGAGATATTTTTCTACCTTTTGTGCATTTTTTTTCAGTTGCAATTGTTCCAGCCACTTTCTTCTGGTTTCTTCGTGTCTTCTGCTAACTCTCCATCTGCTGTCCATTTGTCCTTTCTTCTGTCTTCTTGTTTTTTTTTTTCCATTCTCTCTCTACATCTGCTTTAACATACTAATCTTTCTCCTTTTGCTCTTTCCTCATTCCTATTTCATCTACTCAATATTTACCCCTCCATCCTCAATCCCCACTTATTCTCCCAATACCCGTCCAATTGTAGATTTTTTATCCCTCCCACACAAAATATTTTTCCCCTCTCCATTTTACTCTCCCAGCCCCATCCCATTCTAATCCTCCCCCAACACCAGCTCCCTTCTAGTTCCAGCCTCACCCAGCATCCATTCCCTTCTAGTCCCTGCATCAGCCCATTTCCAGTCCTAGCAGCCCCCAACCCATTTCCAGTCCTAGCAACCCCCCAACCCAATACGAGTCCTAGCCCCCCTCATCAACCCACTTCCAGTCCTAACCCCCATGACCCCATTTTCAGTTTAAGCCCCCCCTATAACCCATTACCAGTCCTAACCCCCATCAGCCCACTTCCAGTCCTAACCCCCCATCAGCCCACTTCCAGTCCTAACCCCCATCAACCCATTTCCAGTCCTAACCCCCATAGCCCATTGCCAGTCCTAACCCCCCCATCAGCCCACAGTCCATTACCAGTCCTAACCCCATCAGTCCACCTCAAGTCCTAACCCCTCCCCATCAGCCCATTTCCTGTCCTAGCCCCCCCCATAGTCCATTATCAGTCCTAACCCCCCATAGCCCATTACCAGACAGCCCCCATCAGCCAACAGTCCATTACCAGTCTTAACCCCCCCCCCATAGCCCATTGCCAGTCCTAACCCCCCATCAGCCCACAGCCCATTACCAGTCCTAACCCCATCAGCCCACCTCAAGTCCTAACCCCTCCCCATCAGCCCATTTCTTGTCCCAGCCCCCCCATAGCCCATTATCAGTCCTAAACCCCCCCATAGCCCATTACCAGTCCTAACCCCATCAGACCACCTCCAGTGTTAACCCCCATCAGCCCATTTCCAGTCCTAACCCCACCCAACAGCCCACCTCAAGTCCTAACCCCTCCCCATCAGCCCATTTCCTGTCCTAGCCCCCCATAGCCCATTACCAGTCCTAACCCCACCCAACAGCCCACCTCAAGTCCTAACCCCTCCCCAACAGCCCATTTCCTGTCCTAGCCCCCCATAGCCCATTACCAGTCCTAAGCCCCCATCAACCCACTTCCAGTCCTAATCCCATCAGCCCATATAGACTTAGCTCCCCCATAGCCCATAGCCCCCCCATAGCCCATCACCACTCCTAACCTCCCCCAGCCCATCACCACTCCTAACCCCCCATCAGCCCATTTCCTGTCCTAGCCCCCCATAGCCCAGTACCAGTCCTAGCCCCCCAACAGCCCACAGCCATTACCACTCCTAACCCCCCCAGCCCATCACCAGTCCTAACCCCCCAACAGCCCACAGCCATTACCACTCCGAACCCCCCCATCCCATTACCACTCCTAACCCCCCCAGCCCATCACCACTCCTAACCCCCCATCAGCCCATATCCTGTCCTAGCCCCCCCCAGCCCATCACCAGTCCTAACCCCCCAACAGCCCACAGCCATTACCACTCCTAACCCCCCCCAGCCCATCACCAGTCCTAACCCCCCCCAGCCATTACCACTCCTAACCCCCCCAGCCCATCACCACAACTCACCCCCCCCCCAGCGAAATTTTTTTTACAAAGAAAGCTGTCGCTGCCGGGGCCGGGGCCGCCGCGGCAGAATCGAGTGTGCCGCGGGGCCCCCCCGCCCAGCAGAGCCTGCCCTCCGTCCCCGGTATCACCTCTCTCAGCTGCCTCCAGTCACACGCGCCGGCTTTCAGAGCGCGAGGGAAGAGTTTCTCCCTCGCTGCTCTGTTAAGCCCGCGGGGGCTGATGGGAACTTCCCATCAGCCCCCGCGGGCTTAACAGAGCAGCGAGGGAGAAACTCCCCTCGCGCTCTGAAAGCCGGCGCGTGTGACTGGAGGCAGCTGAGAGAGGTGATACCGGGGACAGAGGGCAGGCTCTGCTGGGCGGGGGGGCCCCGCGGCACACTCGATTCTGCCGCGGCGGCCCCGGCCCCGGCAGCGGCAGCTTTTTTTTTTTTTAATGCCGCATATCTTGATTGCGGACCTTCCCGCGTGCCAGCTGCAAGGCCTTCGCGTGCCACAGCTGGCACGCGTGCCATAGGTTCGCCATCGCTGCACTAAACAGACCTACACTCAGGAACTACCCTAATGATCATAGACTTTTAAGGTCTTCTCCATTACGATTTACTATGTTGATATATAAACTGTAAATAGTTCACAACTATTGCTCTTAATTGTATAAAGTTTCCCTGTTACATTCCCAAGTTACAGACCCTGTTACAATGTATGCAAAAGATCCTGTTCTGATGCAAGTTTCTGTTATTTGTAAACCACACTGATACCAAATAGTGCGATAAATAAGAACTGTAAATAAATAAATAAATAAATAAATATACAGCCTCCATCGATGATGATTTGCCTAAACCTAGGAAAGAACAACCCAAACTATGGTTACACGATGCAAGGTTTCACATTAGGAACCACCATCCAGGAAAAAGATTTAGGCGTCATTGTGGATAACATGTTAAAACCCTCGGCCCAGTGTGCAGCGGCGGCCAAGAGAGCAAATAGAATGTTAGGTATCATAAGGAAAGAAATGGAAAATAAAACAAAATATATTATAATGCCTCTATATCGTTCCATGGTGAGACCGCACCTTGAATATTGTGTGCAATTCTGGTTGCCGTATCTTAAAAAGGATATAGTGTTATTAGAAAAGGTTCAGAGAAGAGCCACCAAAATGGTAAAGGGGATGGTATGATACCCCTATGAAGAAAGGCTAAAAAGGTTAGGGCTCTTTAACTTGGAAAAGAGACAGCTGAGGGGAGATATGATAGAAGTCTATAAATTAATGAACGGAGTGGAACGGGTAAACGTAGATCAATTGTTTACATTATCAGAATATAGAAAGACTAGGGGACATGCAATGAAGCTACAGGGTAAATTATTTAAGACTAATAAGAGAAAATATTTTTTCACTCAACATGTAATCAAACTCTGGAATTCGTTACCGGAGGATATAGTAAGGGCTGTTAGTGTAGCTGGGTTTAAAAAAGGTTTGGACAAGTTCCTGGAGGAAAGGTCCATAAACCATTATTAAAAAGGGACCCAGGATATTAATACTTGACCCAATACAAGCATTGTAGAACAGTGTCTTTTGGGGAAACCGCTAGGTACGTATGACCTAGATTGGCCACTGTTGGAAACAGGATACTGGGCTCGATGGACCTTAGTCTGACCCAGTATGGCATATTTTATGTTCTTATTAAACAGTCAAATCAAGGAATCCTAGAGGCATTTCTGTCCCTGACAGAATGTTCTGTAGGTGTCTTAGTCATTACTATTGCATCAGGATTGCCTCCTGTTGTTTCTAATAAGCCTGTAAAGTGCCCGGGTCCTCAAAAGTCCTCGTCTGGTTATGCAGCTTTACCCTGAGCCTCACAGGAAAAAATAGCCCATATCATGCCTGGAACTGTTGGAGGCGCGGTCTGAAAGCAAGGAGTTTATTATTTTATTATTTATTTATTACAATCTCTTATATACTGCACTATTCGACATCAGCGCGGTTTACATGGAACATAACAATCAGAACAACAGGCTGTTCTGTTATACATAGAACAGGTGTATAGAACTTGGATAACATAGGGTAACTATTAACAAGTAATATTTACATATCGGCATCATGACAAGGTTCATGACATAGGGTAATTATTCACAGGTAATATTTACATCAGGCGTCACGACAAGTTCAATGCTATCATGCATTTTGCAGAGAAAGATAATGAGGTTGAGGAGAAGGTGGAGTGTCTAAAGTTGTTGGTGCACTATCTAGGTGTATTGTTGCATTGGTAGTATTTGAGGAAGAGGTGGTATTTTATAGCCTTCCTGAATTGGGTAAGGTCAGTGGTGTCGCGGATATTTGATGGTAGAGCATTCCAACATTTTGGGGCGTAGAATCTGAAAGCTCTGTTTGTCGTTGTCATAGTACATTTTGTTACTGTTTTCGGGATTGCTAAGGTATTTATGGATATGGTTCTTCTAGATCTGTTAGGTGGGATGACGTGAATGAGTTCTGTTAGGGAGGAGGGCGCAAGTCCATTAATTGTTTTGAAGGTGAGTAGTAAGGTCTTGAATACAATCCTTCCATGTATTGGGAGTCAATGGAGATGCATCAGGATGGGTGTCACATGGTTGTTCCTAGAGGCACCATGAAGGACTCCTGCTGCGGCATTCATGGCGCGTTGAAGAGGGTGCAGAGTGGACTGTGGGAGGCCTTGTAAAATAGCGTTCGCATAGTCAAAATGAGGTAAGATTAGAGCCTGGTATATTGTTCGGAAGTCATTTGCATCTAGTAGTTAGCGCAGGTGCCTAAGCGTGCGGATCTTGAAGTATATGGCTCTTACTATGTTATTTATGTGTGACTTCATGTCAAGACGGTGGTCCAGGGTGATTCCAAGGTAACGTATGGATTGTTTTGTTTGGAGGTCTGCTTCTTTGACTCTTATGTGTAGTGGTGGGGTGAAGTTGTTGTTCCTTGTGATGAAAAGTACTTCCATTTTCTTGTGTTGAATATGGAGGTTTTGAGATTGAAGCCATTCGGAGACTGCGTTGAAACAGTTTATCAGAGGGGAGATGTCAAAATGCTCTGTAGAGAACGTTGTATATAGCAGGATATCATCTGCATATATCAGGCAGTCTATTTTGAACATTCTGATGATATCGCAGATAGGCTGTTCTGCCTCTCAACGGTTGCTTCTGCCTCTCAACGGTCGCTTTATTAAGGTCAGGGAAAAGGCAATCTTACTGCCCTCAAATAGTATCGGTGCTTGGGCTTTAATTGAAGTCATTATCTGGGTCACTTCTTGGTAGCGGAGCACACGGATGATCACAGGCCGCGGCTGCATAATTTGAAGTCCCGTTTGTGCTGGGACCCAATGGACTCTTTCAGTTTCAAAAGAGCGTGACAATTCTAATCGCAGTATCTTCAGTATGAGATTCTCCAGATATGCCACAGCGTTAGTGCCCTCCAGCCCTCTGGGATTCCTAGGATGAGAATATTCCTGCGCAATCTGTTGTTCAGCTCTTCTAAACTACATTCCAATTGCACAGTTTATTTCCCGTTCTTTGACACTTGCTTCGTGTGCTCCTCCTGAGCAGCGAGTCTTGTAGCCATTTTATGCATTCTAGCAGTAAGTATACTCATCTGCTCCTTTAAGTCCTTTATATCAGATTGAACTCCATTGAGAGATTCACCATTCGCTGCTACCATTGCATGAACTGCTCGCATTTCCGCTAGTAATTCTTGCTTGCCTGCCGCAGTTTCACGCTGATTCCCCATCTAGTGAGGAGATGGAGGGTCGGACTTTGCTCTTTTTACCCCGGCATTCTGCCCCACTGAATACTCAAGACAGGTGGGTTTGCTACCAGACATGCTCCAGAAGAGGATATTTACCTCTGGGGGGTACAGTTCTCATTCTAAGGGAGAGAGAGAGGCAGAATTAGCCATAGGACTCTTGGGAGGTGAAAACTATGTGGCCATTCTGTACTGCTCTTGGCTCCACCCCCCCATGTAAACCATTTTGACTGATAGAGAAAGCAGTATATTAACCCTGTTAAATAAATAAATAAATACGTACATAAAAAGTCACACCTGATCTTTGCTCCACCCCACCTTGAGAAACCACAATCCTTCTGGTAAAATGTTCCGTGGAGAGATGAAACCAAACTTAAACTCTTTGGCAATGCAGACCAGCGATACATTTACAGGTGAAGAAATGAAGCTTATAAGGAAAAAAAACCCCTTCCTACAGTTCAATATGGTGGAGGTTGTATAATGTTGTAGGGCTGTTTTGCTGCCTCAGGAACTGGAGGTCTGGAACATATTGATCGCAGCTTACTCAATGTAAATCATAGTCACACGATCCAGCAATGAGCCACATGCTACTGGCCTCAACGGCAATGGTTCTCTCCAAGGAAAGAGACTGCTGGGTCAGACCTTAGTGCAGGACATAGCACCTCATGACTTAGACTCCTTCAATATCAGTGGCTCTTTCAGTTTATATGTGATTACCACCTACTCCTGTTTAATTTTTGTGAGCATGCATTTCTGTAGTGCTACTTAGTCTGTTTGCATCATATTTATTTAACAGGATTTTTTTATACCACTTTATCGTTTCAGTCAAAGCAGTTTACATTGAAACTTAAACTTGGTAATGAACATTAAACGGGGACATAGTAACATAGTAAATGACGGCAGATGAAGACCAGCGTGGTCCATCTAGTTTGCCCAGCAATATGGCAGGAGCAGGTGCACCCCTCCCCATGTCTTTTAGGGAGTAGGTGCACCCCTTCCCATGTCTTTGCTTAGTGGGGCACCCATCAGGAGCAGGTGCACCCCTCCCCATATCTTTGTTAATTTGTTTGGGGTGAACCCACCACTCCTCCCCCCATTGCTCCATGTAGGACACCCCTATTTGTTGAGAAATTAGATGGTTCAGTTTATTTTGATTTAATCTTGTTGCTGTAAAGTGATCCACTGTGTCTGTCCCAGGCCACTTTGAATTCCGTCACTGTGTTTGCCCTCACCACTTCCATCGGGAGGGCACTCCAAGCATCCACCACCCTTTCAGTAAAAAAGTATTTCCTGACATTGCCTTTCAATTTACTCCCTTGCAGCTTCACGTTATGCCCCCTAGTTCTAAAGCTTCCCTGTATCTGGAAGAGGTTTGTTTGTTCATTATTTCCCTTTAAGTATTTAAAGGTCTGAATCATATCTCCCCTGTCCCTCCTCTCCTCCAAAGTGTACATATTTAGGTCTTCAAGTCTCTCCTCATAAGGCTTCTGACACAGGCTCCAAATCATTTTAGTCGCCTTCCTCTGAACAGCCTCCATTCTTTTTACATCCTTTGCAAGATACGGTCTCCAAAACTGAACACAGTATTCCAAGTGAGGCCTCACCAGAGACATATGCAGTGGCACTAGTACCCCTTCCCTTCTGCTGGTAATTCCTCTTCAAATACAGCCCAACATCCTCCTGGCTTTTGCCACCGCCTTGTCACACTGTTTTGCCACCTTGAGATCTACAGAAATAATCACACCGAGGTCTTTCTCCTGCTCCGTGCACACCAACCTCCCGCCCCCTATCGTGTACATTTCCTTTGATTTCTGCTACCCAAGTGCATGACACTGCACTTCTTCGCATTAAATCTCAATTGCCAAGCATCAGACCATTCCTCCAGCTTTTGCAGATCCCTCCTCATGTTCAGTACTCCCTCAGGGGAGTCCACTCTGTTGCAAATTTTCGTGTCATCTGCAAAAAGACAGACTTTTCCATTCAGTCCTTCAGCAATATCACTCACAAATACATTGAACAGTGCTGGGCCCAGGACCGAACCCTGAGGCACCCCGCTAGTCACCTTCCTTTCATCCGAGTGAGCTCCATTTACCATCACCTTCTGTCGTCTGTCAATCAACCAATATCTGATCCAGTTTACCACCTTGGGACCCATCCCCAAACTACTGAGTTTATTGATAAGCCTCCTATGAGGGACAGTATCAAAGGCTTTGCTGAAATCCAGGTAGATGACATCCATCGTGTGTCCTTGATCCAGTTCTCTGGTCACGCAGTCAAAGAACTCAATCAGATTTGTCTGGCAAGATCGTCCCTCGGTAAAACTATGTTGCCTCGGATCCTGTAACCCTCTGTTTTTTTTTTTTTTTAATTACTTTATTTAGCATTTTCAAAATGTAAACAAAACAGAGAACAATGCACCCCATGAGAACAATGTTAATTCAACAGGCACAGTAGTTAGCAAACCCACCCCCAAATCCCTCCCACCCCCCCAGCTCTCTGGGTAAAATATAGATAAACTATATACAATAACTAGGCACGCTACGATAAAGAAAATAAAATAAAAATAGAAAGAGAACACCCGTCAAGCCCAACCCTCAACCGGAGAGCGTTTCACTCAACAGTCAGGGAGAGGCTACAACTTTATCATACCGGTCAGAGGGTAACCTTGGAACGTGCAATATACTGATCTAACAGCTCCCATCTTTCAAAATTCAACTCTGCATCCCTCGGGTGATAAAGTTTACTATATAGTTTTTCATACTTGGAATACTGGCATACTAGATTCCACCAAAGATCCAAATTAAGAGCCTGAAAGGATTTCCAATTTGCCAGGATCTGCTTGATCGCGACTGCCATCATAAAATTTAGGAGGAAACGTTCCCCTTTCCCAGTATGCGGACACACCTCCACTGATCTCAAGAACACCACTCTCCACGTTAGACTAATGTTCAACTGCAAGATAGAGCAGATACGCTCCCAGACCCGGTTCAGAAAGTTCTGCACCAGGGGACACTCAAAAAACATGTGTGAATAAGTTCCTGTACTGGCCTGGCAGGACCAACACCTCCCAGAGGACCCCTTATCCCATTTAGCCAATTTTACAGGTGTGATAAAGACCCTGTGCATGAAAAAGTATAACGCCTGTGTTAATGCCGCAGACCTGGAGACCCTAGTTACTGGGCCCCATAATAGTTTCCAGGCTTTAATGGGAACCGGGCCGGATACACCAGATTCCCAGACTCTCGCCAAACCTGCGATATGTTGAGAAGCTAGATCTCTAAGCAAGGCATAGATCCGGGAAAGGGCGCCTGGTAAGCCAATGGTGTTCCGAAGCATCTTGCTAGATCTATTCTCATCCTCCAACTTCGCTACATTGACTTTAGAGGCAGTGACGCAATGTTTAAGCTGCGCCCATTTAAAATAGCTAGCACCAGAAAGAGAATACTCAGACTGCACTACCGCAAAGTCTTTCCAACCCCCCGATCCGACCAGCTGATCAAGTATCCATATCCCACGCTCCTGCCAGTACTTCCAGGCAAACATCTTACCGCCGATCCTGAATAGCGGGTTCCACCATAGCGGGGACGCACCGGAGGGCTGATTATCGGACGGCATCTGCCTGACCAGATTCAAGTAGGCATCCTGCGTTGCCTTTATGACACGACCTGCTTGAAGCCACTCCGGCTGCAGAGCACCTAGCAAGGCAGCTAAGGGATAGGGCGCCGACACACCCGCTTCAAACTCTAACCATATCGGACGCGACGCAGGCGACCCCGAATCTAGCCATAGAGAGCCTTGTCGCAACAACAGGGCTTGATGGTAAAGGTAAAGGTCTGGAAACTGTACGCCCCCCTTTTCCTTCGCAGCTTTAAGCTTCCGAAGCGATATACGTGGCTGAGCACCCTTCCATAAAAAACTAGTGAGACATTTCTCTAATCTAGCAAATGTACTCTTTGGTAGCATAAAGGGGAGCATACCCAACACGTAATTAATTTTTGGAACGAGAATCATTTTGATAAGTTCTAGCCTGCCCCACCAAGAGAAATGTAATATAGACCACGCTAAAGTCTTTTCCTGAATTACTTGCAGCAACTCCATGACATTCCGTTGAATCATGACTTCCACTGAAGAGCAATACCATGCACCTAAATATTTTATACAACCTGTTTCCCATTTAAAGGAGAAGCTGGCCATCTCTACTGAGGTGACAACATTATTGAGTGGAAAGGCTACAGATTTATTCCAGTTAATCTTATATCCGGAAACTTTGGAATAGGACTCGATCAGGCCTAATATATCAGGAATCTCGGACGGCTGGGAAAAGAGGAGCAGGTCATCCGCGTACGCAGATAATTTTACTGCTGCCGTTCCCCCCCTGACCCCCTGTAGACCACAGTGCTGCCGAGCCGCAATAAGCAGAGGCTCCATGGCTAAGTTGAAAAGCAGGGGGGAGAGAGGACAACCTTGCCTAGTGCCTCTGTGTAATGAGAAGGAGCGAGACAGCATGCCATTCGCAGCGATACGAGCCATCGCCTTAGCATACAACACGTTGACCTTCGTAATAAACTCCTTGCCCAGACCAAACCAATCCATGATAAAAAAAAGGAAAGACCACTCCAGTCTATCGAAGGCCTTCTCGGCGTCGAGGGAGAGGGCTATATAGGGGATAGGATCTTCCGATGCCTTATCGAGTAAATTACATAGCAAGCGCGCGTTGTCTGAAGTGGACCGACCTGGTACAAACCCGCATTGATCCGGGTGCACCACCTCACCTATGATCGACGACAACCGCTTTGCTAGGACACTCGCATATAGCTTATAATCAGCATTTAGTAAGGAGATGGGTCTATAGTTCCCCACGTTACTGGGGTCCTTCCCTGGCTTCTCAATGACCGTTATAATAGCATCCGAAAACAACCCGGTCTGGCCCTGGCTTTTCTCTAACTCCTCAAAGTACGTAAGTAAATAGGATTGCAGGTCCTCTACAAAAACTGCGTAGAATTCAGAGGGGAGGCCATCCGGTCCTGCTGCCTTCCCTTTAGGCATAGACTTGATTGCCGCTCGTAATTCAGACCCTGAAATAGGCTTCCCAAGGGACGCAGCCTGTTGCTCAGTCAGCATAGGGTGTTCCAGGCCACCCACAAAATTCTGAAAGTCCGTCACGTCCATCCGTACCTCAGAGGTATATAAGTCTCTGTAGAATTTCGAGAATTCCTCAACTATATGTTCGTTCTTAGTCTGTCTTACGGCCTGACTGTCGATAATAGCAGCAATCCTAGATTTACACCGTTTACCCCTGACGGATCCAGCGAGCAGCTTCCCTGCCTTGTTCTGCTCCACGTGGTATCTGGCTGATTGTCTAAGGAAAATCTGTTCCACCTCCGAACTTAGAATTTGGTTATACTGAAAACGCAATCTCTGCAATCGTACAAGAAGATCGGGTGTCATTTGCTTTAACCACAAGCGCTCTCCCGCCTTGATTTGATTTTCTAGGGCCTGTAGTTGGGCCTTCCGCCGCCGGGACTCCTTTATCTTGAAACCAGTTATAATTGCCCGCAGCGAAGCCTTAAAGGCCTCCCACCATGCCCAACTGGCGGACTCCACCAGTCTGTTTTCTTGAAAATAAGAAGCAATAGCCGCCCTCACTTCCTCTTGAAATGCGGGTTCTGCCAGCCAGGCCCTAGGAAAGGACCAAACAGGTTGTGAACTCTCAAATTCAGGAATCTCCATGGTCAGTGTAATAGCTGCATGGTCTGAGACCGTTATACTTAAGATCTCAGCCGTGCTGCCTTCTGAAATCAGGGTCTTGGAAATTAAGAAGAAATCTATCCGCGACGAAGAGTTATGGGCGGGAGAAAAAGGAGTAATCTTTATCACCCGGATGCATTAATCTCCATATATCCACCAGCCCACACGAGTCCATGAGCGCAGAGAGCGCCACACTCGCACGAGTGGGGCGCTCAACTCTCCCCGGACTCCGGTCCAGCAGCGCATCTCTCACTAAGTTAAAATCTCCCCCCATAATGACCGGCGACTCTTCCCCGCCCTGAAGGCTCTTATTTAGATTATAGAAAAAGGTAGGGTCGTCCTTATTGGGCCCATAGATGTTCAAGAATAATAACTGCACTCCCCCAATCTGCAATAGAGATTTGGTCCACCTCCCTTCTTCGTCATTGCTAGTGTGAAGGACCTTGCAGTTTAGTGAAACTTTAACCAAGGTGGCTACACCATTTTTCTTATGGGCTACGGGAGAGGAACCCACCAATTGATAAGCAGTGCTCTCCAATTTGAGAGTTTCAGACAAGGTTAAGTGCGTCTCCTGTAAGAAAATGATATCAGCATTCTGGCGTTTACAATAAGTCATCATCTTTTTCCGCTTTATCGGCGAGTTTAAGCCTTTTACATTCAGAGATATAATCTTTAACAATTTAGCCATATCCAATGGTATAAGAGAGAATATCAACAGTTACTATCCAAAAAAAGAAAAGTAGCAAACATTCATGCCCCCCCCCCAGAGAGCCTTCCCCCCAAGATCCATAACTATAAAAAAGAAAAAAAAAACAACAGGGTGAAACAGCAGAAGCACTATTACAGCATAGCGCAGCCCGGTCAGATATACAACCAAATATATGTTTGCATTCCCCCCACCAGCCCACAGTGCCGCCCCAACGAGATAGCCCTTCCATCACTACAGAACTAATATAAAGAATCAGCAATGTCCAACTGTCGGAGACCCAGCAATTTAAGCAGAAGCTCGGGTACAAGACTAGCCCTAGAATGACTCACAGGCCTTTCAAGTCAGTTGCATTGCCAACGCTTCCTGTTCCTCAACATACTGCTGGAGTGCTACTGGGTCATCAAAGGATTTAGTAGCGTTGTTCAGGGTAACTTTGAACCGAGCAGGACTGAAGAGCCCGTAGCGTGCTTGCAACCGTTGTAGCCTCGGACGCAGGGCGAGAAATTGCCTTCGTTTATCCACGGTGCGCTTGCAAAAATCTGCGTAAAAGGCCACTCTCTGCCCCTCGTGTTGAATCGGATGGTGCTTCCTCGCTGCATCAAAAATTTGCATGACTTGCTGGTGTCGTAATACGCACATTATCAGAGGCCTCGGCCTTGCGCTGGAACCAACTGCCCTCGACGGGATACGATGTGCCCTCTCAAGTTCTAACGGGTGTTTAAGATCCAGGTTCAGCACTTTAGGCAGGAAGCTTTCCAGGAAGCGTAATGGATCGTTACCTTCCACACCTTCCCTTAGGCCAACAATGCGAACGTTGTTGCGGCGAGCCCTGTTCCCCTGATCCTCCAGGTTCCGCTCCAGCCAATCTATCTTTCGGGCGGCACTGGCAAATTGCTTAAGCTGCGCGTCCTGCGCCGATGCCTTGGTTTCCACATTTTCCACTCTGACTGTCAGCGCTTGCAATTGGGTTCCCATGGCTTTAATGTCCAATTGAAGCGCGGAAAGGGAATCGCCATTCGCTTCCACGCGAACCCTGATCGCTCTGACTTCTTTCAGCAGCTCCTGGATACCCTCCGGCGCATCAGGCCCCGACGCCATTTTGTGCGGTGAGAGGGGATCAGCTTTTGATCTTTTGGAGCCCGCAGCTACAGGATTTGTAAAATCCAGGCGAGTTTGCTTACTGCCAGCCATATTCCTTCCTTAAAGCAGCGCTGGGTCACAGGAAAGGAGGGCAAAATCGCCGGCGAGGGGCTAAGCTGGACGTCGGTGACCGGGAGAACCTCTCTTACGCGGCCATGCTAGCTTCCCGCTGGCTCCGCCTCCGTAACCCTCTGGTTTTGGGAAAGTTCACTATTCGATCTTTCAGGAGCTTCTCCATTACCTTTCCTGCCACTGAGGTAAGGCTCACGGGCCTGTAGTTTGACACTTCTTCCCTGTCACCACTTTTGTGTAGAGGTACGACGTCAGCCATTCTCCAGTCCTGAGGAACCTCTCCTGTTTCCAAGGATCTGTTGAAAACATCCTTTAACGGCCCTGCAAGAACCTCTCTGAGCTCTTTCAGTATCCTGAGATGTATCCCATCCGGTCCCATGGCCTTGTCCACTTTCAGTTTTGCAAGTTGTTCTAACACCTCATCCTCTCCAAATGGTGTGGTATCTACCTCATTCCCATTTTTATATTTGGGAGTCACAGGTGGTCCTTCTACAGGATTTTCTTTAGTAAAAAACAGAGCAGAAGTATTTGTTTAGTAATTTCGCTTTATCAATGTCATTTTCCACGAGTCCGTTCCCAGCACTTTTGAGCCCTGCGATTTCACCTCTGATCTTCTTCCTTTCCCAAATATACCTAAAGAAAGTTTTATTGCCACACTTAACATCTTTAGCTATCTTTTCCTCTGCCTTTGATTTTGCTATCCTTATTTCTCTTTTTGTCTCCTTGAGTTTGGTCCTGTACAATGTTCCCTCTAATTTTCTGTAGGCTGTGTGCGCATAAAATATCAGCTGTGCAGCTTTTGAAGGAAGGTTAAATTTTTGTGCGCCACATAACGACACTTGGAGTTATATACTTTAAAATTTGACTACACATCAGAATACAGTATGTACACCACATTGATTGCACTAGAAAACATTGTAGAACTTGTGAAAACTGTAAATACATAACAACTTTTAAATTTTAAGATGTCTGTGTTGTTTTCTATCAGAATCAGAACCGTAATTTTTGTGCACTCTGTTGTAAAGTATGTGCGCTCGCTCGGCGAGGTGTGTGCGCGCGCACACGCGCACAGCTTAGAGGGAACAGTGGTCCTGTAATCATTTCTGTGTTCTTCTGTTTGCAAGCTTTTGAATTTTGCAAAAGCTGTGTTTTTTGCCCTTATTTGAGCAGCCACTTCTTTGGAAAACTAAATAGGTTTCCTTGTCCTCGTGTTTTTATTTACTTTTCTTACATATTTATCTGTTGCCCCTTTTATTGCCTATTTTAGTTTAGCCCATTGCAATTCCACTTTCCTTATCCCCTTCCACCCTGTAAGCTCCTCCTTTAGGTACTTGGCCATTTTGTTGAAGTCAGTGTTTTTGAAGTTTAGGACTTTGAGCTTGCTATGATTGGACTGCACCTTGACTTTTATCTCAAACCACACTGCGTGATGATCACTGTTGTTCACAGGGGCACCCACCCAGACGTTTGACACACTATCACTGTTGGTGAGCACTACATCCAGCGTTGAGCTTTCCCTGATTGGTTCCATCACCATTTGTCTAAGTAACATATCTTGGATAGCGTCCGCAATTTTTTTGCTTCTTTCCAGATTTGCAGAAGGAGTAATCCAGTCCACATCAGGTAGATTAAAGTCACCCAATATGATCACTTCCCCCTTTGTTGCTATCTTGGCAATATCTATAATCAATTCGTTATCTCTCTCTTCAATTTGAGTCAGAGGTCTGTAGATTACAGCAGTATGGATGACAGTGCCATCTCCTCTTTCCAACACAATCCAGAGCGCTTCTTCTTTTCCCCATGTCCCCTGCGTTTCAGTAGATTTAATATTTTTATTTATTTATTTATTACAGTTTCTTATATACCACGCTATTCAGTATCAGCGCGGTTTACATCATAACATAACGACCATAACGATAAGTTGTCAGGTTTTACATCGAACAGGAGTACAAACTTGGATAACAGGGTTAACTATATACATAAGCTATTTACATTGTGAGGATAGGTAAAAATCAGATAATGAATGTAAGGGCCTTACTAGAGTGGGTCATTTCTTGAGAGGGATATCTTGGTTCAATTGCTGGCTGGGAAATATTGGAGAAAAAGGTGGGTTTTGAGTGCCTTGCTTTTGACATACAAGGCTACTCCTCCTCCTTTTCCATTTTCTCGGTCCCTTCTGAATAGATTATAGCCAGGTATGGCTACATCCCAATCATGCGATTCATTAGACCATGTTTCTGTAATGGCCACAATGTCCAAGTCCATTTCCACCATTAGGGCTTCCAGGTCTGGAAGTTTGTTGACTAAGCTACGAGCTTTTGTGCTCATTGCTTTCCAGCATTTAACTGGCTTGTGTGTATTTTGCATTGATTTTATTCTACCCAGTTCTTCCCAGATGCTTTTGATGTGTTTTTTAAAAGTGTGTTTTTTTCTGTTATTCTGCTTTTGCAGGGGGTGTCCAGAACTTCACCTTACCCGTCTGTCGCCCCCTTCTTCTAGTTTAAATGCAAATCAACATACTGCCTGAAATTTTCATGTAGGATTCTTTTCCCTGCGACAGAGAGGTGTAGTCCATCAGCACAGTATAGTTTCTTGTTGGTCCATGTGTTTTCCCAGTAGCCAATAAATCTGAATCCTTCTCGTTTGCACCAGGTCTGGAGCCATGTATTAAAACTGTTAATGCGATTTAGCCTTTTTGCACCTTTACCTAGAACAGGTAGAACTTCTGAGAATGCTACAGTGTTAACAATGGGCTTGAGTTTCTCTCCCAGAGCTTGGAAGTCCTTTTGGACTGTAGAGGCACTATTTCTAGCCAGGTCATTTGTACCCAAGTGGATGACAACATCAAGTTTGGAGTGTTTGCTTTCCGCGCTAAGTACATCAGTAATTTGGTTTGTATTCCTGCCGGCCGAGGAGCCTGAGAGGCATTTAACTATCTTCTCTCCTTTGAACTTTCTTCCCAAGCTGGTCTCTTTGATGATGGAATCTCCAAGTAGTAGTAGTTTTCTGTTTGGTGAGTTTTTCTTCATATTTGGTGCTTTAGCAGGAGATTGGGCATTGACTGACTCCTCTAAGGGCCGTTCAGTTTCTTTGGATTGGGCATCCTCATTAACCAAGGCAGAGAGTGCATTATGCAGGGATATCTTTTGGTTTATAGGATGCCTCTGTGTCACAGATCGCAATCTACCCGAACCCACTGTGATCCATTTGTTCCTGGTGTGTTTGACTCTTTGTGAGAGCAGTGGTGGACATTGTTCAGTCTGTATCCTAGAAGAGGTGCGCTTCATTGCAGCCAGTTCTTCCCTCAGTAGAGACAATTCTTTATGCATGGCAGCTAGGTCTTCTCTTAGTAGAGTCAATTCATTATGCATGGCCGATGACCTTCAGCACATAGGACATGCTCTTAGGCGCCAAATGATTCTTCTTGGAATGAAAGTACCACAGGTATTGCACTGAATACAAGACATGCTGGTTGAGAGAATGTGGGCATATCCCAAGGTTTTGGCCACTATATAGGCAATGCAGCCCCAGGGGTGGGTGGGGTGAGGGGCAGGGTGGGCGGGAACCCAAGTGTCTCTGCCACAGTAGGCTTATGCCTGAACTGAGGGCACACTCAGAAAACTGTTAAGCCAAACAAGGAAATCAAGCAGTTTGACTATCCCCAAATATAATGTAGGACCAGCAATTAACAATTTTCCAAATGCCTAAGGTTTAACCCACAGCTAATATTCTATATTTGCAATAAAAACCCAGCAGAGGTAGAAAGCTTAGTCTTATCTGTGTCTTGGGCAGCTCCGGCCTTTCAGACTGGCTGGCTGTGACCGGTATGAGAAGTAAAGTAGCCCCTCCCTGGGAGATGCCTTTCAAGCAGACAATGAACCAGAATTACCCAAAATCTACCTTTATAGTTCTGTCTGCCCCTCTTCTTCTTCCTACTCTTCCGTTCTGTTTCTTCTCTTCTTATGACTCCACATCAGTTTTTCTTCCTTTTGACACTACTTAACCTACAACATCCTCCTACCTCCCCTCCTTATCACCCTCCCTCTACCTTTCCCATTTCCTCTCCCTTAGCTCTAGAACAGGGGTGGGCAAACTTTTTGACTCGAGGGCCGCAATGGGTTCATATATTGGACCCGGGGGCCGGACCAAGAGTAGATGGACGGTGTGTATGTGTGAATTAATATAAATTAAATTTAAATTTGTAACATTAAATGTTTAGATTAATTTAAGGTAGAAACGCATAAAAAGAGTTATTTTACAAAACTTTTATGCAATGTATTTCTTTCATAAAATAGTACCTTCAATTTTAGTGGGAACAGTGTTGTTGGTCTCCCTTTTTTTGTTAAGGCATCAAAGTCAGGAGATAGCTTTGTTGTTGCAATTTGCAGAATAGATCTGAGGTGTTGGTCAGTTAACTGGGATCTGTGACGGGATTTATTGATGTTCATGATGCTGAACGTCTGCTCACACACGTAGGTCGAGCCAAACAAGGCCAGAATCTTCTGTGCCATCCCCCGGAGGTTTGGAAAACAGTCATCTTTAAGTGAGGCATAGAACTCTTTTAGTGGAAGAGAGTGGAAGTTCTCCTTTAAGATTGCATCAGATTGAAGATCGATTAGTTCCAATTGCACTTCTTGTGGTGCTGTTTCTGGGTCTTGTGACAAGGGACAGGCCACCAGCTGAAGTGACTTTTCAATTTTTTGCAAATCTGAAAACCGACGGCAGAATTCTTCATGCAGGTCATTCAGTGATTTGCTATATTTATTCGCTTTCTTCTCTTCTAGCTGCATCACAAAATGTCTGCCGGGCACCGCATGGATCGCTCCTCACTAGCAGGCGCGCGGAAAGGCTCAATCCGTACTCTGCCCACGGCCCCGCCCCCCCACTACCTGCTGGCTGGCCCAGCCACTACCATGCCGTCCATACAGGCTTATGAATGTTGGGAGGGGCTTTGGGGGGCGTGGCTCTCTAGCTCTCCACGGTATCCAGCCCCTTGCACTACACTAGCCGGCCATCGCGAGATTACGCTGCGTCCTCTAGAAAGTGAGGTGAATAAATAAATAAATTAGCTAGCGCTCCGCGGGCCAGATTAAAAGGTCCGCCAGGCTGTATACGGCCCGTGGGCCGTAGTTTGCCCATTCCTGCTCTAGAACTTCAACTTTTAATTCCTCTCATCCATCCCTCTCCCCTCTCTTAAAAAATTCCTCCTCGTTTCCATCATTCTGACTCCTCCCTGCCTCTCACTCTCCTCCTTCTTCTTCTCCTTCTTTCCTTTGGTGACATTAATCTGAACCCTGCCCCCCCCCCCCCAGACTATTCCCTCACTCCCACTTCGCTCTTCCTTTCTCTGGTGCTTTGCGGAGTGCTCGTTCCATATCTAGAACTCCCCTTTACTCATGACCTCTTCATTTCTAACTTGCAACATCTTCTAGTTCTTACTGAAACCTGGCTCCTCCTTGATGACAAAGTCAAAGTCTTGTCTTGTCATTGGAACTTCGAAAGAAAGCTTAGGTTTGATCTCCTTTAATACTGACTGGTTTGCTCTTCGAGCGGTCGATAGACAGGAGAAAACTGATGCCTTTGAATTATGGTGCTGGCGATGAATACTACGAGTGTATACCATAGACTGCCCGACTTTCATACTCAACATATCATGCAAAGAGAGAGATCATTAGAGAAAAACATCATGCTTGGCAAGGTAGAAGGTCAACGCAAAAGAGGAAGGCCAGCAATGAGATGGATCAATACAATAAAATCAGCTGTGGGTGCCAGTCTGTCAACAATGAGTTGCCTGACCGAAGACCAAAGACAATTTAGGACAACTATCCAGAGGGTCGCCATGAGTCGACACCGACTTGACTACACTTAACAATAACTATAATACCTGACTGCAGATTGAGTAATGCAGAATGCGGTACACTTGTTTTGCAGATATTGTGTCCTCTTTTGGTTTTCAATAAACATTTAAAATTGAAAAAAAAAAAAGATTTAAAGTCTCAAAAAAAGTACTGGGGAAGTTCTCCCTTAGGCGGTCTCTTTTCCAGGTTGAAGAGCCCTAACCTTTTAAGCATCTCCTTACAGAGGTAACCTTCCATCCCCTTTACCATTTTGGTGGCTCTTCTCTGTACCTTTTCTAATTCTGCTATATCCTTTTGAAGATACGGCGACCAGAATTGCACACAATATTCAAGGTGCAGTTGCACCATAGAGTGATACAGAGGCATTATGATGTCATCCTTTGTTTTATTCTCCATGTCTTTCCTTATGATTCCTAGCATTCTATTGGCTTCTGCTGCACACTAGGTTACTGCCGGCATGTTCCAGGGGTGGCCAGTAAGAGGCAGTATTCAGCTGCTAAGCAAAAGCTAAACTGCAGGTGAAAGGGTGTCCTAACGTTAGGCGGGTTTGCAGTTCGGATGGTGTCTGAATATTGCTGCTGACTGGATTGCAAAATATCAATCTAATGAAACTGGATATTCAGGGTCGGTCACTAGATCTGCACTGGCATTGGATATCCGGTTTAATTTAAAGTGATGATGATGACTTTGGCAGTTCTGGCCACTGTGATTGAAAATGCCCCCCAGTGTTCTGTATAAGAGTTGTGTTCTTCTGGTGCAAGGATGGAAAAACTATCTACATTTTAGGAGCTAGAGAATTTTCTGATTCTACAGCAAGGGGAGTAGAAGGTCTGTGTGTCATTTTCTGTTGGCAGATTCATGGGTAAAGTAGTCAAAGGTGTAGCAATGTAGAAGTTTTTGAAGAGCTCCTGGGTTTCCCTTTGACTTTTCCTTACACTGAAACATCTTATCAGACACACGAATCTCTCACCTCAGGAGTAACAGCACCATCTTGAGGGCATTTTGTGTACTGCAGGCATTTTGAGACTGGTGTGCCTCACTTCCTCAATCTCCCTCCCAATCTCTGCCATCGCCTCTCCCATGTTTTCCAGCTTTTGTAGCACTTGGTTGAACTTTGGCTCCAACACTTTTGCTACCTCTCGAGACAGTTCTTAGGGGGCTGAGCCCAGACTATCTGCGTTTGGGAGACATTGTTTGGAACACACCCATAGAGCCAGTTGTGCCAAGCCTTCAGATGTTCCTCAGTCACAAGAACTTACACATGCCCTCACATGACCTCCCAGCCAGGAATTTCAAAGTGCTCTTTCCCATCCCTGGTTTAATTTCTCTTCCATACTGATGCTCTGTTAACATTAATATTCCATTAACAACATAGTTTCATTCTCTCTTTAAAAACAACCTTTAATTCTGGAAGGAATGCCGATGTTATGCTGAAGCAATATCTCGAAACTTGTGGGCAAGTCGGGAGAAGGAAGGAGTCCAGCCCTTGTCTATGAAGGAGTGTGAGCTGCTTTGAAACACTCTGCACCTGTTTTACAGTGGAATCGGGCTGACTGACCTACAGCTAAGTACTTTATCCTGGCTGCTACAGCCAGTATTGACGTACTTGCAAAATCTGTGTTTCAGCAGCAAGCGCACAAGAGAGACGCTGCCCTGCTATGAGAAGAGTCTTTATACTGTGTGCGGGGTGGGCGTGCCTTGGTTAGTTGCACAATAAGGCTTTGTGGTAACAGTGTTTGTATTTGCAACATTTGTAACATTGTGATATGTTTTCTATTGTTTGAATGTCATTGTTACTCTGTTGCCATATTTTTCATACTTCGGGAGCCTGTCATGTATCGTATGTGGTGGATGAGTAGTTGTGATATAATCAGCGCTGGCTTGTGTTATAAGATATATTGATTGGTAATATTGGTGTATTAAGTATTATTTAGGATGAATAAATAACTAAGAGGATTGCGCCAGTGATTGATTTAGCAGGTAGTTTTGGGCGACATTTTTGCTCATAAATGATTGTTAGTGAACAAGGTCCCCAGCCCCGTTCTGACGGTTCTTCTCTTTGACAGTGGGAATTGTTCTTAGGGGGTGTTTCACTTATGACTTTTTAAGGTTTTGGCTTGCCAGTGTGTAGTTGGGGTGGGGGGTGGGTAGGGTTGCCAACTTTTTACCGAAAAAAACCCGACACCTGTGGCTCGCCATGCTCCACCCATTCTCCGCCCCCAGCCCCGCCCCTGCCCCGCCCCCAGCCCCACCCACAAAAATTACCGAGGATTCAGTCACACCCCCCCTCAGTGCTGGTTCACTCACCTCCCTCCCCTCAGTGCTGGTTCACTCACTCACCCCCCCCTTCTGATTCACTCACCCCCTTCCCCTGCTGGTTCACTCACACCACCCCTCCCCTCCCCTCCCTTCCCCTCCCTGCTGGTTCACTCACCCACCCCCCTGTCACTCACTTACCCCCTCCCCTGCTTGTTCACTCACACCAACCCCCCTCCCCTGCTGGTTCACACCAACCCCCCTCCCCTGCTGGTTCACTCACACCACCCCCCCTCCACTGCTGGTCCACTCACCCACCCCCCTGTCACTTACTCACCCCTCCTGCTGGGTCACTCACTCACTTACCCCCCTCCCCTGCTGGTTCACTCACACCATCGCCCCCCCTTTGCTGGTTCACTCACACCATCACCCCCCCCCCCTTTGCTGGTTCACTCACACCTCCCCCCCTTTGCTGGTTCACTCACACAACCCCCGACCCCTCCATTGCTGGTTCACTCACCCCCCCCCCCCCTTGCTGGTTCTCTTTCACCATCACCGCCCCCCCTTGGTGGTTCACTCACACCACCCCCTCCCCCCTCCACTGCTGGTTCACTCACACTCCCCCCCCCCTTGCTGGTTCACTCACACCATCACCCCCCCCTTGCTGGTTCACTCACACCATCACCCCCCCCCCCCCTTGCTGGTTCACTCACCCCCCCCTCCACTGCTGGTTCACTCACACTCCCCCCCCCTTGCTGGTTCACTTACACCATCACCCCCCCCCCCTTGCTGGTTCACTCCACCATCACCCCCCCCCCTTTGCTGGTTCACTCACACCTCCCCCCCCCCCTTTGCTGGTTCACTCACACCATCACTACCCCCTCCCCTCCCCACTGCTGGTTCACTCCACCATCACCCCCCCCCCTTGCTGGTTCACTCACACACACACCCCCCTCTGCCCAAGCCGCTGCTTCTGCTTTGTACAGAGCAGCGGCTGCACTACACTTACATTGAAAAGTAAAGAGAAACTGTGTCAGGAGCCCTCCGATCATGCAGAGCCCGAGGAAGTGATGTCATGGGGGCGGGCTCCTCACAGGCTGTCTTTCCTTTTCAAATTAACTTTATTGCAGCTAAAGACAGCCTGTGAGGAGCCCGCCCCCATGACATCACTTCCTCAGGCTCTGCATGATCGGAGGGCTCCTGACACAGTTTCTCTTTACTTTTCAATGTAAGTGTAGTGCAGCCGCTGCTCTGTACAAAGCAGAAGCAGTGGCTGCACTGCTATAGGGAATCGCATTCGCGCCGCGGACTTCGGCACAAAAGCCGGTTTTTTGCTCTGGCCGCTCCCGATCTTGCGGCCAGAGCAAAAAAACGGCTTTTCAATGGCCGGTTTTACAACTGTGCCAGCAGCCGGCCTGGCCATGGAAAAACCGGCCAGGCCGGCTGAAAACCGGCCGGTTGGTAACCCTAGGGGTGGGGGATAGTGTTTTAAGCCATAGAATTTACTTGCATCAGTGGCTTGGAAGGATGACTGAGGTAGGGAGGCAAGAGGGGTTTTGATCCCGGACACGGCAAGTGTGGCAGCAACAGATGGGGGGGGGGGGGGGGGCATAGGGACGGAGAAATGTTTGCAGTAAGGGGGAAGTGGGGGGGGGGGGGTCGGGGAAGTGCTCCTCTTACTTTAGCTGCCAAGAAGAAGGGGCTGCAGCAGGGAGGGTAGTTAAAGGAGAGATGGGTCGACGAGGCAAGAGAGAACACACCTAGGAGAGGTAAGGAGGAGAGAGTATGTACCAAGAGCAGGAAGAGGGAGAAAGGGGGAGGGGGAGGGGTGAAGAGAGAATACTTCAATAGGGGTGTTGCAAAGGTAGGAACACAGGCGCCTGGTCCCCTCCACGTTTGCTCAGTCTCTCCCAGCCACAGAGACCATTCAGTTACTTCACTGCAGCTTCAGTGCTGGGGTGGATGGAGATTGTTCACCTGCGGTCCAGCAGCAGACTGACAGCTAGAATAGATAGGAAGCACAGGGCTTCATCTCTGCCGTACACTGACTGCATGTCACCTCCCTGTCCATTGAGTTGCAGACTTCTTATGACAGCCTGGGTGGGGATAAGGCAAACTTCCCGTGCCGCTGGTGCTAAGGCCCTGTGCTTCATTTTTCTTTTAGCTGCAGGCTTACCTGCTAAACTGAGTATTTCACCTGCCCCAGCACTGAAGCCACAGCAACAGAAGATGGCAAAAGGAGATAAGGATAAGAGAGAGGGGGGAGGTACAGGACCAGTGGCAGGATGGACAGGAAGATGCTGGACAATAGGAGAGGGAAGCTGCAGGGCTGGTGCTACCATTAGGTGAACTAGGCAATTGCCTAGAGCACCAACATTTCAAGAGTGGCCCATTGCTGCCTCACATCCCTTGCACCAGCCTGGGGAGGGGGCAGGCAACAGGGAAATGCTGTATCTTTGGGGTGGAGTGAAAGGCAGAGGACCTAGAAAGGTGCTGGACTAGGAGAGAAGGTTAAGAGACAGAGGGGAGATGCTGGATTAGCAGAGGAGTGAAGGGGGGAGGGGGATGCTGGACCTCTTATGTTCTTAATTGTGTTATTTTATTGTAGCGATGTCGCTTATAAAAGAATACAGTGATATTTGGTACCCGGTGAGGTTGCTTATAAAAGAATACAGTGATATTTGGTACCCGGTGAGGTCGTTTATAAAAGAATACAGTGATATTTGGTACCCGGTGATGTCGCTTATAAAAGAATACAGTGATATTTGGTACCCGGTGAGGTTGTTTATAAAAGAATACAGTGATATTTGGTACCCGGTGAGGCGCTTATAAAAGAATACAGTGATATTTGGTACCCGGTGAGGTCGCTTATAAAAGAATACAGTGATATTTGGTACCCGGTGAGGTCGCTTATAAAAGAATACAGTGATATTTGGTATCTGGTGAGGGCGCTTATAAAAGAATACAGTGATATTTGGTACCCGGTGAGGTTGTTTATAAAAGAATACAGTGATATTTGGTACCCGGTGAGGGCGCTTATAAAAGAATACAGTGATATTTGGTACCCGGTGAGGTTGCTTATAAAAGAATACAGTGATATTTGGTACCCGGTGATGTCGCTTATAAAAGAATACAGTGATATTTGGTACCCGATGATGTCGCTTATAAAAGAATACAGTGATATTTGGTACCCGGTGAGGTTGTTTATAAAAGAATACAGTGATATTTGGTACCCGGTGAGGTCGCTTATAAAAGAATACAGTGATATTTGGTACCCGGTGAGGTTGCTTATAAAAGAATTCAGTGATATTTGGTACCCGGTGAGGTCGTTTATAAAAGAATACAGTGATATTTGGTACCCGGTGAGGTTGCTTATAAAAGAATTCAGTGATATTTGGTACCCGGTGAGGTCGTTTATAAAAGAATACAGTGATATTTGGTACCCAGTGAGGTCGCTTATAAAAGAATACAGTGATATTTGGTACCCGGTGAGGGCGCTTATAAAAGAATACAGTGATATTTGGTACCCGGTGAGGTTGTTTATAAAAGAATACAGTGATATTTGGTACCGGTGAGGTCGTTTATAAAAGAATACAGTGATATTTGGTGCCCGGTGAGGTTGCTTATAAAAGAATACAGTGATATTTGGTACCCGGTGAGGTCGTTTATAAAAGAATACAGTGATATTTGGTACCCGGCGAGGTCGCTTATAAAAGAATACAGTGATATTTGGTACCCGGTGACGTCGCTTATAAAAGAATACAGTGATATTTGGTACCCGGCGAGGTTGCTTATAAAAGAATACAGTGATATTTGGTGCCCGGTGAGGTGGCTTATAAAAGAATACAGTGATATTTGGTGCCCGGTGAGGTGGCTTATAAAAGAATACAGTGATATTTGGTACCCGGTGAGGTCGCTTATAAAAGAATACAGTGATATTTGGTGCCCGGTGAGGTGGCTTATAAAAGAATACAGTGATATTTGGTACCCGGTGAGGTCGCTTATAAAAGAATACAGTGATATTTGGTACCCGGTGAGGTTGCTTATAAAAGAATACAGTGATATTTGGTACCCGGTGAGGTCGCTTATAAAAGAATACAGTGATATTTGGTACCCGGTGAGGGCGCTTATAAAAGAATACAGTGATATTTGGTACCCGGTGAGGTCGCTTATAAAAGAATACAGTGATATTTGGTACCCGGTGAGGTTATTCTGGATGTTTCTAGAATGCACTCTTTGCTTTCTGCACATGTGCATTTATTTATTTACAGCAGGCTTGTGGATGGTCAGGTTTAAATTAAATTAAATTAGGGACACTGCCTCTTGAGTCATCTCCAAGTTTAGCTTCCAGAAGTGCTTGGGAAAAACTGAGTTCATAACACAGAAAACATTACACAAGATGTCTGACAGCTGATGCAGACTATTTACTCAGAAATCCATTTTTGGTGCATGGAAAGGCATTATTTGTAGTGAAGAATATAACTAGTGTAACCCCTGCCCAGGCAGAAGCAATCAGACTCTTACTAGAGTCCCGGTGATGTTTTCGTGGAGTCTGAGTGAAGTGGTTACCTCTGATTGTGATGACTTTCCCGGCAGAGGCGTATTGAAGATCAGTGACTGCGGCTCAACCCGTTTCCCCAGCAGGAGAACAAGGGATGAAAGGAAAGTTAACTAAATAGGAGTCAGCCCTACCAATGTGATGGTACAAAGATTCAGGATTGTTAGTGTTTAACAGAATGAATATGATTATTTAATTCCACTTTCTTAAATGAATTTTATGAGTTAAATTTATTAAAGCTAAATAGGTCATCAAAAATTTCTTCAAAGGATCCAAAGTTTTATAGCTAATTAAAACTACTGCACTATTGCCCTATAAAAACTTCCAATAAATATTCATCCTGTTTAAAAATACAATATTCTTCTCAATAAAGATATTCTCAAGTTACAGTTTCTTTCTAGTGTAAGATATTTTCATCACAATTCAGGTAAGTGATTTTTTTTTCCACTTCATACTTTGGACACGTCATGCGAAGAGAGAGATTATTACAGAAAGACATCATGCTTGGCAAGGTAGAAGGTCAACGCAGAAGGGGAAGACCGGCAATGAGATGGATCGATACCACAACAGCAGCTACGGGTGCCAGTCTGTCATCAATGAGCCGCCTGACTGAAGACCGAACACAGGATATAACCATCCAGAGGGTCGCCAGGAGTCGACACCGACTCGACGGCAGTTAGCAATAACACTGTTCTTCTTCCTCAGGAACTAACTACCCTTGAACAGGCAAGTTTCCACTCTGTGTTATACATTTTTCAGATTAAATGTCACAAGCTCATTCATTTTTAAGTGTCTCTGCAGGGTTGCTGCACAATGGTAAGTTTCTCTTCCTTCCCACTCTCCTGCGCCGGGGCCCAATTCAGATCCAGTTGCTCCTGATGATCCGGTTCCATAGGTCCAGTGAAGTTCTTCAGTGTCCAATACATTCTACTACTGCTGACTACTCCTGATCATTTGCATAGCACTATAAGACGTACCCAGCACTGTACAGGCACATACTGTATAACAGAGGGTCCCTGCTCATCAGAGCTTACAACCTGCTCCCTATCTTTACAACTCAGAAAGGAAAACCCTATAGCTGAGGCTGTTTCGATCCTGGAGTAATAGACATTCAGACTGAATTGAATTCCTTTGTTCACTGTCCCATCCTTACTAAAATAAAGAACAATTAACAATCCCTGTCTAAAAACTTTCACTCAAATCCAATCACACACGGGCCACATCTTTCATACAATTCTTATCTTCTACATACAATTCCTTCAGTTCATATTTTCTTTTCAGGAGTCCGGCCTCTATTAGGAGAAATCAAAGAAAGACGTCAGCTTGAAACCCAAAGCTCCTTGGTCTGTGCCGCACTTATAGGCTGTCGGCCTTCAGCATTGCATTTGCCGCATAACTCAGCACAGCCGCGGGTTGACAGTATTTAAAACCTTTTTTCCCCAAAAAGAAATGGTCTTCAGCCTTATTTTAAATTTTTTCCCAACACAATGTCTTCAGAGCTCACTGAAATCTCTCAGTCAAGAGAATTACTGAGATTTTTTTTTTTTTTAGTTTAAGAAACCTTGGTTTTGGTTTTTCAAACCTGTTCCTTTGTCATTAAAGGCTATTAACCATCAATCCCTTTTTCTTTATCGGGGTTCACTAACCTCTTCCACAGCATCTGCCTTTCTTTAAGCTTTGGAATCCAAGCCACAATCCAGTAAAAATATTCCTCTAAACTTTTTCAGAGTCCAACTTCAACACTCGCAAGCCCAGCCTTTTACCCTGCTGTGTTGTCTTATCTGCTATTGCTTGCCTTGCTGTCTGTTTTGCTGTGCTGCCTGATTGTCTGCCCTCTCCTCCAGGTCCGTTTGTGCTGCCTTGGTTCCCATACTCAAGCCCCGCCTCCCAGAAGTGACGCAGGCGCGAGCAATGCGTCCACGCCAAGCCCAGGTCCGTTTGTGCTGCCTTGGTTCCCATACTCAAGCCCCTCCTCCCGGAAGTGATGCGGGCGCGAGCAACACGTCCGCGCCAAGCCCAGGTCCTTTTTGTGCTGCCTTGGTTCCCATACTCAAGCCCCGCCTCCCGGAAGTGACGCGGGCGCAAGCAATGCGTCCGCGCCAAGCCCAGGTCCGTTTGTGCTGCCTTGGTTCCCATACTCAAGCCCCGCCTCCCAGAAGTGACGCGGGTGCGAGCAACGCGTCCGTGCCAAGCCCAGGTCCGTTTGTGCTGCCTTGCTTCCCATACTGAAGCCCCGCCTCCCGGAAGTGACGCGGGCGCGAGCAATGCGTCTGCGCCAAGCCCAGGTCCATTTGTGCTGCCTTGGTTCCCATACTCAAGCCCCGCCTCCCAGAAGTGACGTGGGTGCGAGCAACGCATCTGCGCCAAGCCCAGGTACTTTCCAGCATTTAAGGAGCATCGGGGCGCCGTTCCAGTCCTGCTGCTGTGTTGTCTTATCTGCTATTGCTTGCCTTGCTGTCTGTTTTGCTGTGCTGCCTGATTGTCTGCCCTCTCCTCCAGGTCCGTTTGTGCTGCCTTGGTTCCCATACTCAAGCCCGCCTCCCGGAAGTGACGTGGGCACGAGCAACGCGTCTGCGCCAAGCCCAGGTCCGTTTGTGCTGCCTTGATTCCCATACTCAAGTCCCGCCTCCCGGAAGTGACGCATGCGCAAGCAACGCGTCCGCACCAAGCCCAGGTACTTTCCAGCATTTAAGGAGCATCGGGGCGCACCTATCTCTGACGTGTTGAACATCCCTCTTCTGCCTCCCTGACTTCTTTCCGCTGCGCACACCATTCCTACCGCACTATGATCACTGAAGCCAAAAAGACCTACTTTTCGGATCTCATCACTGCATCTTCTAACTCTTCTCGTTGTTTGTATTGGGTCCTTCACTCCCTATCCTCTCCCTCAACTTGCCCTTCCTCATCAGCACCCCCTCCCACTGCCCCCAGTCCGACGCCCCTTGCTTCCTTTTTTGTAAACAAAATCCAGTCCCTTCGCTCTTCTTCCTTCCCCCTCTGCCCTCCTCTTCTCTCCCCTCCTCCTTCCCACTCTGCTTCCCTTGTAGTTCCCTCCCCTCCTCCCTCCAGTTTTTTCCCTCACACTTGGTGCTCCTTCAGTCCTGTCACTTCCGCTGAGCTTCTTCAGGTAATCTCCTCCTCCCACAAAACAACCTGCCCACTTGATCCTCTCCCTTCCTCTTGGCTCCTTGATCCCTCTCTTCAACTTCTGCCGTATATCCTTGCCATGGTCAACACCAGTCTCTCTTCCGGTAGTTTTCCCACCTCCTGGAAGCACACCTTGGTCCGCCCTCTCCTTAAGAAACCCTCTCTTGACCCAAGCCTTCCTGCCAACTGGCGTCCCGTCTCAAACCTTCCCTTCCTCTCTAAGGTCCTTGAAAAATTGTTTTGTGCACAGCCTTCGGCGCACCTTGATTCTACTCTCCATCTTCACCCTCGTCAATCTGGTTTTAGGCCTGGGCACAGCACTGAGACTAGCCTTCTCGCCCTCCTCAGTGACCTTCACCGTTCTCACGACCGGGGTGACCTATCTATTGCCGTCTCTCTAGATCTTTCTGCCGCTTTTGACGTCATTGATCACTGCACCCTTCTCACTTGCCTGTCTGACTCTGGTATCCACGGCACTGTGCTGCGCTGGTTTCATTCTTTTCTTTCTCACCGTTCTTTCGCAGTTCACTCCGGCTCCTCTACCTCTGCCCCATCCCCTCTACACAGTGGTGTTCCACAGGGTTCCATCCTCGCCCCTCTACTTTTCAATGTTTTCCTCGCCCCCCTAGCCCTTCTCATTCAGCAGTCCGGTGTCTCTTTCTACTTCTACGCAGATGATATTCTCCTCGTCCATCACACTAGCTCTGCTTCCCCAGACCTTTCTGCTCTCAATGCCTGCCTTACTCATATCGCCTCTTGGTTTTCTGATGATTTTCTTTGTGTCAATCCCTCTAAATCCTCTGCCATCTGGTTCTCTTTCTCCACCCCTCCTCCCAGCCTAGCCCCCATGATGTCCTCCCTCCCCATCCCCGTTGTTTCCTCCCTCCGTTACCTGGGTGTTACTCTGGACTCCTCCCTTTCCTTTCACCCTCACATTTCTTCCCTTGTCCGTAGTTGTCTCTTCCATCTCCGTCGTATTCACTCCCTCCGGCCTTTCTTTTCCACTCAATCCCTCACTACTCTAGTCCTTTCCCTGGTAACCTCTCGTTTGGATTACTGTAATTCTATCCTCGCCGGCCTTCCGTCCTATCAACTCCGTCGTCTTCAGCTCCTTCAAAACACTGCCGGCCGCTTACTCACCTTTTCCTCCCCTTCCAATCACATCATTCCTTGTCTTTTCTCTCTTCATTGGCTCCCCATCAAATTCAGGTTTATCTACAAGTATCTCATCATCACTCACAGAGTCCTCCACACCAATACTCCTCAGTACCTTTCTGATCTTATCTTTCATCAACCTGCTCCCCATCTTCTCCATCCCATACCAACCGTCTTTTCCTTCCCTCTCCATCCCAGGCCCATCTTGAACTCACCCGTCACTCTGCATTTTTCTTCTTAGCCCCCGCTCTCTGGAATTCCCTCCCTCACACGCTCCGCACCGAGCCCTCTTTCCACCACTTCAAAGTTCTCCTCAAGACTCATCTTTTCTCTCAAGCTTTTGACCTTCCAGTCTCTTCCTGACCATCATGCCAAATCCAATTGTCACGACTCACTCCTTCACTCCCCTCCCCCTTGTCTCCTTGTCTAGTCATGTAACCTCTGTCCTTTTCTTTCTATCTATCTCTCCCTAGCTCTTTCCTGTCTTCAAATGCCGTTCTTTTCTCTCTTTCCTTTCCTGCAGCTACTTTTCTTTTATTGTACACCGCTCTGATACTTCGGTTTTGGGCGGTATATCAATCCTGTATATAAATAAATAAATCAATATATAAATAAAGTGCTGCTCCCTCAAACCTCTGCAAATGGTTTTTCACCACTATTTCATTTTTCTGCCTTTGTTTTTGCCACAGTGAGTTTCCCTATAAGTAATTTCTCTTTGGATAACTGCCTCAAAATTATTCCTCTCACACACTACACTACCAGCACACCTCTTGCATCTTACATTGTTCAGACCCAACTGCCAGATTCAAGATCTTATCACCCACATTCATTGCTTTCAGATTAGTGCTCGTCCACTCACCAAACCTCAAATAGCTCCCCAGCACCTTCTACAGCCACCCCCAAAACTCTAAATTCCAACGTCAAAACATTTTCCCCTCAAGGCTGGACCAGTTCCAATTTTTCTGTACTATTTCTTTCAATTTGGACTGCAATTGAAAATTAAAATCACCTCACTGCATCAGAAACAGCGACATTCCCGCCTGAATTGCAGCCCTTAAAATAGATCCCTGCACCCCTCTCATTAACTGCAATGTTAGACTATGGAGATGGGACTTGTTTTTCAATAAAACATCATTTTAAAGCATTAAAACAGACTTTTTAAAACCAAGAAACATTTGATTTATCCTTTTTAAATGAAAGTAAGGATCCAGTTGAATTCTAACCCCCAGGAGTTCAACGTTCCCCTTAGGAAAAACAGAGCATTCTGCAGCCACATTTAACATTTTTATGTTATACAGAACACATTTTTGGGGTGGGCAGACCTCCTGCACCTGATCCCCATAATTTAAAACCTTTAAATTTTATTTTTAATTTTGCCGACTTTCGGCATTTTGCTATATGGCTACTGCCCCTTTAAGGCCGTCCTGCCTCATTCTGGAAGGCTTCTCTAATTTGCCTCTAAAATCAGGGACAGAGGCTTGGTCCTCCTGGTTCACATCCCCCCCCCCCCCCATGTCTCCAAACAGCCTCCCACTGCACTCAGGGAGATCCATGAACAGCGTGGCTTCCCTCAATCACAGTCCCAGACACCCCTGTGGCACGCAGGCCGGGCCTGACAAAAAAAATCCCCTGTATGCAGGGTCAGCCCTAGAGTTGGTTTAAAGTGTTGTTGCCCTAGCTGAACCTCAAACTTTACCCCCTCTCACTGTCAAAATCTATTATTTAGCTTTGAATGCCTGCTTTTGCTGCCCTCTGGAAGTTTCTACCCTAGGCAACTGCCTAGTTTGTCTGGTGGTTGAGCCAGCCCTGCCTGCATGCCCAGTGCCCCCACCCCCATGTTAATCTTGTGGTCTCCAAAATATATCAGGTCTTGTAATGGGGGCAACAGCTTTAGCGATATGATTTTTCCCAGCCATTGTTCAGTTCGCTGAGCTTAGGTATCTGTTAAAGCAAAAAAGAGAGATCTACCAAAGTACCAGCCAGTTTCCCAACAGTCTTTTCAGAGAAAAAGCAGTTAAATCAATTTAATTATATTCAAAATGTGCTTTCTTTATCTTTATTAACACATTTTATATACCGCTCACACCTCAAGGGCACCAGAGTGGGTTTACAATAGCAAAAATAAGGCTGCTGAAAAAAGGAAAAGAACGCCATAAAAAAAGAAAAGTATGAGATAGGGTAGAATAGGGAAAGAAGAATAAAGCAACAAAGCAAAGCGGAAATATTGTATAGTAGAGGAAGCTTGGGGAACATCCAAATTCAGCGGGGTGGGGGAGATAGGGGAGCAGCAGAGCAAAATAAATGGGTCTTCAGCATGGTCTTAAAGGCTTTGTAGGAGGGTTCTAGGCAGAGGGCGAGGGGAAGTGAATTCCAGAGTCGGGGACCCAAGAAGAAAGCAGAGGAGCGGGTGGATTCAAGATAAGCCTGTGACGGAGAGAGAAGGGACATGCGGTTCAGATGGACTGACCAGAGGGAACGGTGAGAAGAGTGAAGATGTATTTGATCTGCGAGGTAAAGTGGAACACCGGTATGAATGGTTTCATGCACATGGATGAGAACTTTGAATTGTATGCGATAGACAAGTGGAAGCCAATGCAGGTGAATCAGGATAGGGGTGATATGATCGAAGCGTGAAGCATGCATCAGGACACGTGCCGCTGTGTGGTGAACTAGTTGCAATCGCTGTAATTGTACTTGGGGAAGGCCGGCTAGAACAACATTACAATAGTCTAGACGAGATACCACTAGGAATAAGAGTAGTGTGGTCATAGAAGGGGCTGATATAAAGGGGCGAACTGCACGAAGTTGTCTCAGGGTGTAGAAGGACCGTTGTACCACAGAAGAGATGTGTTCCTTGAATGATAAGGCGAAGTCCAGGATAACCCCCAGGTAACGCAGGGAGGGAACAAGTGGAAGTGGAGAGGAAGACAAAAGAGGAGCAAGGGAAGGGGCTGGAGCACCGAAGGTAAACCAGATGGCAGAGGTTTTAGTGGGGTTCACATGCAGGAAGTTAGAGGAAAACCAGGTGGCCCCGAAGCCAAGCAGGAATTGAGGGGGGCGAGATCTGGAGTAGTGGGGTCTGTGTGGTGAAGAAGAATAATATCATCTGCATAGTAATAGGCTGTGATGCTGGACCAGAAGGGCAAGGGGGCCATGAAGACATTAAATAGGAGCAGGCAAGGACAGAGCCCTGGGGGATGCCACATGGGAGGGGGGTTGGGGGAGAAGAAGAGAGACCCGTGGAAACAGAAAAGGACCTATGGGAGAGGAAAGAGTGAAACCAGGAAAGAACAGAACCAGAGAGCCCAATATCGTGTAAGTGATCTAGAAAGGCGTGATGAGCCACAAGGTCTAAAGCAGCGGATAAATCTAGCGAAACAGTGATAGAGATAAGACCATGATCATGGGCAATACGTAGGTCATTAAGAAGAGAAAGCAGAATGGATTCGGTACTGTGATTGGGACGGAAACCGGATTGATGGGGGTGAAGTATCTGAGAAGCTTCAAGGTGGGAGGAGAGTTGTGCATAGACCAGTTTTTCAAAAATTTTAGAAAGAAAGGGAAGATTTGAGATGGGGCACCAGTTGGCTGGTGAGGATGGATCAAGAGAGTCTTTTTTTAGGATGGGGCGGATAACAGCGTGCTTCCAGAAAGTGGGAAAGGTACCAGATGAGAGACTAGAATTGACAATGGAGAGTATATGTGGGGAGAGGACTAGAGAAGTATCCAGAAGCCATTGGGAGGGGATGGGATCTAAAGTGCAGGTGGTTTTCTGAGTTGAGGAAGATACCTTGGATAGATCTGAGATGGTCACGGGTTGGAAGGAGGACCACCTGTGGGAAAGAGGAGGAAGATGTTCAGGGGGCGGGGAGGAAAAGGAAGGGGCGTGAGGGGGAAGGGAGGAGGGCAGGAAGGAAAAAGTGAGTGGAGGGTTTGAACTTTGGTGGCAAAGTGAGAGGCTAGGAGGGCGGGATCAGGAGAGACAGGGGAGGGGGCTGGGGAGGTGAGAGAATAGAAAGCGGAAAGAGAACGAAGAACAGAGTAGAGTTGACGAGTGGAGTTGGCTGCGGAGGAGATACGATTAGAGAAGTAGTCCAACTTAGAAGAATGTATCAGAGAGCGATAGTGAGAATGGCAGTGTCGAAAGTGAGCTAGGGTAGCGGGAGATGGATTTTTCCGCCAGCGTCGCTAAACGCGACACAGATAAGAACGATGGAGGAATAGACCTGAATGGAACCAAGGGTAGCGATGATGGATGTGAGAGGGGGGAAGAGGCCGATGTGGGGCAAGTTGATCCAGTGCGTCTTTGAGGATGGTGTTCCAGGACTGAGCCTGAAGGTCCACGGAGAGATGGTGGAAGTCGGGGGGAAAGAGGGAATCGGAGGAGGGGAATTGAGCAAGAGTGACGGGCATGATTCGGTGAACCAGACGAGGAGGGGGGGGGAGTTGCGTTCCGAGCAGTAGAGGGGGAAGATGAAGGAATAGAGAAAAATAGGCATAGGTGATCTGACCAGGGGACGGATAGGGTACGAAGGGAAGAGGGAGTTAGAGGGGAGGAGGAATGGGATATGACCAGGTCCAAGGAGTGACCAACAGAGTGCGTAGGAGTGCAGACATGTTGTTGTAAGGAGAGATCAGAAAGAAGAGAAAGAAAACGGAGTCACGGGAGGTGGAAGGGGAGTCTACATGAATATTTAAATCACCCAGGATCAGGGGTTGTTGATAGATGAGGGAAAGTTCAGAAAGGGTCAGGACAAGAGAGTCCCAACGAGGGCTGGATAGGGAGGGAGGGGCATAAATGAGAAGCAAGTGTATAGGGGGGGAGTAGTTTGCACGAAGAAGGAGAGAGAGACTCGAGATAATGGAGTGCAGGAGAGGGTATTTCCTGAAGAGCCAGTGAGGAGTGGTAGAGAATGGCAACCCCCCCGCCGCTCTGACCTCAGCGACAGGTGGAGAGAGCGGAGTAGCCGGGGGGGAGACTACGGTTCAGGAGGGGCTCCTCACCCTCCTTGAGCCACGTCTCTGTTAGGAACAGAGCGTCAACTGTGTGTTGTGAAATGAGATCTTGAATAAGGGGGGTTTTAGAGCGGAGAGAGCGGCAGTTCAGAAGAGCTACCTGCAAGAGAATAACAGCTGTGGCAGAGGGCGGGAGGGGGGCAGAGGAGGAACAGGGAATAAGGTTGGAGGGGTTCCTAGCAGCAATACCAGTGGAGACAGGAGGGGAAGGAGGCCTCCAGCTCCATAGGACAGGAATTGCGGCCATGTTGGATGAGATTGCTGAGGCTATATGGGTTGAACAGGTAGGTAATTGAAGCAGAAGAAGCAGAATAAATAACCAAAGGAAGGGCTTCCCAGAGGGAGGGTGAACGCAGGGGAAACAAGCAGGCCGCGAGGACATGTAGTTAACAATCAATCCAGGAGGTAGAGCTTCAAGAGAGAAGAGGGAGAGGTTCCAAGTTCCTGTGTTTTGTTAATTGGGGAGGTGCCCTATAAAGCAAGACTGCTCACTAGGGGTGGGTGGGAGTTGGGGTGGGTAGTAAGGGAACTAACTCCTGATTAGGTGTCAGTAGCTTCAAAGAGCTGAGAAAGTTACTAAAGCAGAGTTTTAAACCTACCCCACTAAAGAACATATTTCTCCTTCTAAACTAAAGCACCAAAAAGAATGTAATTTTGTTTTAAAAATGTATCAAAACCCTTTTAAGAGCTCCTAGGCAGAGAACTAGTAATTTAAAAAGCCACAAACTCTTACCTTTGCTTGAAATGTACAGCTCCTGTTAGGAATGCTTTGTTGGGAGTGAGTATCAAAAGCTCCTTGGATACAGTAATACTAGGTGGCTGGCTTTACTTCCAGCTATAGAGAGGTTAATTATAATGTTCCAACTAGTGAAATCATATTTTCTAAGCTAGGAAAAATGCCCAGTTATCAAAAACTTTTTTGAGAATGAATCAGCAGATGTTTGGCTGTACTTTCTGCACAGTCAAGCAGTGATTTTCCAAAATGCGACTTTAATAATTGAGTCTCAAAAAATCTCAAAGATAGAGGTGGCTGGAGTAATCCGTGATCTTAGAAACAAGTTAGTAACTAGGAAGAATAAAGTGTTTTTGCCTCTGACAATCAGAAAGAAGATAAAAGATCTTGAAGAAGGGGGCAGCATCGATGAAGCAGATTTCAAGCAAACTGTATCATCTTTCTACACCACTTGCATTGATTACTTGGATCAGTGAACCACTCACTTCCAGAAGATTGGGAAACAACGGTGGACTCTCCTTCCAAAACAGCCTTGGTGGTGTGAGCTGGAGTCGTCTTTAGAATATGTTTTGTCTACAAGACCCGGCCTAGAGTCAGTAATATAAAGATACTAAACTGTTTGAGTTCTCTTGCCTTAAGTTATTTGTTTCTGAAGAAAAAGTTCAAGAATGGAAAAAAAACAGACACCATGTTTGCTGACGTTTGGACACCTCAAAAATAATGAGGTACCAGATAAAAATTTATGCAAACTGGTTGATTTTTTTTATATATTTGCCAGGTTCCAATGCTCGAACTGAAAAGTGCTTTTCAGTCATGAACAAAGTGTAGGCTACAGAAAAAGCCCAACTGCATGTAGAGTCTCTCAAATGTGTAATGATTGTAAAGTACAATTTTGAGTTGAGTTGCCCAGAATTTTTCAGTTATCTTAGTGGAAAAGTTGCTATTTTGAAGAAAATTCACTCTAGAGAAGTATAAGTAGGCCTGATTGGCACATTTGTAAGTAAAATTATAAACCTAGCCTACAGATTACAATGTTGGGCTAAAATTAAACATGTTATTATAAAGATATTTTTTATTTCCTTTAACTTTGAACCCCTTGATTGAGTGCCCCGTATTTGAACTTAGAAAAGATGGTCTCGTTCCCATGGAAAGTAATGGAGCACATTAAAGTCTATGGACGTTTCCCTGGCAACAGCTGAAAATACCAAACATTCCATGATGGACAGTTGCAGAGTGACAGTTGCAGAGAGACTCCTTTATTTGATGCCCCATTGGCTAATCCATGGCAACACCATGGAGACACCAATAGGAGCATAGCGGAACCCCACAGATCACCCAGGTAACAGGTGAATGTTAGGGGAGATCACTAGAGGCTGTTAATGAGTGCAGATCTGTTTTTAAAGCTGCTACAGCCTTGGCAAGGGAAAAGTGTGTAAAGTGTAAAAAGAAGGTTTGTGTGGGTGAGTGAGAGAATGTTTTAATAATAATAATTAACCACCTGCGTATTAGTCCTGCCATAGGAGAGAATGTGATGGTTGCAAAGGAACAAAAGGTCTGATGCAACTATGATGTTACACAACTGCTCTTATTGACTAATTATGACCAGAACTGGAAGGTATTGGTGAGTCAGTAGCAGGGGTGGCTCAAGGCAATCTGCTGCCTAAGGAGAGGGAAGAGATGGCATGCCCCCAGCCCCATAGTGGGGGGGGGGGGGGGCTTTCTCAAAACTCCAATCAGGGACTGAACCAAACCAAAAAGCTGATTAGATCATATGGAGGAAATGCAAGAGGTTGACACATCTTGTTGACAAGATGTTGTAGACTGCAGCTTAGTATATTCTCCGCCTTATTTAGTTATTTCTTTAACAGTTTTCCTATACAGTGGTGGTGTCTATTAAACAACATTGATACACTGAACAGTATGAACTTATTTACATGGACGTGTTGAAACTTATTTACATTACTACAAGTGACAGCAGTAATCTACATGCTGGGAATTGTCCGATATCATTCACAAGGTGCAGTACCATGTTGAGTGTAGATGCAGTAGTGGGGTTATGTGTGATAGGGGGTCGGGTAATGTGGGGGTGCAGTGTTCGGTGAACAGGTGCATTTTTAATAATTTCCGGAAGGTGAGTGAGTCACAGGTAGTTCTGATATTTACTTTTATTATCTACTGTAAGCAGAGTTTAAAAATATTTAATTAAATTTACCTGGGGGGGGGGGGCAGGTTAGTGGCGGCCCCCTGACAGCCTGATGATGGTTGGGGGTTCACAGGCCATCCCAGAGGCAGTTGATGGTTGCAGTGAGTATTTTTCCTCCTTGGCGCTGCTTCCGTTTCATTACTGCAAGCAGCAGATTTAAAAAAAATCTACCTTGCTCAGGAAACAGGAAGAAACTAGCCAATGAGGAGGCAGGAGTGATGCAAACTGGAAGAAGCTGGCCAATGAAGAACCAGGATTGAGGTAAGGATAGTACCAATAGAGTGCCAGAAATACTGAGAAGATTGAGATTGGCCAGACTAGAGGTGTTGGGTGAGAGGTCAGAGGTGATGTAAAGGCTAGATTGTCCAATAAGAGACTAGAATCGAGGCAGAGGGTGTGACTGGCCAATAAGAGGCCAGAATTGAGATAGATGGGAGAGGTTGGCAAATGGGAAACTAATGGCCCTGTAGAGAGGTGAGCCTGTCTTAAAGGGACAGTGCAGCTCTGGTTTTACTGCTGAAAAATCAGCAAAAACAAAAGTTGCATTTTAAATGTTTTGGTGGGGGAATTCAGGTATCGGAGCTCTGCCCACCCTGAAAGTATATCTATTGTAATTTTCTAGTGTTTAAAATGATAGAAAGAGGGTCCCAAGATGGCGGAGGAGTTGGACGCCAAGCGAGGTGCGTTAGAGAGTTCGGAGTATGATTTGACCTGATGGGGAAAAAGAGGAAACAACGATCAGCGAAGCCCCCAGCTACCTCTTCTCCAGCTGTCGGGTTGATTCAGCTCTCAATATCGGCTTTCTACTCACCAATGGCACCGTTGTTGGCTTCGGCAGATCTGTCGACTAGTTCGGCAGAGCTGAGCAATGGGGTTGTATTGAGCCCCGTGTAGATGTTGCAATTGAAGCCCGGAAGGAGCGTCGGGTTGGTGCTGAGCGCTGGAGTGGCTCCGGGTCAGGAGATTACAGTAGCGTTGGGGGGTGCCTCCCCGAAGATGAACCCGAGTGTTTTTGCGGCTACTGCTGGAGGCAGGGAGTTGGATGTCCCAGTTGGAGCCAGCAGAGGGGTAGAGCGGTTGAAGTCCATCTCTCCTGTATACTCGCTGCCGCAGGAGTTGTGTGGGATAGAAAACCCGGCAACGGTAACCTTAGATAGCTTATGGGAAGCCATCTCTTCACTTCAAAAGTCCCTGTTTCCATTTGTGGTTACTTTTTCATAAGAATTAAATGTTGTTAAAGCACAGAGTGTAACGTTGGAGACAAATTTGGCAGGGCAGGCTGCTAGAGTTACACGGCTGGAAACCCAAGTAGAAGATCTACAGGTTTTGGGTGGGACCCAAACCAAGGATCGATTGATTACTGCTCGGCACTTGGAGTTTATGGACAATCAGTTGAGAAGGAATAATCTGAGGTTTTTAAAGTTTCCTAGATCTCCATTGATGGATTCTGTGGTACTGGTTCGTAAGTACCTTACAGAGATCTTGTTGATGCCTGCTGATACTTTACCTCTTATTGTGCGTACTCAGTACATTGCAATTTCTTCTGTTGGAGTGGTTGCAGAGACTGGTCTCGGAGGTGCAGTTGAGCCGGACCAGTTGAATCTGACAGTTTCTTGAAAGTTCCTTGGAAGTGGTGACCAGTCGTGCTACACTTTTGGTCTCTTTCGCTTTTGAATCTGACTGAAACTCTGTTCTTAGACTGTATTTTTGGAAAATGTCTGTTTCTCAATTTATGGGGCCAAAAATATCTATTTTTCCTGATTTATCTAGGGATACCCAGAAAAGGCGTAGAGAGTTTCTGACGTTATGCCAAAGGTCTCTCACCCTGGGTGCGCAATTTAAATTTAAGTATCCATGTAAATGTTTGATATTATATCAGTCTAAACAATTTCTTTTTTTTGAACCCCAACGATTGTATTTCTTCAGGGTAAAGAGGGTGCAGGATGGGTTTGATTCCTGTACCGGTTGCCATAATTAACATCTTTGCTCATATGATTGGGGAGGGCCCTCCATTTGGGGGGTTTTCATAATTGATATTGCCTTTGTGTTATATTTCTCTATTGGGACCTTATTGTGGTTTATTATTATTGGGGTCTAAACCAATTAAGTGGATTTCTTTAAATTTGTTTTGAATTATTTGATTACTGTATTCGTATTCAGTTGTATTTCTGGATTATTATTGGAAATTTATTAAAGATAAAATTTAAAAAAATAAAAAAAGAATAAAATGATAGAAAATTGATTTGTTTTCCCCAAGGGGCATGGGGTTCATCCTGAAGTTTAAAAAAACATTATAAAGGTTTCAAATGAGTCCAAAAAGTGCTAATCCATGGTTTATAGACTTTAAAAAGACTATTTTAGGGAATGAAAGTTAGGTTTTGTTAAAAAAGAAAAAACAAGTTTTCTGAAGTCCCAGTGTTTTGGTTGCTAGGGAACTATGGGGTGTGACAAAAAGAAACGAGACTGTGGCAGCCACGCCTATCACTCAATGCCAACTGACTAAAATCGGGGTTACTTACCTGTAACAGGAGTTCTCCGTGGACAGCAGGATAAGTCATCCATACCAGGTGATGTCATCTGACGGCGCCGAGGACGGAAGTTCTCTCTCTCTAGCCCAGAAGGCGTTTTCCTTCTGGGCATGTTCCCCCTGGCCCTACCCCTAGGTCCGCCACTAACCAGCCACTGTGTCCCAAGCTGAGCCAGGTGCTAGGGGCGATGAGGGCTAGGCCCTGAGCAGAGTCCCTTGCAGGGGAGGAAGGGTGGGAAAGTGTGGATGACTTATCCTGCTGTCCACGGAGAACTCCTGTTACAGGTAAGTAACCCCGATTTCTCCTAGGACAAGCAGGATGAAGTCATCCACACCAGGTGCCTCCCTAGCTGTGAAGGCTGAGGTGGAAGAGACCTTGCAAGGATATAGGACATATAACACCAAGTGGGTTAGGATAAGGCTTTATTCCTGCCGGTAACCCGAGCAGAACAGAAAACGAGTGTAAGACAATTTACAGTGCACATTAATCAAGTAACATGCAGTACATGTGCAAATCAATCAAGAAACATACATGAGCAAAGCAAGGACATATGCATGAGCAATTCAAGGACATGTGCAAATCGATCTAGAAACAAGTGTGATCGCAACAGTAATTCAAGGACATGTGCATTGAGCAATTCAAGGGCATGTGCCAATCAATCGAGAAACATATGCAAACGCATGAGCAATTTAAAGACATGTGCAAATCATGTGCAATCTATCCATTAACATGTGCAAATCAACAACGTGTGCGACTGGAGTAAGCAATTGTGCAATCAACCCTGAGCGGTAACATGAGCTAAGGGTGCACACTTAAGTCAGGTTCAGGTGGGCGGTGTGCCAGCGGCCGCCAGGACTGCCCGCCCGAAGGAGCCTGTCTGTAAGTCTAGGTAGTAGTGTCTTTGGAAGGTCTGGAGGGAGGACCAGGTGGCCGCTTTGCATATATCGGCTATCGGCACCAAGCGTAGGTTGGCAATTGAGGTTGCGAGCACCCTCAGCTGATGTGCGTTAGCTGGTGGTGAGGGCCCAGCTCCGGCTTGGTCCAGACAGAAAGAGATGCAAGCGGAAATCCAGAGGGATAGGGTATGCTTGGTGACAGGGCGGCCCGGCTTGTTTTGGTCATAGGAGACAAAGAGCTGCATGCCTCGCCTCTGGGTCACAGTCCATAGGAGGTAGAGATGCAGAGCTCAGACGCAGTCCAGTTTGTGCAGTCGTTCCTCCTCGGGGGAAGTGTGGGGCTCTGGGTGGAAGGTAGGAAGTTCGATAGTTTGGTTGGTGTGGAAGGCAGAAGTCACCTTCGGAACAAATCTCGGATGTGTCCGGAGGGAGGCGCGGTCCCCGGAAATCTGTGTGTACGGAGGGTGCGCTACCAGAGCCTGGAGTTCACTGATACGCCTAGCCGAGGTGATGGCGACCAAGAATATGGTCTTCCAGGAGATGAGCTTGATGTCAGCTGACTGCATGGGTTCAAAGGGAGGTAGGGTGAGCTGGTTGAGGACCGTGTTGAGATCCCAGTGCGGTACGAGTTTCCTGATTGGAGGGTAAAGGTTGGTGAGGCCCTTCATAAAGCACATGATGATGGGCAATTGTGCGATGGAGCTGTCCCCAGGGCGGTCATGGAAGGCCGCGATGGCTGCTAGATGGACTTGGATGGACCGCGTTTGCAGGCCTTGTTGAGATAAGGAAGTCAGGTACTGCAGGAGAGGCGGTATGGGGCAGGAGAAAGATTCCAGCCCTTGAGAGGAGCACCAGACAGTGAAGTGCCGCCATTTGAGGCTGTAAGATTTTCTGGTCGAGGGATGGTGGGCTGCGAGGACCACTTGCTCGACCTTATGTGGGAGATGGAAAGAGGAAAAGGCTATCCGCTCAGCTTCCAGGATGTTAAGGCAAGGGTTCATAGGTTGGGGTGGAGGGTATTCCCGTCGTCCTGTGAGAGCAGGTCCGGCACCAGAGGAAGCTGGATCGGAGGGCGCACAGCCAGTCAGTGTAGAAGCGGAAACCACTCTTGGCGTGGCCAGTGGGGGGCTATCAGAATGGCCTGCGCTCTGTCGGAGATGATGCGTTGGATGGTCTTGGAAATCAGTGGGATGGGGGGAAGGCGTATACTAAAGACCACGCCCCCCATGACACGTCAAATGCATCCGCTGCGTGGCTCCGAGCACAGGGGCGTTTCAAGCAGAAGACTTTGCATTTCGTATTCCCTTCCATGACGAAGAGGTCGACTGCCGGGTGACCCAAGTCCTGGAAGAGAGAGTGGGCCACTTGAGGTTTGAGGGACCACTTGTGCGGGTTGAACTGCCGGCTGAGTCTGTCCGCTAGCTCGTTCTGTAGACCGGGGATGTAGGAGGCCCAGAGGGTGCAGCGATGTGAAGTTGTGAAGGCCCAGATCCGAAGGGCTTCTCTGCAAAGGGCCTGTGAACCTATGCTGCCTTGTTTGTTGATGTAAAACATGGACATCTGGTTGTCCGTTTGTAGCAGGACTGTTTTGTCGCTGATCATGCTCTTAAGGTCTCCGAGCGTAACTCATGGCTCTGAGTTCTAGGAGGTTTATGTGGAATTGTCACTCCTGCGGCGACCAGGCTCCCTGGGTCCAGAGGTGAAGGCAATGTGCCCCCCAACCCACTTGGGAGGCATTGGTGGTGATAGTCAATTGGTACACTGGTTGGGAGAGGGGTCTCGCTAGGGGTACCGTCTGGGTGGCCGATGCCATGTGTCCCAGGAGGCGAAGGATTACCCCTGCCTTGGGGGACCGCTCCATTCTCACTAGCTGTGCCAGGTCCTGGATGGCACTTACTCTTAGCCGGGGAAGGAAGGCCTTTGAGCAGATGATTTCTATTAGCGTTCCGATGAACTCCAGTCGCTGTGAGGGGTGGATGTGCCATTTTGGATAATTCACCAGAAACCTCAGGGATGTCAGCAGGGAGATGGTGGTTAGAGTTGCGTGCTTGGCCTCCCTCGAGGTGGGGACAGAAATAAGCCAGTCGTCCAGGTAGGGAAAAAAGCAAATCCCTTGCTTGCGGAGATGTGCAGCTGCCACCGCAGCACACTTCGTAAACACCCGAGGCGCAGGTGACAGGCCAAAGGGAGGACTTTGTACTGGAAGTGCTTCCCTGCGGCTTGGAAGCGTAGGTACTGTCTGTGGTCCCTGTGTATGGGGACATGTGTGTAAGCATCCAGGAGATCCAGGAATGTCAGCCACTCCTTAGGTTTAATGAGGGGCAGGATGGATCCGAGGGAGTGCATCCTGAATTTCTCCTTGGCGATGAATAAGTTGAGCTTGCGGAGGTCGAGGATGGGTCACATGTCGCTGGATTTCTTGGGGACTAGGAAGTACCTGGAGTAGAAGCCAGTGTTTAGTTCCACCTCCGGGACGGGTTCGATGGCATTGGAGGCCAGGAGGGACAGGATCTCCGTCTCTAAAGAGGAGGAGGACTCCTTGCAGCGTGGGATCACACTTTGTAGTGGGGGTGAAAGAAACTTTATTCTATATCCCTCTGAGATTATTTCCAGGACCCATCTGTCCGTAGTGATGGATTTCCAGGCCAGTAAGAACATGGCCAAGTGACCCCCCATAGGGGGGCTGGGCCCGTCTTCCCATCAAAAGGCTTGGTTGTTCCTTCCCATTGCTGGATGTGAGGTTTTTTGCTGCTTCCTTTCACGTTGGCGGGGCTTTTGCCTGTAGGATGAATGTGAAGGCTGTGGTTGCTGTTTATAGCGTGGTTCTTGCCATTTCCGGTAGGATCTGTATTGACGCTTGGATGAGGAAAAGGAGAAGGGTTTTTACTGGTAGGAGCTTTTGTGGTTAGGCCATTCTAGGCCTTCGTCCGCGAGGGTCTGCAGCGTCGTGCAGCAGTCTTTCAAGGTACTGACAGTGTTGTCGACTTTTTAACCGAACAAGGTATCCTCAGTGCAGGGGGCATCAGCGATGCAGTCGTGGGTGTCCTCCCGCAGTCCTGATGCTCTGAGCCAGGCTAGGTGGCGAGCAGAGATGGAGGTGGCAACGGTGCGAGCCGCTGCATCGAAAGCATCAAAGCAAGCCCAAACTTGGTGCTTTGTGCATTCCTGTAAGTCTGTAATGGTGGCGGAGGTGGCCGTCTGTGTCTCCAGACTGGAGGAGGCGAGGGTCGCTTTTAGTTGTTCCACCAGGGTGTCCTGGTATAGGGCCTGTTGCAACTGGTGGGCAGAGACTCTGGAGCAGAGCATTGCCCCTTGGAAAGTCTTTCTGCCTATGTCATCGAGGAGTTTGAGGTCCTTGCCAGGGGGGCCGTTGGTGTGTGTCCGGTTGGACTTAGAACACTTGAGCGCAGACTCCACCACTATGGAGTTGTGGGGAAGCTGTGCTTTGTCGAAACCTGGAGAGGCTTGGACTTGGTACTTGGTGTTCAGCCTCCTTGAGACGGGTGCCCCTGAGGTGGGGTTCTGCCATAGGGAGAGGAGATTTTCTTTCAGTAGGGGATGTATCGGGTCATGGCGATGCCTCCGTGCCGAGCGCAATCGTCTGTGGTGGGTGTGTCGTTGCGAGCGGCTCCTCCTCTCCCTGTGATGCTTGCTTCGGCGCCGGTCAATGGCACCGTGGGGGGAGGAGTTGAGCACTGACATCATCCAAGATGGCCGCCGCCATGGAAGCATTGTGGCCGGTCAGGAGCAGGGCTGCTGGGGCTTGCCGGACAGGTGGAGAGGGTCCAACAGAGGGGGATCCGGTGCCCGGGCTGTGGGTGGAGGCCCCTGAGGGCACACCCGGAGCCACTAGTGGCATTTGAAGAGGCAGCAACGTCGGAGATGGCACAGGATTCACGATGCTGATGGGAGTCTCGGGGTTTAAAATGCTGACGGTAACTCTGGAGCAGGAAGGCAGAGCCGGGTAAGCTGGATAGAGATCTTTCAGGGCATTTTTCCGAATCTTCCTTGCTCGAGGGGACATCCTGGCACAGTGAGCACAATCCTCAACTTTGTGGGAGGTACCCAGGCACCGGAGGCATCGATCATGCAGGCCAGCGGAGTTCATCTTCCTAGTGCAGTCTGGGCATTTTTTGAACCCTGGTTTAGGCATTTTGAGGTCTTGATCTGAAGTCTTGGTGAGGTTAGTTTGAATTTTGTTGGAGAGAAGAAGTATCCGTCTTGGTGGCAAGGCGAAAGAGGTAAAAGTGGCTGGCTAGGGGCGGACCTAGGGGTAGGGCCAGGGGGAACATGCCCAGAAGGGAAACGCCTTCTGGGCTAGAGAGAGAGTACTTCTGTCCTCGGCGCTGTCGGATGACATCACCTGGTGTGGATGACATCATCCTGCTTGTCCACCTAGGAGAACTGCTTATGTCACTTTTTTTGTGCAACATCTCGCCACTATTCTGCTATAATATTTTTCATCTCTCTCACTCTGTTTTTCTTTTTCAGGTTCTTTTGTTGCACACTGCTCCATTGCTTTGTCACACAACGAGGTGGCAGAAATATGGAGCAAAGAATCAACTTGAAATTTCTGGTTAAGTTGAAGAAGGGCCCAACTGAGTGTCTTCAACTTCCTTCTACAGCCCTCAAGTTATGGGAGAATCCAACTAAGATTAGATAATACACTATGAGTGAGGAAAAATAAGCTGAAGGGTAACAGCCAGGTAATGCCCTATGCAGTAGAACCTAAACGGCATCGGGGGGGGGGGGGGGGAGGGGGTGGCGGGCATTTATGAAGGCGAGCAGCTGGGATGGATCATAAAAAACAAATGTAGCGGAATTCAATTTAACAATACATTTTGAGGGAAACTTAAGAAAAAACTGACCTCCCAACAACACTATAGCAGGACGTAAAAGCAAAAAATCCCGCCTACGTTTCTGGGTCTCTCTGGAAAGGTCAGGAAAAACCCGCACTGTCAGACCAAGAAATGCAACATCTCGTTTGCGAAAGAACATTTTAAGGAACCAGTCCCTATCAGAGGCTAATGCAAAGGTTACAATTAAAGTAGCAGGAGTAACAGTATCAACTAAAGAACTTTCTAACAAAGCAGATACATCCAAAGAGTCAGCCACATCCACTCCGGGTATATTTCCACCTCCCTCTACTTTTTTCCTAAGAGGTAAATAATACGCCTTAACCAGAGGTGGATGTGACTCAACAGGCACCCCCAATATTTCCATCGTATATTTCTTAAACATTTCCTTCGAACCCACAGAGGGAGCCTTAGGAAAGTTAACTAAACGCAAATTGGAATAATGAGATTGATTTTCCAACATTTCTACCCGCAACTGCGTTGCCATAAGGTCCTTTTGATAACCTTGTCCCAAGTCTTCAACCTGAGTCATTTTCTGCTGCAACTCTGAAACGGAACTCTGCACCGCCGAAATCCCCAGCGTATGTTGTTGTAAAAGACCAGTAAGATCCTGAAGTGGAGATGACAAGGAAGAAATCTGAAGAGCCAAAAGTTCACCCAACTTAACAATTGCAGACCAAATTTTCTCAAGAGTAAACTCCACGGGTTTCTGAAAAGGAAGAGAAATCGAAACAGCTACACCCGCCGCTCCAGTCTCCATTGTCCGTCGCTCCACCTCCGAGGCAGCAGTAGACCCCAAGGCCGCCAGAGATGACTCACTGGGCGTGGGGGGGGGGGGCTGAGCGTGGCAAACCTGCCACTCCCCAGAGCCGGCGTCCCTCCGCTCTCCACTTCCCTTCCAAGGACCAGGGGAAGGCTCGCCATCGGCACCGGGCTCCCATCCAACAAAGGCACTTTAAGGGGCCGCCACTGCTCCGGCGAGGAGATATCAGGCCCGGAGCCTCCCGCTGAGCTCAAATCAGCCGAGAGGTCCCTAGGGCCACCAACCGCCAGTTGTCCTGACCGCTGCTGCGGGACCAAGAAGGAATCAAGCGGACCAACCGCAGAAGGTAACGGGGTCGAGGTCGCTGGGGTAGAGGAGGGCTTGTTATCCCCTTTAGCTTTCCTTTTCCCCATAAATTAGGAAACACGGCCACACAGCACACCCTTCAGACCACCATCTTGGATTCCAATTGATCAGTATCTTTATTATCACAGGGTGTCCTGGGGTCACAGATCAGGACTTGAGTCTAAGCATCTGCGTTGCATTTGGCGACGTGGTTTAAATCTAAAAGAGATGTTGAGTCCCTCTAAGTTACCCCCTATTGGTCAGTTAGAGAGGATCAAGTAGGACAAGTTAAATGTGGACGCTGCGCTATATGTGCGGTGGTTTGGGAAACGGATCGCTTTTGTTATAGGGGTAGGGAATATCTTTTGAGATCTAGGACCACTTGTGATTCTGATTACGTTGTGTATGGAATTTTTTGTCCATGTCGACTCCTGTATGTGGGGAAAACTATCCGTCCGTTTCGGGTCAGGATTGGTGAACATAAAATGCGGTTGCACTGCAAACGGCGGGAGGCTCCCCTAGTAGATCATTGTCTGATGGAGGGACATAGATTTTTAGATCTCCAACGTTTTTGCATTGAGCAGGTTGGTGTGGGGTCCAGAGGGAGAACGCGAGATCAACATTTACTCTATAGAGAACAGCGTTGGATTTTTTTATTGGGCACTGTGACACCAGAGGGACTAAACTCCAGAGTTGATTGGGGAGTTTGTGTTTAGAGTGGTTCTTTTGATTGGATGTGGAGAAGAGGGCGGGATGAGTGTTGACTTTAAAAGTAATGAGGTGGGAGTGACTGTGAGTTTGTCTGTTGGAGTCTGACCATTTTGGTGGTGCCATTTGTTACAACATGATGAGGTAGGAGCGTTACTGTTCTGGGTGATTTTTGATGGTTTATAAGGTGGTATTTTCTGGGGTTATAGTAGGAGAAGGAAATATGTTTGTGGTATGTTTTTATTTTAGAAGCCTTTTCCCCTGAAGCAGCAATAGCGAAACGCAGGAGGAACGTTCCAGTGGGCGTCGGGCTTGGTTTTGTTTAAACCAGGAGTCTTTTTAGTTCAGACATAGTTCCCGGAGTATCCTTGATGTTATGACATATTGATACATTCATGGATATGATTTTTGATGATACATATGTTCATGTTATATTGTGATGCTGTTTTGTGACATTATATTGTGATGCTGTTTTGTGACATTAAATCTCTGAAGATATGTTTTGAGGGTCTAGAGAACCTTGGGCTCTGTTGGGGTTATATATGACTTCTGTGTTTTTTGGGATATGTGTGGAGGTTCAGCGAACCGTTGATGTGTTTTACCCTTTATGTGCACCTGAGCTCACCTTGTGTGAACTGTGGGAGGTGTGCAGGGTTCTGAGGTTCGCTGCCCCACCTTTTTATATATACATACTGCTCTTTATTTTATTTATTTATTTTATTTATTACAATTTCTTATATACCGCACTATTGTCAGCGCGGTTTACATACAACAAAATGACCATAACAAACTGTTTGGCTTCACATAGAACAGGAGAAAACAACTTGGATAACATGCTTCTGCTTTAGAGAATCTTATTACTACTAAGAGTTAGAAGATAGAGTTGTTTGTTGTTTTCAGTATCTTTATTATCACAGGGTGTTCGAGGGACACAGATCTCACCATTTGATCCACGTAGAGGAGGCCGCGCAGGAATACAAGGTGTGTGTCAGTATCTTTATTATCACAGGGTGTCCCGGGGTCACAGATCTCACCCCATGATCCCCATAGAGGAGGCCGTTCAGGAATACAATGTGTGTGTCAGTGTCTTTATTATCACAGGGTGTCCCAGAGTTACAGATCTCACCCCGTGATCCCCATAGAGGAGGCCGTGCAGGAATACAAGGTGTGTGTCAGTATCTTTATCACAGGGTGTCCCGGGGTCAGAGACAGATCTCACCCCATGATCCCCATAGAGGAGGCTGCACAGGAATAAAAGGTGAATGTCAGTATCTTTATTATCACAGCATGTCTCAGGGTCACAGATCTCACCTCATGATCCCCATAAAGGAGGCTGTGCAGGAATATAAGTTATAATCATGTTATTTACTTGTAGTATGTAAACAAATTTACTTACCTGTAGTAGGTGTTCTCTGTGGACAGCAGGATACACATCTTCACAGAGGATAACATCATTGACAGGGCTTGGCAGGGGAAACAGTTTTCTTCAGGAACAAGCAGGAAGTCAGTCCTCACTTATGGGTGACGTTGGCACCAACGGAGCCCGTGCGGAGCAATTCCCCAGCTTTCAAAGAAAGCCTTTGGGATTGCTGTCACGCATGCATGGTCCTCTTCCCACCTAAGAGTGCCATCTTGCTCAGTCTCCCTTTTTCCGTGGAGTCCTTCAGACGTACGTCCTCGTCCCTTGGAAAAGTTTTTTTTCTCATGGTCTTCGACCAGTTTTCCAGTTGCACTGGTCCTCTTTCCATCCCCCCCACGCCATGGTACATCTGTGGGCTAGGGGTCTCTCTTTTCTCTCTCCTCTTGGAGTTTTTTTCCTTCCGGCTTTTTGCACCCTTTTCTCCAACCGCTGGCCTCGAGGTTCTTCGACCTCGCAGTGGCCCTTTTTGCCCTAATGGCCACCGAGTTCAAGAAGTGAGACAGATGTTCGAAGAACATGCCTCTCACGGACACCCATGACTACTGTTTGCGGTGTCTGGGAGCTGGCCACAACCCAGAACTCTGCGCATTGTGCAAGGCAAGGCCCTGCTCAGCCCTTATGGCAGAAGTCTGATGACATTTTCTAAAAGGCAGTCCTGGAGTCCCCGGTGGCGCCTCAAGCTGGCCCACTGCTCATGGGTTCTCCCCAGGAGACACTGCGCTCTAGGCGGCATTCCGACCCCTGATGAAGAATGGCTTGAAAAAGTAAAAAGCTTCAAAGTCGCTGTCAGGGGCTCCGGAAAACCGCAAGCATTCTCGGTCCCTCAGCCCTCTTCGGCATTCCCGAGAGTCAGAGAAGGAGCGGCCTTGTAAAGTACCACGCACTGATACAGAGGCCTCGGGCGATGGCGCTCGGTCTCCTGAGGGTCATCCCAGCGAGGATCCCCTCTCATCTTCCATTTCATACCCGGTAACCCCGGCGTCGGCAGCCCAGGGTCCCATGCCCGAGTGGGAGTCCTGAATGCTGGTACTGGAGCGCACCATCACTGCCTTCCTGGCGGCCCAGCAGGCACTTTTGCCCAGCACGGCTGGCCTGAGACCGAGAGGCCCCCAGTGGGGGGACCTAAACCCGCCCAGGAAACCCCCGAGAGCTGCGGGCCTCATGTGGGTCCTCGGCACCAGTCTCGATCACCATCCCATTCCTCAGGGATGAGGTCCTCTAAGGCCAGTGCCTATGGCTCCAAGAAGGCCTTGGCCACTGATCAGTCTGACTCAGACTCCTCCTCAGATCTGTCGGGGTGGGAATCTGGAGTTCATCTGTGCCCTCTTCGACACCGATCGGGTGACCGCCTCCCTCCCTCGAGCTCGCATTGACCGTCTCCACATTCTGGTGGCCGAGGTACAGGGCAAAGCCAGGGTACCAGCATGGACCATTCTGCGTCTCCTGGGGCACACTTCTGGGGCACATGACCTCGACCGTCCATGTTGTCCCCCATGCCCGCTTGCACATGCGGGCAGCCCAGTGGTGCCTCCGGACACAGTGGTTTCAGGCCTCGGGCCATCTCCGGGACCCTGTGCAGGTCTCCCGAGAACTGCACACCACACTAGACTAATGGCAGGAACTCCTGAACCTCTTGCAGGGCATGCCATTCCAGGCAACTCAGCACGATATTGTGCTGACAACAGATGCCTCGCTGATGGGTGGGGAGCCCATTGCGGCGACCTACGCACCCAGGGGTGGTGGACTTGGCAGCAGATCAACCTGCTCGAGCTCCGGGCAATCCAGTGGGCCCTGAAGGTTTTTGAGCCCCACCTCAAGGGGAAATACATGTTGGTGTAGACCAACAACAAAGTCATGATATTTTATCTGAACAAAGAGGGAGGGACGGGTTCCTGCCTCCTCTTCCGGGAAGCTGCCCTCCTCTGCTCTTTCATGCTGCAGCATGACCCTCAAAGCGGTCTATCTCCTGGGCCAGGACAATGTTCTCATGGACAGACTCAGCAGGATGCTGCGCCCACACAAGTGGCACCTGGACCCAGAGGTGGCTATCCTCCTGTTCCACTGGTGGGGAACTCCGTCCTTGGACCTGTTCGCCAGTCTGGTGAACACACAGCTCCCCCGCTTCTGCGGTCCGATCCCACACCCCGGCAGGGTGGCACCATATGTGTTCCTCTTGAACTGGGCCTCCAGGCTCCTGTATGCATTTCCTCTCACCCCGCTCATCGCGAGGACCCTGCACAAAATCCAGCGAGACCGGGCCTCGGTGATCCTCGTGGCTCCCTCATGGCCTTGACAGCCTTGGTTCCCGCTCTTGCTCCAACTCTTGTTGGAGTCTCCAGTTCCCCTGGGCTGCTCCCCAGGCTTGCTAACGCAGTAGGATGGGGGGGGGGAGGTGCTTCACCCGAACCTGACCTTGCTATCCCTCACAGCCTGGTGGCTGAACGCATCTCGCTAGCTTCTCTATACTTTTCTGAGGAGGTCGAGGAGATCCCCCTGGCATTGAGGAAGGACTCAACGAGACAGGCCTATGCCTTCAAGTGGCAGCGCTTCTCAGTCTGTTGCTCTATGCTCCAGATTGACTGACTTATTTTCTTGCTCCACCCAGTGGGTCCTTCAGTACCTCCTCCACCTCTCCCGGGTAAGGCTGAAGTCCAACTTGGTAAGGGTTCACCTGAGCGACATCTCGGCCAACCACCTTCCCTTCGAGGGCAAACCCCTCTCGGGCCAGCCTCTGGTCTCCCACTTCATGTGGGGTCTCTTGCTGTTCAAGCCCCCTGTCTGGCCTGTGGAGTGGGACCTGAACATCGTGCTCATGCAGCTGATGCAGCCACCCTTTGAGCCAATGGCGACATGCTCACTTCAGCATCTGTCCTGGAAGGTAGTCTTCCTGGTGGCTCTGACCTTGGTATGGAGAGTCAGCGAGCTTCAGGCCCTTATGGCTGAAGCCCCTTACACCAGGTTCTATGGGAACAGGGTGGTTCTCTGTACTGTCAGACGGCTGCCTGGGTGAGAATGTTCACAGTCTTGGCAAGTGCATATATCAATATGATTTGCAAGGGATTGTGGGAAATGCAGTCCATTCACACCAGACACAGCTGCTCACAATAATTAGTTGTGCTTAAGTGTAAAGCCAATAAGATATTTATTTATGGGGTTATTTCTCCCAACACAAATATGCTTGGTAGCACATAAAACAGGATACTTGCTTTCAGTGTTTAACTTAGAAAAACAAAATCAGGAAAAACAACAGCTGAACTTGTCAGGCAATCAAAGCAAAAGAATAAAGACCTGGTTGGTAACAAACTGGTCTTTTCTGTAGGCTTTAGCTAATATTTTCTTAGCAGTGTATCAAACAACAAACAAAATCCACAAAGAAGGGAAAAAACTGTTCTTTTCAGATTAACTTCTTATATCTTCCCACATAGACTCAGAAGTGATTCCCTCAGAGCTCACAAGCAATTAGGTAAGGCTCAATTGCTAGCAGTTACCCAGCTGAAACCCCTTAGCTGGCTTGCTTTCTACTGCGTGGCTCAAATCCTACTTCAGGAGCTTTTCTGAGTAGATTAAAGAACAAGTTTGTATTTCTTTGTGATGGTTGCTGTACTTTGTAACAGAAAATTACCAAAGGAGTTTAGACAGAGAACAATCCATATATTCACAGCCTATATCTAAGACCGCTCCTTCCCCTTCTTCAACAATCATGGGTTCAATATCAGGGATTGGCACAGAGGAATTTCTCAATGGAGCACTTTCAGGAGAATACTTGTTTCCCTGCTGTCTTTCAAGGTTATAGCTAGGGCATAGATCAGTGTTCATACCTGAGCTTCCATTGCTGTTACAGTTCCTCTCTAAATAGCCTGGCCAGTATGTAGTCCAGTTCTTATGTCCAGCCTTCCAATCCAGATCCCTGGACACTGGATCTCTCTTCACATACCTTCTGGCACGGGTCTTAGGGTCCCTTCCACGTGCAGCCGTCTCCCTCACAGGTACCCTCTGGAGATTCCTAGCCCTGCAGCACCATTCCTCTGGCTTTCCCCAGTCCAATGGTGTATGCTGGCCCTTGGAATGCCTTCCAGTATACGTACTGCTCTGGACTCCTTTAGACCTCCCAAAGGTTTTTCTCTTCTTTCTTCCAAAGGGTTTCTTGCCCTCTCTGTCCGTCCGGTTTGGCTTCTGCTTCTGATGATCCTCCAGATGATGAAGCTGTCCAAGATGAGTATCTCCAAGCTGATCCTGAGGATGAGGATTCTGAGGATAATTCTCTGTAGAATAAACTCTACCTTTATTCTGCTTAGATGAGTGCTCCTCCCTAGCACAGTGCAGCTGTGCTGAATCAGGCCCTGCCCTTGGAGAGGAGTGCTTAGGGATTACTTCATAGCCCTCCTGATTGAACACACATTTCCCCACTTCAGCTCCTCTAATGGCTGTTGGAAACCTGGTGCATTCTGGGACTGGTAGTCTTTTATGGGAATATTCTGTTTTCTTATTTCTACCAGAACTGACAGGTTGCTTGTTCAGAGTCACTTCACCTTTACTATAGCTCCTTCCTGAGCTATGATAAGCTTCCTTATCACAGTACCCACCCCACGTTCCTACCAAAAGTCATCTCTGATTTCCACCTCAATCAGGAGATCATCCTGCTGACTTTCTTCCCAAGACCTCATGCCGACAGGGCATCGACGGTCCTGCATATGCTTGACTGCAAGAGGTCTCTCGCTTTCTACCTGCAGTGGACCCAAGGGCACCCCAAGTCCGACCGACTCTTTGTTGCCTATGACCCCAATTGCCTTGGGCTAGCAGTCACTAAATGCACCCTCTCCATCTGGGTCGCAGACTGCATCACCTTCACCCAGATGAAGGCAGGGTTCCCTCTGGATCGGTGGGTCACTGTGCACGGTGTCCACGCTAAGGCTGCTTCAGTGGCTTCGCTGTGCTCCGTGCCTCGAACAGACATCTGCTGGGCTGCGACCTGGTCTTCGGCGAATACCTTCACCTCACATTACTGCCTGGAGAGGGAGTCCCAGTGGGACAGTGCCCTTGGCCAGGCTGCACTCAATACCCTGTTCGCGGTATAGGCAACTCTTGCCATCCGACCCTTCTTCTGCAGTTACTGAGAGCTCACCCTCGAGGACCTGAGGACTCAGTTCCTTCGGGCATCGGCTTCTACTCATGGCCTCGCGGAGGCACCTTTACTACGGGTTTGGTAGCCTGTAGCTGGGGAATCCCATAAGTGAGAATTGACTCCGTGCTTGTTCCTAGAGAAAGCATAGTTACTCACCTGTAACAGGTGTTCTCCAGGGACAGCAGGAATCAGTCCTCACTACCCTCCCACCTTCCTCGAAGAGTTGCCACATTTTTATGCTTCCTTTGCAGTCTGCCAAGTAGAGCTCTGGCTATGGGACCTGACTGAGTAAGACGGCACCTTTGGGCGGGAAGAAGACCACGCGTGTGTGACAGTAATCCAAATGGCTTTCTTTGAAAGCTGGGGAATTGCTCCGCATGGGCTCTGTCGGTGCTGACATCAGCCATAAGTGAAGACTGAATTCTGCTGTCCCTGGAGAACACCTGTTACAGGTGAGTAACTATGCTTTCCAGCTTAGGAAGTTCCTGAAACCTGTGAAAGAGCTCCCTGCACATGTGCCCCATTTCCCACTGTCTCACAGGACCATCTCCGTCTTGTAATGAAGTTTACAGCAAGATGTAACTCCCTGGGGAGGTGCATGGGTACTTACCCCGCTGTCCAGAGAAAATACCTGCTATAGGCAAGTAACTTGGTTGTCTCTGATGACAGGCAGGATAACAAGTCCTCACAGATGGGAACTCCCTAGTTAGAGGCTGCCTTACACAGAAAAAGAGGAAAATAATTAACCTGACAGACACTGCAACAGGTAAACACCAGCAATCATTTTGAAGACAATTAGCTATTTATATTTTTTGCTTTTTTTAAGAAGGCAGCCTGGAAAATAAAAAATGGGTCAAAAGGGCATGGAGTTGGATTCTACTCCACAAAGAGATTCAGGATGACGGACTGGCCAATCCTACGGTCACATTGGGAGTCTCTTTCTAGACAGTAGGGTGATTGAATGTAAGGACAAAACTCCAAACATTTCCTCCACAGAAGCTGATCTCAGGTGGGCGACCGACACAGCCATAGCTCACACATCATGAGCTATGACATGACTCTCAAGCGTCAAACCAGCCCAAGCATAAGAGAAGGAAAAGCCGTCTGCTATCCATGTCGATAAAGTGTATTTGCTAATGGCAACCCCGGCCTGTTTGGGTCCAAGGAACTAGAAAATTTTCCAAGGGCTTCAGTCCACTTCAGATAAAAGGCTAAGAATCTCTTGCTGTCCAATGAATGCAAGGCAGGGTCACCCTTTTGGGCATGAGGTCTACGGAAAAATCTTGACAGGACGATTAACTGATTAAGGTGGAAAGCTGACACACCTTTAGGAGGAATGTCCGGATGAGTGTGCAGAACCACCCAGTTGTAAAATTTAGTATAAGGTAGATCATTTACTAGAGCCTGGATCTCACTTACTTTACAACTTGAAGTCACTGTCACCAAAAACAAGACCTTCAGGTGAAGTATTTCAGATTCAAGTATTACATGGCTCAGACGGAGCGTTCATTAGTCAGGTTATAACAACGTTGGGCTCCCGTGATACTGTGGGTGGCTTGATGGGAGGCTTTACAAAAAGCAAGCCCCACATGGACAACTAACGGCTGTACAGAAATGATGAAATGTGCCAGGTGTACTTGTGTCTATCCTATTAGAGGTGGTTTTATAACTGACTCCGACTGATGTAGAAGTCATTCAAGTAGTTTTTGTGTGATATCTTAGTGGTTTTACTCAGTTTAAGTTAAATGTAAAAAATGATGCTTTATAAGAAGTTAGCAAGTGCGTTACTGTGAGATGCTGCAAAAAGATGAATAACGGAAAAACTGAATGGCCTTAAAACCATTTTCTTGCTCATGATAGTGGTAAAAAGCCACAGAATTATCTCAGCATATAAAGTAATTGTCATACTGATCAATAATCATCCATCAACCCCTTCCTCTCCTGTTCTGCCTGCAAGAAATCGGATCCCGCAAGCAGACAGAAGGGGTCTTCGGGGGGGGGGGGGGGCAAGAAAATCCCAGGCGGCAGATCACAATGGTGACCAGAAATTGGTGCTGGGATTTGTCAAACCCTAGTATAAATGCATTTGAAGAAAATAATAATATAATACATTCATTTTCTAAATTAGATATGTCAATGTTCACAGGAAAAATATGAAATTCACCTGGAGGCTTTGAGGAAAGAGCTGAAAGAGATTCTGGAACTGAAATCCAGTGATAAGCGAAAAGTCGAGGAGCTGGTGGTAGGTTTCTGCGTCTCCCTCTGAGCTGCTTTCTGCAGGGTCCTGTTCCAGTCAAGCTATAAACGGCCTGAGTAAGATGAAGCTTATGTGTTGGGCCGTTTTCAAAGGGTTTTATGTGCAGAAATGGGACTTTAAAAGATTGTCCAACACATATGAGAATATACACCTGTATCCAGTATGCATGGAAGAGTGAGTGTGTCGGGGTCCTGTTCCTGGGGTCTGGGATAAGGGCAGAGAGTCAAGTTACTCATATCTTTTTACATTTCCAGAAGTATGCATGGAAGATTTCAGGGGAAATACCCACATGAATAACTTCTAAAAATTTATGCAGTTGCTTGTGCCTCAAGTCAGATTTTCAAAGGGAAACTTTACCTCTTGAAAATTTATTTATTATTTATTTAGCTGTATTTATATCCTGCTTTTCACTGGGTCAAAGTAGTCAATTGGGGGATACATTTAACACGAGGGGATATGAGACACATATGCTAATACTTACAGGGAACATGGGCAATAGAGGGTTAAGTGGCTTGCCCAAGACCACAGGGAGTGCCTATAGGACTAGAAATCCCAGTCCCTGAGGCCTGAGATTGCTGCCCTAGGTGGGACTTGAACCCCCAGCCCTCTGGCCTAAAGTACCTTGTCCTAACCATTAGACCACTCCTCCCTCTACTGGTATAAAGTCTGTAATAGCTGCAAACCTAACACATAGGTGCACTTTTTGAAGGTTGCTAATTAATAACATTCATTATGACCCAAGAAATAGGTACTGAACATTCTTCCTCTGGACATGAAATGGAAGATAATCTTTGTACATCTGCCAACTTGTATGTGTAGCTTTTGGGCAAGAGCACTTCCAATAGCTGTTCACACATACTGAGGCATTTTTCTGAAAGAAAGAAACCAGCATTATCCAAGAAAATAAATGTGATATCACCCTTGCCAGAGTGGAGGAGTAGCCTAGTGGTTAGAACTAGCTTGTTAACCATGCAACCAGGGTTCAATTCCCACTAGCACTCCTTGTGGCCATGGGCAAGTCACGTAACCCTGCATTGCCTCAGAAGAAAGGCCTGGCAATCTACTTCCAGTGACACTGCCAAGAAAACCCAGGAGCTTCTGTGTCGCCAGGAGTCAGGACTGACTCGAAGGCACACATTGCATTGCATTACCCTTGCCACTTGCATCAGATCTTGAGTTGCAATCAGGAATCAGTCTTGAATAGTTCCTGCTGACATCTGTTCTATGTTCAAATGCTCCATCAAGCAGTCTTTTGTGGCATCCAGAATCATTACTCTATTAGCATATTACAATGAGACATTTACCTAATCCATATCAGGATACCTGAATTCTCTCATTATTGCTGTATTGCCATTTTATTAAACTTTTCTAATTTTTGTTAGCATTTTATTATAGGTTTCTTCATCTTGGTTGAGTGGACAATGAGTAGTGTACCCCCAATGCTATACTTTTGCTCATCGCACAAGGAATTTCTAGCCATAAAGATTCCACATTGCATTCTGTTTCCTGCTGGACTTTTATCATATTTGAGTATTCCATCCTTAACATATAGGAGGTAATTTTCATAAGAAGCTGCTTTTTTTAGGTGCCACCAATGCACCTAAATATTGGTATTTTAATCATTTATGCACAAAAGTCGTCTCTTATAATACATCGACTAGCATTAAAGTATGTGTGTGGCTTGCATCATGTGCACTTCATTGTGGGTGTGCATATGGGTGGAGTTTCATTGGAATGTATACAGAGCGCACATGTATGCACGTTGACTATAGAATATGATAGGAGGGCGTGCAGGGTTGGTCATCTCATCACACATACCATAGAGGAGAGAGAGAGTGGGGGGGGGGGGCAGGGGGGGGGTGATGATTTGCTTCCAGTGGGCCAGTTTTTATATGGTCAGGCCAGCAGCCAGCAAACCTCTAAAACCAGCAACAAAAGCCGGTATTTTTGTTCAAGAAGGGACATAGGTAGGGTGGAGGTTACTTTAAAATAAAGAGGACGAGGACCACAGCCAACACAATGATAGTCCAAAACAACTTTATTGAAGATTCAACTACACAGTTTCGACCCTAGGCCTTCGTCAGGGGTCTATAAGCAGACATATAAAAACATAATTAAAATATAAACATATATGAATATATTAAAACTTCATATACAGACAAAATAAACACAATCAATAAAATATAATACATTACCAAAATAAATATACAGACAGGACATAGAAACTGTCTGGGAGTAAAGTTGTTTTGGACTATCATTTTGTTGGCCGTGGTCCTTGTCCTCCGCTACTTTTCAACAATATATTACGGAAGGCATCCTTCTCCCCCGTGTTACTTTAAAATAAAAGACGGCATTCTGTTGCTGTGATCACCGTCCAGGGCTCTAGGTGTCACTCACATTCATTTGGCTTGCTGTGTGAACACACAGGGTCTGATGGGTTGTGCACAGTGGGTGTGTAGCAGCTTTCCTCCAAATACTGTGTGCAAGCAAGGCAGGCCCAGCTGCAGCAGAAGAAACGTCGAATCCTCTGTGAGCCTCACGCTGAGTGATGAGACTGACAGCGTCTGTGTGAATCGGGAGTCCAGTCGAGGTGAGAGCGAGTGAGAGGATCCCGACATGGGTGGGGGGATGGTAGAGTGTTGCTGTGCAACTTCAGTTGCAGCTGTGTCCATGGATGTAGTTAGGTGGAACGAGGGGGGCATTGCACCCCCAAGTGAGATGCCCCAATGGCCACGACCCCTTGTCTGTGCACGGGGATCTCATCCCCCACAGGCAGAAAGGAAGAGGATGGTTTTCTCTCTTCCTGCAGGGATCTGATCTCCCACGGCAAATAGAAGATATCTTTGCTGCGAATGTCAGCCATCCTTTTCTTTTCGGCTCGCAGGATCTCCTTGAGCAGACAGAGAAGGGGAAGGCCCTAATGCAAAGAAAAAAAGGTTGTGTGGGTGGGTAGGGGGGAGAAATTGAGGTAAAGGCAGAGAAAGGTTTAGGGCAGAGGAAGATAGAAAGCAGAGGGTAGGGCTAAATGGCCAATTTTCCCAATGAAGAAAGGTGAATAGTGGTGTAGCCAAGGGATCTGTGCTGGGTCTGCTGCTTTTTGACATGTTCATAAATGACCTGGAAAGTGGAATAACGAGTGAGGTTATCAAATTTGCAGATGACACAAAACTATTTAAAGTTGTTAAAACCCAAGAGGATTGTGGAAAATTGCAAAAGGATCTTGATAAATTGGAAGACTGGGCATCAAAATGGCAGATGAAATTTAATGTGGACAAGTGCAAAGTTATGCACCTAGGGAAGAACAACCCAAACTATGGTTACACGATGCAAGGTTCCACATTAGGAACAACCAACAGGAAAAAGATTTAGGCGTCATTGTGGATAACATGTTAAAACCCTCGGCCCAGTGTGCAGTGGCGGCCAGAGAGCAAATAGAATGCTAGGTATAAGGAAAGGAATGGAAAATAAAACAAAAGATATTATAATGCCTCTATATCGTTCCACGGTGAGACCGCACCTTGAATATTGTGTGCAATTCTGGTCGCCGTATCTTAAAAAGGATATAGCGTTATTACAAAAGGTACAGAGAAGAGCCACCAAAATGATAAAGGGGATGAAAGGATACTCCTATGAAGAAAGGCTAAAAAGGTTAGGGCTCTTTAACCTGGAAAAGAGACGGCTGAGGGGAGATATGATAGAAGTCTATAAATTAATGAATGGAGTGGAACGGGTAAACGTAGATCGATTGTTTACGTTATCAGAATACAGAAAGACTAGGGGACATGCAATGAAGCTACAGGGTAAACTATTTAAGACTAATAAAAGAAAATATTTTTTCACTCAACGTGTAATCAAACTCTGGAATTTGTTACTGGAGGATGTAGTAAAGGCTGTTAGTGTAGCTGGGTTTAAAAAAGGTTTGGACAAGTTCCTGGAGGAAAGGTCCATAAACCATTATTAAGTAGGGACCCAGGATATCAATGCTTGACCCAATACAAGCATTGTGGAACCTGTGTCTTTTGGGGAAACTGCTAGGTACATATGACCTAGATTGGCCACTGTTGGAAACAGGATACTGGGCTTGATGGACCTTGGTCTGACCCAGTATGGCATATCTTATGTTCTTATGAGTGCTAGGAGGGTTGATGAAAGGGGGAGGAGCCAGCAGGAGAGGGGTTGGAGGGGGAGGGAAAAATAGAAGGTGTATTCCCCTCCCCTCCAAACATATACACAAGCACCCTACTTCCTATCACATACACACAAACAAGCACCCCACTGCTTCTCGACAGAGACACACAGACACCTCCCCTCCACACCATGCACACACAGAGTACTGAGAGGGATGTTCTCCATGGACAAGCAGGATTGCATCAGCCACACCTGGTGTCGTCCTCCGGGCGGCGCCAAGTACGGAAGTGCTCAGAAAGATGAGACTTTCTGAGCCCGCCCAGGTAGCCCACCCTACCGCTCCGCCCCCTAGCCACCAGTATTCTTCCTTCCGCCTTGCCAGCAAGACGGACACTGCTCTCTCTCTCACATTTTGTTATTTTTATTGAGTATTAGCTATGACTAAACCGGGATTTAAGAAATGCCTACTCTGCAAAGGGAAGATGAGCATCACAGACACACATGGCAGCTGCCTGCGCTGCCTGGGGCCGGACCATAACACCGAGGACTGTGAGCCATGTGGGAGAATGTCCCCTAGAACCCGTAAGATCCGCGGACACAACCTGAAGGAGCTTTTCTCTGAAAACGCAAGTACTACCCTCCCGGTACCTGCTTCTGCTCCTGCAAATGTGCTGAATGCCCCGGCTCTGGATGCGCCCGGTGCGGCCTCCATCCATGACCGCGGCGCAGAAAAAGTCTCATCGGGTCCCCCACCGCCATGCCTGTCACCCGCGGTGGTCCTGCCAGGAGAAATAAGGCCTGCAACCTCCCTCTCTACGAAGCGGGTCGGTGAGAGCCATGCGGTGGCTGAAAATGGCGCCGGGCACAGGTCCTCCACAGCAGGGAAGCAGTCCTCCAGCTCCGCCCCCTCCTACGGCAAGCCCGTAGTCCCTGATGCTGACGCTGCAAATGATGCCTGTCGACGCCGATCCTCCAGCTCCGCCCACGAGCCTCGATGTCGTTCGGCGTCGGAGGGGAGCCATGGAAACTCTCCTCTTCTCGGAGCCGAATCCCCCGCACACCGGAATAAATCTCGCCACGGGGGAAAGGACAAGCGCCGAAAAAGGACTTCCAGTAGCAGCAACAGCAGCACTAGCAACAACCGCTCAACTCACCACAAACGGAGCCGGAAGCACAGAAGCAAGCACCATCGCAGCCCCAGCTCTAGCAGCAGCAGTAGCAGCTCGCCCTGTCAGCGTCGCAGCACCAAGCACAGAGGCTCCCATTCCTCCAGACGCAGGAAGCATCGGCACCAGAGGCGGAGGAGGAGTCAGGTGAGCCCTTCTACCTCCTCCAGCCCCGGCCAAAGCCATAGGAGCAAGTCCACATCCAGCTCCATGGTACGTCTGCTGTCCCAGCTGTTAAGACAGTCATCTATGGCGGCTCCTGCACAACTGCCTCAGCAAAACCCTCTACCAGCAGACTCTCAACCAGCCCCCCGAGAGACAGATCCGCCTGCAGGGGAGTACCGGGCATCCTCACCATGCAGCGGACCCTTGGGTGACCCTCCCGTTGAAGCCGAAGGGGACGAACCTGGAAGGGAAGTTGTGGGGTCTACCGCCCGCGAGAGCGAAAGGGCGACCCCCGACAGGGCAGTCTCCCCGGAGCCAGAGGAGGCTCCCCCTCCGGAGGACCTCACCTATCCCAAGTTCCTCCTCAAACTTGCGTCCACCCTGTCCTTACAAGGCCGGGACGATAAGAAGGAACCGGTACCGGAGGTGTTGAAGTACCTAGCCACCCCGAAGACTGCATTCTCCTTGCCTATTCACCAAACACTACGGGACAGTCACCTGAGGATCTGGCAGACCCCGGCTTCTGGCCATCCTTTTCCCAGAAGGCTGGAAACAAAATACCAGGTGCAGCCTGTTCCAGGATTTGCAGCCTCACAGCTGCCACATCAATCCATTGTAGTGTCGTCAGCCCTCAAACGCGTCAAGTCTTCACGTACACATGCCAACAGCCCGCCCGGTCGGGATCACAAGCTCCTCGACGACATCGGGAGAAAGGTGTATCAAGGAGCCATGCTAAACGCAAAGATTGCGGCCCATCAATTTCAACAAGTCCTCTTCCAGGATGCATGCATGGCTAACCTGAAGGCCACCTTGTCTTGTCTCCCAAAGGAATCTCAGAGCCTGGCATCAACGGCAATCGCGGACATGGCTGAATGCAGCAAGCATCTCGCAAGTGCAACCTTTGATTCCTTTGATACAGCGCTGAGAACCGCCAGAACTGCCATTTCAGCAAGGCGATGGGCATGGCTAAGGGCGTCTGGCCTACGGGATGACACGCATGACAAGTTTGCGGACACTCCCTGCTCTGGCGAGTCTCTCTTCGGCGACAAGGTGAAAGACACGGTCAATGATATGAAAGAACATTGTATCACGCTACAGACCTTGGCAGAGGATGGCTTCGAGCGCCACAGCAGCGCCCAGAGGAACAAGTTTCAAAGGAAGCCTTACTACTCCTCCAACAAGAGGTACCTTTCCAACAACAAATGGCAAAACAACAGGTACAAGAGCAACTCTTACCAAGGACTCTCTCACCAGCAAAACTCACAGAGAGACCGCAAACAGAAGAAGATGAGCACGCCCACAAACAAAAGCGGCCGGTCCTTTTGACGCCAGATCGCGGCGTACCCTACGAACCGGGGGACGCCTGACCCATTTTTTACCAGAGTGGCAGCGAATATCCTCCGACTCCTGGGTCTTGCGAGTCATCAGGGAAGGCTACCGCATACGCTTTGTAGCCCCTCCGCATCAGAACTCCCCACCAGCCAGCGACACCCCCCAGCATCTGCATCTGACAATGGCCATGGAATTGTTGCGACTACTGCACTCTCGGGCCATAGAGGAGGTTCCTCCTCCCGAGAAGGGCTCTGGGTTTTACTCCAGATACTTTCTCATTGCCAAACGGACGGGCGGCTTCCGCCCCATCCTAGACCTCCGCCGGCTCAACAAGTTCATCATCAAAGAAAAATTCAGGATGTATTCCCTGAACACCATCCTTCCCCTGATTCAGACCGGCGACTGGATGGCGTCCCTGGACCTGCAGGACGCATACACCCATATCCGCATTCACAAGTCGCACAGGAAGTACCTACGTTTTCAAGTGCTAGACCAACACTACCAGTACAGGGTTCTACCCTTCGGACTGTCCCCCGCTCCGCGAGTCTTCACGAAGTGCGTGGCTGTAGCAGCTGCCCACCTCCGCAGGCAGAACATAGCGGTTTTCCCATATCTCGACGACTGGCTCCTCACGGCCCCATCAGCCCAGGAGCTGCGGAAGGCCATGCGGACGTCCATGAGACTGCTGTCCTCCCTAGGATTCGTCATCAACCTCAGCAAGTCACACCTCTCACCAGCCCAGAGACTAGAGTTCATAGGAGCCGTGATAGACACCAAGGTTTCGAAGGCCTACCTACCAGAACGCAGACTGTGCTCCATCACAGCTCTAGCGGACAAGGCGATCAAGGCAGAGACCTCGTCGACGAAAGACATCCTGTGCCTTCTGGGGCATATGTCGGCCGCCACCTCCGTCCTCCCCACGGCGAGGCTATGGATGCGCCCACTCCAATGGCACTTACGCACTCATTGGAACCAGAATTGTCAACCTCTCTCCACCACAATTGGAATGACTCCACAAATCCATACCCAGCTTCGCTGGTGGACAGCGCAAGCCAACCTGTCGGTGGGGAAAGACATCCACCCCTGCGATCATCAAGTTGTTCTAACCACAGATGCATCGAACACTGGCTGGGGCGCCCACATACAATCCCTAAGCACTCAAGGGGAGTGGTCCAAACACGAGAGGCGTCTGCACATCAACCTCCTCGAACTGAGGGCCATGAGATATGCCCTGATAGCCTTTCTCCCGCAATTGCACGGAAAGTCGATCCTCATCCAGACGGACAACCAGGTGGCCATGTTCTATGTCAACAAACAAGGAGGCACCGGCTCACGCCCCCTCTGCAAGGAGGCCACACTGATATGGACCCTGGCCTTGAGAAACGAATGCCATCTTCGGGCGTCATACCTCCCGGGGGACCAGAATACCCTGGCAGACAGACTGAGCAGACAGCTCCAGCCTCACGAATGGGCTCTGCACCGGACAGTCTCTGACAATCTCTTCCAGCTCTGGGGGCCCCCGGACATCGACCTCTTCGCCACAGAATGGAATGCCAAATGCCCCCTGTTCTGCTCCAGACACCCGTCAGCCAGGAGGCTGGCGGCGGATGCATTCGACGTGTGTTGGGGGGAGTGGTCACTGGTGTATGCGTTTCCTCCAACACCCCTCATCTCAGCGACCTTACAAAGGATTGTTCAGGACAAAGCGGAAGCCATCCTGGTAGTTCCTCACTGGCCACGCCAGATGTGGTTTGCCCTGCTACTACGCCTGGCACAGGGAGACCCGAAGCGACTACCCCTCAGACCGGACCTATTGACACAGGACGAGGGCAGAATACAGCATCCCAACCTGGGAGCCCTGTCTCTCACTGCCTGGAGGTTGAGCGGATAAGCCTTTCCAATCTCCGGCTACCCACCGAAGTGCAAGATGTGGTACTAGCGGCCAGGAGACCCTCCACCAGGAAATCCTATGGCCTTAAATGGAGAAGGTTCAGCATCTAGTGCGTGAACCAAGGCCTGGAACCCACCACATGCCCGCTTCCCCACGTCCTGCAATACCTCAAGACCCTGTCCAACCTGGGCCTGCAGACGCAGTCCATCCGAGTCCACCTCTCGGTGATAGCTGCTTTCCATTCGCCGCCGGAAGGGGCCACTTCCATCGGAACACTGCCCCTCACGTCACGCTTTACATAAGAACATAAGAACATAAGATATGCCGTACTGGGTCAGACCAAGGTCCATCAAGCCCAGTATTCTGTTTCCAACAGTGGCCAAACTAGGTCATATGTACCTAGCAGTTTCCCCTTTATGAAGGGCCTATCGAATCTGAAGCCCCCGATCAGGCGACCTGTGCCACCTTGGGATCTCAACGCGGTCCTGCAACGCCTGACACAGGAACCCTTTGAACCTCTCCAGTCTGCTGACATGAAATTTGCCTCATGGAAGACGCTCTTTCTTGTGGCCATCACTTCCGCAAGGAGAATTAGCGAGTTGCACGCGCTAGTATCACATCCTCCCTACACACAGCTGCACCACAGCCATGCTTCATTGAGGACTAATCCCAGATTCATGCCAAAAGTGTCTTCGGCCTTCCATGTCAACCAATCCATAGAGCTTCCATCGTTTTTCCCGGAACCTCACTCTTCTGACGAGGAGCGACGCCTGCACACCCTCGACTGTCTCAGGGCTCTCCGGATCTACCTGCAAAGAACGCAAGCCATCCGGCAGGGCGAGCAGATCTTCGTCTCCTTCAATCCGAACAGACCCGGAAGACCGGTCAACAAGAGGACACTGTCCCACTGGGTCTCCGCCTGTGTCGCCTATTGCCTTGACCCATCAAGTGGAGGGCACCCAAAAGTGGGCCCTCACCATCTCAGGGCTCTGGCTACGTCAATTGCCAATCTCCGTGCAGTGCCACTAGCTGATGTCTGCAGAGCAGCCACCTGGTCCTCACCGCACACCTTTCAGAGACACTATTGCCTTGACCTCTGCTCTTAGGAGGATTGTGCGCTCGGAGCGGCCATCCTCGCCACGGCCTTGGGCCGCAAATGACATTACTATTGCATTGTCTACACTGCCTCTAGTTGATGCCTCTAGTTGATGTTTGCACTGTTGCACCTTTATTGTTGTTACTGTTGCACTGATTACACTGCCTCTAGTTGCTGTTTGCACTGTTGCACCTTATTGTTGCACTGTTTGCACTGTTATTGTTATTGTTGCACTGTTGACACCGTTATGCTGCCCGCGTCTCGGTATGCTACCGGTGGCGTTGCGGTAGAACTATTGCACTATTCACTATCCTTGAATAAACTTGTGTTGTAAACCATTGAACCGAGTATCTATCCATTCAGGTCCATGCATGGGCCTCCTCCCCCCAGCACATCCAGCTAGGGAGACACCAGGTGTGGCTGACGCAATCCTGCTTGTTCATGGAGAAAACGGGGTTACTTACCTGTAACTGGAGTTCTCCGTGGACAGCAGGAAAAGTCAGCCACACAATCCCACCTGCCTCCCCTGGAGGAGGCCACCTGAAGAGACCGCTCCTTAGCCGCTGAACTAGCTTGGAACATACTGGTGGCTAGGGGGCGGAGCGGTAGGGTGGGCTACCTGGGCGGGCTCAGAAAGTCTCATCTTTCTGAGCTCTAGAGAGCACTTCCGTACTTGGCGCCGCCCGGAGGACGACACCAGGTGTGGCTGACTTATCCTGCTGTCCACAGAGAACTCCAGTTACAGGTAAGTAACCCCGTTATATTGTCGGTACTGAGATTTTTCTTTGAATAGTGAGTTCAGAGTTGCCAAGTTACCCAGTACTAGCAGTGATATCTTTTATGCCAGTTCTAGTTCTAGGTTTACATTGCAGTGCAGTATGGTATTTGTAATCCCTGATTTTATCCATTGAAATCAGTGCTGCAGGTCCCTTAAAACATCAGAAAGACCCCCGTGGCGGCAAACAATGGCCATGGGGTGCAGGGGGGCAGATGGTGCCAGGCAGGCAGGAAAGAGTTAACAGAGGCAGGGGGAGAAGGGGCAGGAGGGATATCTCGGGGGAGGCTATTTGAGGGGTCTTCAGGATTGCGATCGCCCTCTTGCCCCTCTGCATGTGGAAGACACTACAGTTTCAGCTTACCTCGTGCGATCGCCCTCTTGCCCCTCTGCATGTGGAAGACACTACAGTTTCAGCTTATCTCGTGAAGCCAACACTCATCAACAAGACCGCAAGAGTGAGAGGGAGCGTAGGAAGAATGAGGTGAGTCACAGTGGCAAGGCAGGTCACCAGGCGGCAGGATAGAGAGGGTCAGGGGGGAGAGTCTGGGCAGCTTATGCGCAGGAAGAAGGAATGCTAGCGGAGCTGGTTTTAGGGTCGGCGCCACCTCTCCGAATGACGGAGGACCCTGGGTGAATTTGGGGATCTGCCGGACTGTCCAGATTAGGCGGAAGGGCTTTTGTGCGATGCGAGGATGGTGCTGCCAAAGTGATAAGGGCCTTATTTGCAGCCAAAAAGAGCCAGAAATGAGAACGGCAGTGAGCCAGACTGGCTATGGGGGAGGTGGGGGGGGGGGGGGCCGAATGGCAGCCATCTTGCGAATGGAAATAGGTTGGGCCATGTGGCAAACCACAGGAGGCAGGTATCGAATCAGGCATCTCCCATAAAGGGAGAGAGGTTACCACGAGATGGACTGAAGGAGAAGACAGACTAAATGGGACATATCCCCCCCCCCCTTTTCTACCTATAGTCTAGGTTCAGTGACGCGGACAATGGGGAGACATGGGTCTATATTTTAAAAAAGGGAAAGAAAACAGGCTGTAAAGAATATACTTTGTGGTAATCTAGAGTAAAGGGGGACATCTTGTGGTGGGTTTTGGTACTGCATGAATGTTTGATGAATGCTTATGTTGTTGTTAAGTGCCGTCAAGTCGGAGTCGACTCACAGTGACCCTTTGAATAATTGCCCTAAACTGTGTTCGGTCTTCAGTCAGGTGGCTCATAGTTCAGCCATGCCCAGCCCCCAAAATGCCTATGTACCCTGATGATAGTGTCTGGTGCTTCATCAAGAAAGGGCCGAGTTCGGGCTCCCTCTCCATCACCACACTCATATAGATGTGAAAAGCTGAAACCCAGTTATAGACAGACTTAGCTACTTTTGGCTTCCAATCCCTCACTCCTGCCCCTTTCTCTTTTCCCTCCTTGTCCTCTCCCTCCTAGTCCCTGACAAGTTACGCAAATATATCAATAAACTCTTTCTTCCATATTTTCTTTTTCATCTTTTTTGATACCGCATGCGCCAGTGATGACACACCACATCGCACGTCTGCCTCTTCCCTCACCTCTGCCCGCTCAGGTGGTTGGGACATGGCCGCATCGGCAGGGCTTGCCCCAACTGCCCGGCTAATACCTCTCCCACCCCTCAGAGCCCTTATTGCCCATCTTCTTCCCTTTAAACTTCTTGAAAGCCTTTTGAATGAATTTAACAAAGTCAAACTCTCCGTCGCTATCTAACGAGGAGCTTTCCGATGTCGTGATGGACATTGTCCCTGAATCAGTAACTGACTTACCAGAGGGAACCGGTCGTGTAGGGGTGTGCCGCGGCTTGCTCTGTCCACCGGGCACGTTGTGATCGCCAAGGTCATCTATCATGCAAGGGGGAGCCTCTAGTCACCATCAGACTGCCCCGAGGCCAAGCTGAGTGACTTGTTCTCTGAGGACCCTCATCAGCTCCTCCATTTTGGTGCTCGATTCTGTAACCTTCTTCACTGTCACCGCCTGCTTACTGCACCATATAGAGGCCACAGTCATGTCTTCTGTCCTCTTCCTTCTGGCCTACATCGTTGCTGACTTGGTGTCAGCTGGGGTCTTGTTCACTGCTCCTCTCTTGTGCTCTGCGGTTCGTCATTGTCCCTGCATCCTGCTCTGTCCACTGCTGTTCTTGCGAGACCTGTCTATATAAGAAAAATGCTATAGGGTGGCGAGAGGGAAGAATATCATCCACTGTTCAGCCCAGTTCATTGTGACCCTATTCTGCCTGTCCGTGCCGGGACTGAGGACTGGCCTCAGCATCATTTAATCATACCATCCCCCCTTTTCTATATTTTCCCTTATTCTTTCCCTCCCTTTTTCTTTCTTTCTTTTGTTTTGTCTATCCTCAGTGACAATGAAGCAGTGTATAAGCATTCTACCACATTACTGGCTGAAAGTGAAGATGATCTGAAACATTTGCTTCTCAAGATCAAGGAACATAGTCTTAAAATGGGCCTGCACCTTACTGTAAAGAAGACAAACATCCTGACTACTGGCAAAATCAATAGGTTCATTGTTGATGGAGAAGAAATCAAAACAGTGGTCAACTTTGACCTACTTGGATCAACTATCAATAAAGAAGCAACAAGCAGTCAAGAAATCCGACGACACGTTGCTCTTGGCAAAATGGCTATGAAAGACCTAGACAAGATTCTCAAGAGCAGAGATGTCTCTCTCCATACAAAGATTTTGGCATTTTCAATAACATCATATGGATGTAAAAGTTGGACAGTGAAAAAGACAGACAGGTAGAAAATTGATGTCTTTGAATTATGGTGCTGGCGACAAATACTATGTATACCATGGACTGTACTGGTTGCTTGTGAGGCCTCACTTGGAATATTGTGTCCAGTTTTGGAGACCGTATCTCACAAAGGATATAAAAAGAATGGAAACAGGTCAGAGCAAGGCGACCCAAATGATTTGGAGCCTGTGTAGGAAGACTTATGAGAAGAGACTTGAAGACCCAGAATTCAAAATGGCATGGGATAGACACAGTGGATCCCTTTACAGCAACAGGATAAAATCAAAATAAACATATCTATCTCTTATATTTGAACAAATGGGGATGACCGACATGGTCTTTAACATAAGAACATAAGATATGCCATACTGGGTCAGACCAAGGTCCATCAAGCCCAGTATCCTGTTTGCAACAGTGGCCAATCTAGGTCATACGTACCTAGCAGTATCGCCAAGAGACACAGGTTCCACAATGCTTGTATTGGGTCAAGCATTCATATCCTGGGTCCCTTTTTTATAATGGTTTATGGACCTTTCCTCCAGGAACTTGTTCAAAACTTTTTTAAACCCAGCTACACTAACAGCCTCCAGTAACAAATTCCAGAGTTTGATTACACGTTGAGTGAAAAAATATTTTCTCTTATCTGTCTTAAATAGTTTACCCTGTAGCTTCGTTACATGTCCCCTAGTCTTTCTATATTCTGATAGTGGAAACAATCGATCTACGTTTACCCGTTCTACTCCATTCATTAATTTATAGACCTCTATCATATCGCCCCTCAGCCGTCTCTTTTCCAGGTTGAAGAGCCCTAACCTTTGTAGCCTCTCTTCATAGGAGTAGCCTTCCATCCCCTTTACCATTTTGGTGGCTCTTCTCTGTACCTCTTCTAATAACGCTATATCCTTTTTAAGATACGGCAACCAGAATTGCACACAATATTCAAGGTGTGGTCGTACCATGGAATGATACAGAGGCATTATAATATCCTCTGTTTTATTTTCCATCCCTTTCTTTATGATACCTAGCATTCTATTTGCTTTCTTGGCCGCCGCTGCACACTGGGCAGAGGGTTTTAACATGTTTTCCACGATGACTCCTAAATCTTTTTCCTGGGTGGTGGTTCCTAATGTGGAACCTTGCATTGTGTAACCATAGTGTGGGTTGTTCTTTCCTAGGTGCATATCTTTGCACTTGTCCACATTAAATTTCATCTGCCATTTGGATGCCCAGTCTTCCAATTTATCCAGATCCTCCTGCAGTTTTCCATAATCCCCTTGGGTTTTAACAACTTTAATCAGTTTTGTGTCATCTGCAAATTTGATAACCTCACTAGTTATTCCCTTTTCCAGGTCATTTATGAAAATGTCAAAAAGAACTTTTTCCATTGGGAAAATTGGCCATTTAGCCCTACCCTCTGCTTTCTATCTTTTAACCAGTTCCTGATCCACAATAGTACACTGCCTCCTATCCCATAACTTTTTAGTTTTGCTAAAAGTCTCTGATGAGGGACCTTGTCAAAGGCTTTCTGAAAGTCCAGATACACTATGTCATCTGACTCACCTTTGTCTATCTGTTTATTCACACCTTCAAAAAAACATATCAGATTAGTAAGATAAGATCTTCATTGTCTAAAGCCATGTTGGCTGTCTCCCATTAGGCCATGAGTATCTACATACTGAGTAATTTTGTTTTTTATGATGGTTTCTAGCATTTTCCCCGGTATTGACATCAGGCTCACCGGTCTGTAGTTTCCCGGATCACCCCTGGAATCCTTTTTAAAAATTGGCGTTACATTGGTGATCCTCCAATCTTCAGGTATCACAGATGATTTTAATGAAAGTTCACAGATTACTAATAGCAGGTCTGCAATCTCATATTTCAGTTCTTTCAACACTCTTGGATTTATACCATCCGGTCCAGGTGATTTGTTACTATTCAGTTTATCAAATAGTAGTAATACATCTTCCTGGTGTAGCGATATTTCTCTCAATTCCTCTGCAGTATCACCTTTAAATACCACTTCAGTCTTGGGTAACATCCCTACATCTACCTCAGTAAAGACCGAAGCAAAGAATTCATTCAGTCTCTCCACTATAGCCTTGTCTCCTCTTACTCCCCCTTTTACCCCTCTATCATCTAACGGTCCAATTGAGTCTCTCACAAGCCTTTTGCTACGAATGTACTTGAAAAAGTCTTTATTTCATGTTTTTGCTTCTGTAGCAAGTTCCTCCTCAAATTCTCGCTTTGCCTGCCTTATCAATGCTTTGCATTTAACTTGCCAGTGTTTGTGCTGTTTCCAGTTTTCGTCGTTTGGTTCTTCTTTCCATTTCCTAAAAGTTGCTTTTTTGGCGGCAACAGCCTCTGATGACCTCACCTTTAAACCATGCTGGCAGTTTTTTGGACTTTCTTCCACTTTTTTAATGCGTGGAATACAGCTGGTCTGGTCTTCCAGGATAGTATTTTTAAACACCCAAGCTTGATGTAAGTCTTTAACCTTTGCAACCGCTCCTTTTAGTTTTTTCTTAACTATTTTCCTCATTTTATCATATTCTCCCTTTCGAAAGTTAAAAGGTAGTACTGTGGATTTCTTTACTATCCCTCCTCCACTAATTAAATCAAACGCGATCATGCTATGATCACTATTGCCAAGTGGCCCCAACACCTTTATTTCTTGCACCAGATGTGGTCTTCCACTAAGAACCAGGTCCAGTAGGTCTTCCCCTCTGGTCGGTTCATGAACCAGCTGCTCCAAGAAGCAGTCATTTATGTCATCTAGGAACTTTATCTCCCTAGCATGTCCTGCTGTGACATTGAACCAGTCGATACCGGGGTAATTGAAATCACCCATTATTATTACTGTGCTGTGACCTTTGTTAGCTTCCATGATTTTTTTGAGCATTTCATCATCCATTTGTTCATTCTGGCCAGGCGGTCGATAGTACACCCCCACTGCCATCACCTTCCCCTTCATACATGGAATTTCAATCCATAGAGATTCTACAGCAAATTTTGTTTCCTGCAAAACTTTAATCCTTTCCGACACAATGCCCTCTCTAACATAGAACACAACCCCTCCACCAATTTGGTCAGCTGTATCATTACGATATAGTTTGTATCCAGGTATCACAGTGTCCCACTGGTTGTCCTCCTTCCACCATGTCTCTGAGATTCCAATCATATCTAACCTCTCATTTAGTGCTATATATTTTAACTCTCCCATCTTATGGTTTAGACTTCTAGCATTAGCATACAAGCATTTTAGAGACTGTATTTTATTCATATTAATCTGGCTATTGGTAGGCATGGGTAATTTGGAATCTTTATGCTCTGTCTGCGCCATACTCAAAGGCATGTGGGCTACTTTACTCTTTTTTGGAACCTTGCTGCTTTTGGCAGTATCCTTCGAGGATACCTTCTTCCAAACTATGTCCTCTGGGGCAACTGTCGGCTTTCCCCTATTTTCTAGTTTAAAAGCTTTTCTATCTCCTTTTTAAAGGCTAATGCCAGCAGTCTGGTTCCATTCTGGGTAAGGTGAAGCCCATCCCTTTGGAAGAGCCCCTCCTTTCCCCAGAATGTTCTCCAGTTCCTAACAAATCCAAAACCTTCATTCTTGCACCATCGTCTCAGCCATGCATTGAGACTCCGGAGCTCTGCCTGCCTTTTGGGTCCTGCACGTGGAACGGGAAGCATTTCGGAGAATGCTACCCTGGAAGTTCTGAATTTCAACTTCCTACCTAAAAGCTTAAATTTAGCCTCCAGAACCTCCCTACCACATTTTCCTATGTCATTGGTACCGACATGTACCAAGACAGCAGACTCCTCCCCAGCACTATCTAAGACCTTATCTAGGCGGTGCGTGAGGTCCGCTACCTTCGCAGCAGGCAGGCATGTTACCAGACGATCCTCACGTCCACCAGCCACCCAGCTATCTACATGCCTAATGATCA